>JAINUG010000027.1:1747500-2067500 GCA_029706075.1 Aldrovandia affinis | reverse complement strand
GCTGTCCTCTCTCTCTCCCCATTAGCTTTACGCTTCTCTGCGGTGGACTTGGGTGCGTTGCGCTGTATCCAGGCTACGTGACAAAAACTCCACAGGGCAATCTGATCTCATAAAACCTGCTTTTTAACAGCAGTATGTTTGTTCAAAGTTCCCCTCGATGTTAACGTGGTTCAGTCAGTGATTAACGACAACATCATTTCTGCAGCACAGTGGGCCTTTCTACTGTATATGGTTTTATGTAGGGTGATATGCATTATTAGTAGACACTACAAAACCACCGATTTTCTTGTCTGAGCACAGACAACAACTCTTATCAATACTGTGTTTTAATGGATATTGTTTGCTAGCTGCAACCGGCTGTTATGTATACAGACAGAACTGCACTCTGGGATGAGTTTTGTAAAAGAGGGAGAATGTTCCTCATTTAGAATGGGTCCTGTGGAACGTTACCCTGATGTGCCCACATGCCGGAGTCCAGATTTGAGTGGTAGCCAAGTAGTTGGTTTGGGTTACAGTGGAATGAGATGATTAGAAAGATTTCTGTAATATTCATTTTTGATATCAGTGTGCTGATTTAAAATTGAGTTACAAATTTGTAACGAGAATTGTGTGTCATTTGCTGCCTTTTGAGGAAAATATGTGAAGTGGAACTGTGCCTTGTGAATGCAGTGTTTTATAGGAGTCTCGAAAATTGGCGAATGCTATCTTCGCCTTGCTCAGTCCTTAATAAACATATCAGCCACTGGTGTGTGGATTTCAAAACTAGAGTGATGGAGTAGCCTCCAAAATTGAGGCTCAAAGTACAAATGTATAGTTTTTAATTATTTGTAGCATCCAGAAAATAAAATGTATATTTGTACTTTGACAGTCTCCATCACACTCCTGATTTTAGAGAAGTCTGCCAGACTTAATTTCTCAATGATATAATCTAATCAAAACTGACCCTGAGGATGTGAAGGAATGCTCTTTTCTGTCTGCCTTGTTTATACGAGGCAAGAGCAGAAGTGCTGTTTACATCTCTGCTAGCTGTCGACCAAACCAGCTTTGAGTGGGGTTCTCTGCACCAGTCTCACTAGTCAAGTCTGTTGGCTTGGAATAAAATACCATCAGGAAGGATACCTCTTCACATTGACCCCTCTGAAAGATTGTGCAACGACTGTAAACATGAATCATTCTAAACAATTGTTGTTTGTGTAACTTAAAAAGCAACGAGGGATGTTTGTGCTTGAAACCAAGGGCAAGTATGGTAGCTTTATGTACCAAATAATGATCAATGTGCCTTTTGTAAGAGCCGTCTAACTAAGGATCATTTTCAAATACAGAACCTGCTGATGGAATTAATTGCAAAGCTCAAGCTTGAATTTTGAGTGCACACCATGATGCAGTGCACCCTGGGGTTAAAAAGTTTTTTTACATTATTTTAAAATTATTATGTAAGTATGTTGAGTGATAATTGTGATGTAAATTACTGTTCATGAAGAGTTTGTGTGCGCAGGGACTCAGGAGTTGTGTGCATTAGCAATGAAACATAGCTACCGAGTGCTCAAGCATCCAGGCCCCCGCGAACAGAACACACACTGCACGGAGCTGATCTAACCCTGCATTACCACCATGCCAGTGTGTGTGTAAAACAGACGCAGATGTCATCTGAGGTTTTACTTTTTGTTCTAAATCGGCTGCAGAAATTGGAAGTGAGAACAGATGCAGTATAAGATGTCTTTTTGTGGGGGGTGAAAAGTTTGCAGATGGCAGTCAGTCTAAATGGCAATGCTGTCTGAAACCGTCTCTTTGTCTTAAAGCTAGGAGTGATGTACTCCTTCAGTGAGTGCCGTGTTGGATACGGTACAAGCTATTGCACAGATACCGAGGCTGGACTTCTATATCTTGATATAGGCTAATGGAGTTGTAATTGTGTCAACATTTGACTGGAGCTCAGCTAAAATGGCAAATGGGATGCCAAAGGTGGCTTTTGTAATTACCCAAAGCTATTTTCTCTACCTCCCAAAAGCATCAAACAATTGAATTAAATAAAAATCTGCATTCTACGGTTTCCCCCACACTCCACCTGTTTTATATCTCCTGTGTGTGTCTGAGCTTTACTTTACTCTGGCCCCGGGCCCTGTGCCAATGTGTACCGGTTTCAGGGAAGAAATTCATTTTCTGGGAAATTCTCATTTTAAATCTAGAGGTCATTTGAGGTTTTTTTCCTAACCCTTTTTGGTAGATTAGTAAAACAGCCAACTGTGTCTGTGCCAGCTTGCTGTGTTTGTTTTCATTCTTTGTTGAACTGCGCCGGTCAGCGTTGTAGAGGCACAATAATACGGGGTGAAATCAGGTGCGGAGGAGATTCAGGCGGAAGAGCAGGATTAGATGAAGGACAACAATGTCGTTTGTGATCGCAAGCCATGAGGGGAAGAAACGTGTCACCTGCAGTCGCCAACTCGTGATTGATTATAACCAAGGGTGAAACCTTTCTGTGGGTTGTCTTTTCACCTCTGAACCCATGACAATATCAAAACTAGATATGGCCTCATTACAAAATGGAAGCAGTGGTATCTCCGGAGTTAAAATACACAAGGTTTGGCTTTCTATTGGCTGTCTTCGCCCACCACTGTCCGTCCTGTGGATTTTGGATGCTAGTCTGTGTCTCTGTCCGTATATCTGTCTCTGCGTGTGCGCGCGCGTGTGTGTATGACTGCTTCACTCTACTGTAGGTGGTTGCCATATGGCTTGCCAAAGAAAGCCACCATGGTTTGAAAATGACAGGGTTCGTTGGGGTGTTTGTACTGTGGTGTGAAAATGACCATGCATGTGTGTGCGTTCTTTCATGGCTGTGCACCGACATAACAGAAAAAAGCCACAGGTACCAGTCAGGGCCTCCCTCCTGCCACGTGTTGCTGGAGTGACGCTTTGCCTGCAGGTGCCTCATGATGTCGCCTCTCTCCCCCAAGGTGGATGTAGCTGGCTGTGCCATTCAGCCGGATACTCCCGACACCCCGGCCCCCTCCTCCTCATCCCCTGACCAGGTAACCTGCCCTCCAGCATGAGGGCGGAGCTACGCATGGGGCCCCGCCCACCTTGGCCTACAACGAGCATGATCTCCCCCAATCCCCCAAAGCCCCCCCTCTCCCATCCCAATTGCTGTACCCCCAACATGGTTGCTGTCCAAACTGATTCTCGCTATGCAATTCCAATCTCATGTCCCCTGTCACAGATCGCACCAATTGCCACTGCTCGATCCCAATTTTTGCACATACTCCCCATTCACTGATTTATAATCAATAAAAGTGCAGATGGATGCCTGTTTCTAAATGACAAGGCCTCAGCGTGGTACCCAGATGAACAACACAGGTTTAATCCCATAATGAAATGGCAACATACCTCTGCTTCAGTAATCTTTGTGATGAGACTGCATTATTTATTGTGATTTATTTATTTTTTATCAGAAAGCGACCCTTTTTACATTTGATAAAAGGCATCTGTGCTCCTTGATCCATTGTGCTGATGATGCTTTCACAGTTCATGATTTCAGATAAATGTTATTACCTGCCAATCAATCGTAACGTTTTGTGTTTCAGGGTGTAACTTGTACAAAGGTGTATACCAATTCCACTTGAACACAAATTTTTTTGACTAAAATTACTTAACTCATTAAGTATGTTTAACTCATTGACTTGTGCTTGACTCATTCAGTTGACTGGTCAACTTCAAACTTCAAACATTTTTCACCACTGCTCTGATGTAGTCCATTACAATGGCATCGTCTTTGTTCAGTCGCTATTGTTCTTCCTCTTACTTGAGTGACATGTACCGCTTTAGCATGGCCGCAGTGCCCAGCACATTGTATGTTTGCTCTTGCTGGGTGCAGTAGCCTGGATGTGGAAGGTTTAAGTCTGATCGATGTCACTAGCCAACTCAGACCGGTAGTCCGCAGTGGCAGGTTCCACAGGTTACCACTGCATTAGCTCTTTAAATTCCATACCTGCAGTCCCATTAAAAAGCAACAGGCTTTTAACCACTCTCAGCTATCAGCTCTATAGATACTGGCACATAGCTACGGTATGTCACAATGCCCTGAGGACTGGGCCTGAGTGTAGGGCCACCTGTATGAGCAGGACCCCCCTCCAAAACGCCCCCTCCCCCCTGCATGGTCATCTACTGCCCCATTCGCATGGAAGTCTGAATGCAAGAAAGTTTGTTCTCCGGAATGTACTTCATGTGTTACCAAGGTGATGTGAGTCATCCCCTCTGTGATGTCAGAGTAAACCACTGCTTGTGTTCTGAGGTTTGTGGGAGCGTCCACCAATCTTCTCCACATGTATAATTTAGGCCGAAAATGTTTGTGCTCTTAAGCTTCAATCAATCAATAAAACATAAAAATAAATCCTTTAAATGCATTATGTAATAAAGTCAATTCGTTTTGTGCCTTTTAAAAGCGGTGAATCAGCGGATGAGAAATACCCATGTGCGCGGTGTAATTACGGAGGCAAAAGGATTAGTCTTTGAGCCTCAAGGCCAGCCGTATTGATGCGAAGAGCCATTAGCCCGTTTCACACAAGCAGAAGCTCAATGGACAGGGACTTAATAGCTGCGAGCAATTCAACCCCCGCAGACTTTGCGGCAGTCATGCTATTCACTAAAAACACTGGTGTTCTGACAAGTGGTCGTCTTTGCCTTTCAGTGGCCGAAAGTACTTAAAATGGCCGCGTGGTAATGGTGCAAGCCGGAAAGGGGAAAGATTGCAAAAGATTGAAAATGTTGTGTGTGCGTGCGTGTGTGTGTTTAACATAAAGGGTACAGTTCAGAATCTTAACTGTATAGCCCAGTGCAATGGGATATGATTTTGGAACAGGTGGGTATTTATGAATCTGCTCTTCTTATTTCTGTATAGTCACTAGAGCTACGGATTACATTTTAAGACACGGTGAAATGCAGTCATTGCTCTCCGTTTTACAATAACCGTTATTAATGAGATGGACAGAGGCTCAGTAATGTCCATCTGTTCACTGACTGCGCTGGTAGAGCACATCCAATGTTTTAGCTGCGGGCTGTGTGTGTTCTTCACAAGCAGCTCTCATAATGGTAGGTGAACAATTCTTACTGAATATTAAGTAAAAGCAATAGACGTATTTAAGACGTGTGCTGAAGCACTTATTTTAAATGCTGAAGTCTCAGTGTTGTGTTCTCGTTACCCAATGTCATTGACTTGACGTTTGCCCCCAGTATAATACATTCCCCAGTATCCCCTGGTCTGACTGCCTTTTTCACAAAGCTGGTGTCGCTGCGTTACAGGCGAGCAATGGAAACGACCCCTGGTCCGTGTGGAACTCTGACCCACCCGCAAACCCCGCCAACAGCTGGGCGGCTAAGCCAGAGGGCACCGAGACGGGCAAGGCTGCCGCCGCACCAGGCAACTGGAACTCCACGGCCCAGGGCCACCCGCAGGCCTATCAGGGTCCAGGTAAAGGCCATACCACTCTTAACCCTTTTTACTTTTTACTCACGCAAATCTACAGAACACAGGTTAGTTAGTTTGTGAGAGAGGGATGATATAATATATAAGATATTGGATTGTGATGCAAAGGTTGCAGGTTCGATTCCCAGTTGGGGCACTGCTGCGGTACCATTGAGCAAAGTACTTGAATTGCCTGAATTGCTTCAGTAAATATCCAGCTGTATAAATGGATTGCATGTTAAAACAATGTTAACTGTGGAAGTCCCTCTGGATAAGAGTGTCTGCTAAATGCCTAAATGTAAATGTATTAAGAGATGCGGCGATATCAAAAAGCCTTAAATGCAACAAGCAAGTGAATACAAACAGAAGTTGTAATTACAGCAAAGTGTGCGAAAGATGCACCCTTAAGGCTTTAAGGTCCATTTAAGCTACCATTTTATAGTCATTTATGGCTCTATAGAGCCACATCTAACTGTGTCTTCTCTCTGTATCAAACAGTAGAACCATGCTCCAGTTCATAGTGCTAAATGTGTGCCACTCTGTCTGCTGTTACAAACTCATTGACAGTCACTCATTTTCCCTTATTCCCTGCGTCTTTTCTAACAGTCAGCCAAGTAAAGGTAGTCATTACCGGATAGCAATGGCCTTGCGTTGTCCGCCTGCTAGAACACAAACTGACACCTCCCCTCTGCTATAGTGATTTGGGCGAAAGTGCCGAGCTTGAAGTCACACCCAATTACAAGTGTAATTGGATAAACGGTACTGTGTTTAAGTAAACTTAATCAAACTTAAACGCAGTACCGTTGGGCGTGGTCAGAAGGAAGGATGACTCGCTCCTGTGGGATGAGGTCATGTGGGGAAAGGAGCTTAAAGGAGGCCTCTGCCAAATTTGGCCCTGTTCAGAGTTTCCAGTGCCTGGGTCCAGGCAGGATGGATGGGGCGATGTCGTATCTGGGCACAGCGGCGCTCCCCCACTGTAAAACACTTCTGCAGACCCCTGATCCAGAGACCAGGGAAAAGTTTATGGTTGACCAGGTGTCATGCCCGTCCGCAAGATTTCAAAATGAAAGTCATAATGTCGGAAGGTGCATTCCACACTGTTCACACTGTCAGTGTAGTGTGTCTTTGGGCGAGCCCTACTCTATAACAGCTGTCCCTTTCACTGATGCATTAAGATCTGCTGCTTCGTTCACAGAGATTCCTCATGCCAAAGGTTTTATGTTATTCAATGAAAGCCTGTGCCTGTGGATAAAAATACATCTGTATCCTGGTATGGACAGACACCAAATTCTCAGACATGCATCCAAAGATCCCATTCTTGATGGTTCAGACTGTATTTATAAATGTGTCATATTTGGCTCAATGCTTTCCAACTTTTTCTCTCAGGTTGGCCATGTTGTATGAGAACTCTTATGCAATGGGGGGAGGGGGGCTTGTAATATCAATTCTGTTCATTGTTTCATCAGATGGCATGCCTCATGGCAAATGAAAACCATAGCAAATGAGGGAATGTTATGCCGTACGAGACCAAAGAGACCGCATGTTATTGCCGTTCAACATTATAGAAAGTTCTGCTATAACTGTAGCCTGCCTGTAACAATGCAACCCATCTATTAGTCTTTGACTGCTACGCTCGGTTTCCAGTGATAATAGATTTGAATTTGTCTTAGAAATCGCAAACAGAAAGGCCAGCTGTAGGAGGAGACTCCATAAAGACGCAAGTGTGACGTTTAATGAGATTCAGGTCTCGCGTTTCTCAGTGCGCTCTGTTCATCAAAGCAAAGAAGAAATTACCTAGGTTGTTTTTGTTTGGATTTGCGTTCAACAACATTGCGAGTCTGGCAGTTGCTGAAACGAATCGCAGGTCTTTAAGTAATTGGCACACGTTTGCATCTGTTGCTCGGAGCTTAGGAAAAAGCCAGAACAGGAGGAGTGAATCTGCTTCGAGTCTGTTGAACCTGGAAATGATGGAACCGCCAAAAACTCTGGCTCGGAATTCTCACTCTTGAGCAATAGTTCAGTGGCTCATAAACATGGCTTTTTTTTTTTTCTTCTCAAATTTTCTGGAATGGTCTCTGTTTATATCAACCATTTGGCTTTGCGGAAACTCCCCCAAAATTGAGCTCTGTGCGCGCGTTAATCTTAGACTGTTACTTCAGTGAAGATTCTGTCCTTTAAAGCAACATGCACTGTAACATTAGAACTGAATAGTACAGAGTTATATATAAAGTGGAAGGATAGTCCAACAGAACAGATGCCAAATTCACACGTTTTAAAGCATTTTACAGGTATATCAGGACAGGACACGGACCTCTGTTCCAGAGGTTGTTTATATAATTCTGCAATAGCCCTCATTTTGTCCTGTACTCTTAAAGATCAGGATGTAACAAACGGGGCCATTAAAGTCCATTACTGGTGGCACCTTTACAGGAGGTGGCATTGAAATCTGCGTATTTACATCGCCATGCCTACCGTTCTTTTTTTTCTCCAAACAAAGTGATAATTGCATTAAATGGAACGAATGCCCGTCGCGTCCCGAAGCTTTCGAATCCCTTCGCAGAGACCTTGAAACGAGCATTGTGTTTGCCCTCCCACACAGACGCGGCCTTGCTAAGGAGTCTAAGGAGTCTCGCTCTCGGCCCATTGTGTCGATAGTAGATATTCCTGCCAAGGGACTGAAAAATTGCCTGAACGTTTGAAAACATAGGCAGCGTTTCAATAAGCAGGGACCTTTCGCACAATGCGAAGTTACGTAGAACAGGGTCATGGGATTGAAGTGGATAGCCAGGGCACATCTTCTGAAGATGGCCAGAGCTGTGTTTTGATCAATATATATACAGCTCAGTCACACATTCTTTCCCTCGGACACACAACGCACTGTGTTTGGAGGCTGGACAATGTGCCCTCTGTTTTGTGGTGATGCTGACATCTCGATGTGCTGATTGCTCGACAGTACAGCTGTTTTAAAGGCACGCAGCTCTAAACAGAATTATATGAGGATTAGACAGAATGAGATGGCACAATTAGTATTTCTGCTAATAATTTGTATGAGGGGAAAAAGTAGTTCTTAGTGATTGCGTGACTTTTCTCAGTGTGTTATGTTCAGGCAATGTGGGAAATGTGTTAAATTTCTGTATGAAATGATAAATCTTCTCCCCTCTTTATTCCTTTCTTAAAGATATATATCCATATCCGTACCTAATTGATTATACAGGTATACCCTGCACTTGTGTTTTCTGTTATGAAGTTTGGCATTATGTAGTATGGATTGTTAATAACAATAACCATAGAATGATATTTTTTTGTCAGTGCTGTTTGTGGCATTTCTTCGAATCAGGGTTGGAATCAAGTTTAAATTCGGCCAATTCAGGAAATTCATTTAAATGCAATTCATGAATTGAAAAATACCTATAATGTATTTGCTGAATTTAAATGGAAATTACCCCAACCCTGGTTCATGTACACATACAATATTTTGTGTGTGTGTGTGTGTGTGTGTGTGTGTGTGTACAGAAGTATATGAGAATAATTAATATATATTAACTTTAAACGTGAACCCTACAAAACAAATCATGAAGCCACATATTTGACCCCATATGTAGCTGGTCGATGTGCCCTGATTAGTTCCTTTTTTGTTGTTGTCCTCTGGAGACCTTTTGGTCCAGCACAAGATTGGGCATGGAGTGACAGTCGCTTGACCGTGTGTCTTTTGATTTGAGGTGACGTGGTACGGCATGGAGCCGCTTTTGGCTGGCAGCTCAGTCAAATCTTCCCCAGCATCCACCCGGAGAGAGGAAATCCTCTCTAATCAGATTGCCTGGCGTAGAGACGGGAACATTGCAGCCTGCTGTAGGAGCCTTTAGCCGCCATAATTATACCGCCTTCAGACGGCTCAAATCCGAGGCCGTTGGCTGTCCTCCCGAGATCGCACGTCACTGTTCCAGGCCCGCGGCGGCGTGACTCCAGCCCACTGTGTTGAAGGTGGTTTACAGCTTCACAGCT
This sequence comes from Aldrovandia affinis, assembly GCA_029706075.1. Lineage (NCBI taxonomy): Eukaryota > Metazoa > Chordata > Actinopteri > Notacanthiformes > Halosauridae > Aldrovandia > Aldrovandia affinis. The sequence goes on along the minus strand of JAINUG010000027.1, from coordinate 2,058,043 downwards.
GTGTGAATTGGGCTGGAGAATGTGTTGGCTTGAACTGGTGCAGATGGACGGGGGGGATGTTGATCGAGTCCTCCACTGGCTCCCGCAGAGAAGATGGGATTGAAAAAATGAGTGGAGTATGAGTATGGGTGGATTATAAGGAGAGTATGGGTGGAGGATAAGGGTAGTATAAGGAGAGTATGGGAAGAGGATAAGGGTAGTATAAGGGGAGTAGGGTGGAGTGTAAGGAGAGTATGGAGGATAAGGGTAGTATAAGGAGGAGGATAAGGGTATGGGAAGAGGATAAGGGTATAAGGGTATATATGGGGAGTATGGGAAGAGGATAGTATGGGTGGAGTATAAGGGTTATATAAGGAGAGTATGGGAAGAGGATAAGGGTAGTATAAGGGGAGTATGGGAAGAGGATAAGGGTAATATAAGGGGAGTATGGGTGGAGTGTAAGGAGAGTATGGGTGGAGGATAAGGGTAGCATGGGTGGAGTATGGGTGACCGATAGGGGTTGGATGGATTGATGGAGTGTGGGCCAAGTGAGGCTGGGTTATGTCCCAAACACAGCTGCCTCCTCACAAGCACCATGTTTTTGACATCATGTTCACATTATTGGCCTCCATGCAATTGTGCTGAGCGCTGCTCTTCTCTGCGAGCAGCTGAAATGTGCTAGAAAAGGCTTGGAACGGCGTTGTTTTACTAACACTGGGGTTTTGTGATAACCGCCAAGCAATCTTTTCTCTTTTTTTTGCCAAGAATGCACACTGATCTGATTAAACTATTGATTTACATCTGTGTGTGCTCCACTAATCTGTAGACAAAATTTGAGGGCTTGGAAGTTCAAAACGTTGACCTGTTTGTTGATCGGTAACATGAAACCACAGTGTCTGAAAGCCGAAACGACAACATGAAATGACCACTTCTGAAAGCCAAAAACAGCGGGGCTGTTTGTAATTGGTTGCAGGTGGTCAGGCATGTCTCGGGGCCCCAGGTCTCAGCGTTCTGTCGCGGTCTCTACAGGCGCGGCGGACGACGACGAGTGGGACGACGAATGGGATGACGTGAAGTCGGGGGGGTACGCCGAGTCCGAGGGGGGGGAGGGCGGCGCCATCAATCGTGGAGGGGCGCATGGATCTTCAATGAAAATTTCCCTCAACAAGTAAGAACATCTACCTCTCTCAACGCACCTGCACGTGTGAGCCTGTTCGCTGTCGACTCCTTGTGACTTACCCCGGCCCCCGCCCCCGCCCCGGACAGACCGTATTATATTAACTGTGCTTCTGTAACGCATACAGGTTTCCTGGCTTCTCCAAATCCGGTCCAGAACTATATCTTCTATCAAAACAGGCAGCAAAAGGAAAAGAGAAGCTCCCTATCTATGTGAGTAAGCCGCACATTGTGCAGTTATGAGAGGTTTCTGCATAATTTGGTCAAAGGTAGCCTCTAAATCGGATCACGTGTGCTGTTTGTGCCCGCAGATGGGAGAGGTGGGGCCGGTGTGGCTCTATCCCGAGGGCCAGCTGGATTGCGTCGTCGCCGATCCCAAGAAAGGCACCAAGATGTACGGCCTAAAGAGCTACATTGAGTATCAAGTCACACCCAGCGTAGGTTCCTGTTCATTTTATATGAATAAATATCCCCCATCTGTCCAATGGTTTTTAATTGTCGGAGAGATTATTGATTTTTTTCCGTTCATTTTCATATGGGTATTCAATTCTAATTAAGGCAATATTGAAGAGTGCCTTAAATGTTTTGATTGATTCTTGAAATGGTGCATCCAATGATACAATGGTCCCATAATGATCTATATGTCTATATAGAATATAAATGTTCTGGACTACAGCCTGTTGCACTTGCAAACTTTGGGTGATTTGTTTTACAGACCTCGAGCAGACCTGTCAATCACAGATACAAACACTTTGATTGGCTCTACGAAAGGCTTCTGGACAAGTTTGGATCAGCCATTCCCATCCCCTCATTACCAGACAAACAGGTCACAGGTAAATTAAAAGCGTCCATTTTCATCTTTACTGCAAGTGGAACAAAAATGTATACTGTCCTTTCATGTTCCTCATTGCAGTGTTCTCCTCTGTTGTAATTGGAACAAGTAGCAGAATTAGAATTCGTAGCAGAACTTTTTGTCCCATCATTTTTTCCACAATTTCGAATGGCCAATCGAAATTGTGAGCCTGTCCCACATCGTCCGGCAGTAAGACTGCAGGTACGTGATCACCTGAAGGAAGGCAGGAAATACCCTGCTGTCTGAAGCCCTCCATGGGTGACGCTACAGTGATTACACGATACCCCACAGACCTCCTGGCCACAGCTGGCCCTGACACGGTCAGGAATAGATTTGCAAAACATCACTGCAGCAAGAACCAGCTGCATGCAGCACCTGAGAGCCCCAGTTTGCGAAGGTTTCGTAACAGTGGGAGATAAGTGGCATGGCGTTCTATAGGCAGCAGTGTAGTATAATGGTTATGGAACTGGGCTTGCAACGCAAAGGTTGCAGGTTCTATTCCCAGGTGGGGCACTGCTGTTGTACCCTTGAGAGAGGTAAAGATTCAGCTGTATAAATGTATTTTATGTTAAGAAATAAGTTGCTCGGGATAAGATGTAATGTAATGGTGTTGGTAGAATCTGAAGTGGTCAAATCTGAAAGCAGGATCAAGAGCAACGAACAGCTGGTAAAAATGGGAGTTCTGTTCTGTTGCGGGTTTAACCCTCTGAGGTCCGTGCTAAGCTTTTCGATGTTTTTTGATTTTGGCATGGTCTGATATTTATCTCAATTTCATCAATTTAACACACATTTACTCCAAAGTGTTTAATATTTTTATTTGAAGGACAATCACAGCTACATTTGTATGCCATCAATAGTTTGGTCAGTATCATATGCAGCTTGTAAATAGATCTACAAAGACACAAGTTAAAAATAGTTAATTTTTCTGCTGTCACAAAAGTTGTGAAAGCACACACTAAACTATAGTGACGAATTGTTTTGCCAATGTGCGTTTGTTCATCAAGGTCTTGGTTATGTAAGGGTGTGAAAATGTTTTAGCACATATGAGATCTAAATAGCTAAAAACCTGTTTTTATCAGAACTGGTCACATTTATTTCAGGCTGTGGGAGGGCTATATGCTAATTTACTGAATATTCATGATCCACACCTGAAAGATCATGGTCAAAGGCCATCAGACAAAGACATCTTGCAGAGTAGCCTACGCATTTCTTACGACCAACAGAAGCCAGTTTGACAACATCCAAAGTCTGGCATTGGGCACAGGCACATGATCAAAAGTTTAAGATATTCATCTTTAAACGTCTGTAGGAAAACGAAAGCAAAATCCGTGTCTACGAAGACACGGAAAGACATAAACAAGACAAAACAAAATAACCAACGATCAGGAACAAACAAAACGTATCCAAAATCTCGGAATAAACTAAACGCTGGGAATCTAAACCACAATAAGCACACAAACAAGTTCTCGAGAGGCAAGAAACATTAATCACAATAGGTATTATCAAGCTAAGCTAGATAATGTCCAAGCGCCAAACAGAATGCCAGCTGGTTAAATATCCTCCCGTTAATTATTCGCAGCAGTCCGCAATGATTCTGATTTTTTTCGTATAGCGTCACAAGACGCTGAATTCATATATTTTCACGAGTATTTGAAAATATGGTAAATCAAATAAATATCAGCATACACCGTCTGTTGCTGGCAGCTCGCATAACCGTAAAACACAGACAAGATCCGATATAATGTCGGGACATTGTTTACGCTGCAATTTCACACACGGAATTCATATATTGAATACGAGTATTTGATAACATGGCAAATCAAATATAGTTACTTACTCTTCGTCAGTTATTGTCTTCGTCGCTTTCCATCGATGCTCTCAAACACTGCAGCGCAGAAAATCTTTCCATCTTGAATAAAATTGTATGTCTGTATAAAATCTTGCTTCAAATTGTCGGGACAGTTTGTGTTGTTTACGCCGGCGTTTCACACATGGCCCCACGCCCCCCCACACCTCCCGAAACTCGCACCTAGTTACCATGTCAATAGAAGGGGGACGTTACTAAAAGGTAAAAACAGAGTAAAAACAAGGTTTACTTTTGGTCTAATTAACCTAATTTAAAAAAATCCCATTTGATTTGCCAGTGCTCAAATCGAAAAGTCGCGATTCTAAGGTTTCTGTCAATGTTTTTGTCGCGTGTGTATGATAAAATATCGCGAAATTAGAAATAGTAATATACTTTTATTGCTGCTGGGAGCGGCGCCGCTGCCGTCGACCTCAGGGGGTTAAGCGCGGTCTGGAGCACTGTCTTTCCCAGTCTCAAGCACATTGCAAGTGCTTAATGTCATTATAAGTCTAAGAACTATAATGATACATTGGTTGCATTCTTTACATCCAACGTACATTTGCTACATTATTATTTACTCCATTGCTTATCGATTATCTAGATTAGGTTGTGGGCTCAGCCCCGGATGTTTGCAATGTCTAGTCACGGGCCAGGCTCTCCAGGACCAGGGTTGGGGACCCAAGCAACCCCTGTGGCCCTCTGGGACCAGGGTTAGGGAGCCCAGCACTAAAGTACCCCAATTCCCACGGGCTCAGGTGCGGTTGGGTGGGTTGAAAGAGTGACCTGCCTCTGTGGGTACTCCCCTTTCAGGACGCTTCGAGGAGGAGTTCATTAAGATGCGGATGGAGCGGCTGCAGGGCTGGATGACCCGCATGTGCCGGCACCCCGTCGTCTCCAACAGCGATGTCTTCCAGCTCTTCCTCACCTACAAGGACGAGAAGGTAGCGGCGGCTCGAGTAGCATAACGCCAGGCAGTTCATAAGCTTGTTTGACTAAGACAGAGATGGCGCCACTGAACTACGCCCCTATACTGGATATACTGTATGGGTGAGGCCTCAACTTGTGAAAGGTGTTGAATCCGAGACTCAATGCACATGCGTGTGGTGAATTTGCATCTACAGCTAGGTGGTGAATTTGAATTGGGCATTTCACAATTTCCTTTGGCAAGCATTGTATGTCCTATTCTCGAAAGGATTGTGTTAAAGTGGTACGGATGGTCTAAATGTAGTAAATACTCTCTGAGCCGCTAAGAAACGTAGTCCAAAGTAGGATATCGGTACTTTTCAGCCTTTGAGATTGATATCAATGGCATCAATGTTGTACACCAACCTTCAGCCTAGTAAGTCAGTGGAGATCATTGAGCTCTTGGAGCTTGTTGGAGATGGGCCTGTTTCCATCACAGAGGACACTGTTGTTGCAGGACTGGAAAACGGGAAAGAGAAAAGCCGAGAAGGACGAGACGGTGGGAGTGATGATCTTCTCCACGATAGAGCCAGAGGCTCCCGATATGGACCCCATCGAAGTGTGAGTTTCGCTGCCACTCACATCAGTGCGGACGTGGAGTCATTCTACAAACGCACTGGAACACATTGAGCTTAGAACTATAGGGTTCTCTCTGCAGATTAGTATAGTTTTGAGACATAAAAGTTTACAACTTTCAAGTCATTGTTTCATTTTGCATCTAAGTGTTAACATGTTTAAAAGATTTAGTTTCAGGAGTATTCCCATTGTAATAACTTTACTTTTTTACACAAAGAATGTCCGATAGAACCCTATAACTCTAACCACTGTGTTGGAGGATACCTGATATCACCATGTGACCTTGTGGAGAATTCTGGTACCTCGGGTCCAGCGTATGCTTAACATAAAGTGTTATAGCAACAAGTTTGAGTTTTAGTTTCATATTCATAAGTATGTTTTGTTATAAATTGGAAGTGTAACATTTTTAATGTCTTTTTGATTACATTTGCTACGCTGTTAGACACTGTCTTACAACAAAAAGGAACCATTGAGCTCTTATTTGAAAGGGCTTGAGCTGAATAAATGTATATTTCTACATTTATTGAAGTTTTTTTCCCCCTCTAAGACTGATTTCAGGGGAACAGTAAAATAACATAACCTAAAGAATATTCATACGGATACAAAATAAGATATTTACACTTGTGCTTTATATCAAGTGTTTATCATATTTATATCTGATTTTCTGTATTTTCTTTTGGAATTTAGGATAAAATTCATAAGCAGCATTGTCATGAGAATATTAAATCGCATAATCTCAGCAGTTTTTGTGCAGAGCATTATTTAGCAGTGTGCACACTTCTGGAAGATTTCAAGGGATATTTGAGAGGTATCTCAGAAACAATGGCCTGGATCCAATCAACATTTCCCACTGACATTCTTTTCTTCTTCTTCTTCATAAACAGTTTGTTAAGTTCATCAATCACTCAAATTAACTTGCCAAGCTGTGTTTCTGAAGAAAATTATCAACACTTGCATTTATCTGTAGGTAAAAGTTGAGGTGAAATGTTGATTGCATCCTGGCCAATTTGACTTAAATAGTGCAGCATAGTAATTCTGAGACACGACCTGAAGAGAATGTTTCCGTTTTTTGTTCTGTTTTAATTGTTCACGTTATTGTTTGGTTCTGAATCCGTGGTCGTGTTTTTGATTCGTGAAGGGAACAGAAGTGTGAGATGTTCAGTCGGTTCACCAAGGCGATGGACGACGGAGTGAAGGACCTGCTGACCGTAGGGCAGGAGCACTGGAAGAGGTGCACGGGGCGTGAGTGTCCGACCTTTGACCTTTGGCCAGTCTGACGCAGCGGGACTGATTAGACAGGCAGAGAATAATGGAAGGATCGTGGCCTAATTTCGGAGCGCGTCAGAGGGTTGCAGGCTATATTTACGAGCGTTCCTGAACGGACTCTTCGTGTGAGCTCTTCTGTTTGCACTCTGCAGAGTAAACATTCCTACACTATACCACTCTGGCCTTGCGCCATGTTCTGTACCGTCTGATAGCTGTAGCAGTTCCATAAACAGCGTCTTTTAAACACAGTTATCGTGTGTACCCTTGGAGAGATAAAAATACATGTCAGGCTACGGCATTCTGAAAGGCAGGATTGTAGAGTTTAATACGGCAGCGTGCTAATCAGTGTGCCTTATCCTTCCTTGTCTGTGTCCTTTATATTGTAGCATTGCCAAAGGAGTACCAGAGGATTGGAAAAGCATTTCAGAATCTGTCCTCGGTATTCAACAGCAGCGGATACCAAGGTACAATAGTGTGGAGTGCCTCCTTTTATTATACTTGTCCTAATGAAAGCCCCCATAATAGCAATTTCCTGTGTATTTACTAGACAGTGATGAACAGCCTACCCAGCATACTGTAGCTCACTGAGGCATTTCTGCGCTATGTCTCACATCTGTAGGAGAGGCCACTCTCACTGATGCCCTCACCGCCGCAGGAAAAACATACGAGGAAATTGCCCAGATGGTTGCAGAGCAGGTAATCTTCGCTGCCACCCTTGCGTTCTGTCACATTGGGAGTCTGCTGAGTACACGCCAGCCCCAGTGCATCGTGGGACACCAGATACGCACTCTTCAGGATTCAAAAGTCCATATTTTGTGGTTTCAGCAGATTCTGACCCCGAGCAGTCATCCTGGGTCAGCATCAAGCTCCTGCCTAAAGTCGCTCGGGTTAGAATGAGGGTGGAGTTGAGCTGATCCTGGATCAGATCCTGGGGAGGAGAAAGTACTCGTGGGGGGGGTGTTTGCCATTTTATTCTTTCTCAATGGAAAATTGAAGCTCATGTAATGACTGTAAATGGTTGTTGTGGTACATTCAGATGTATTTATTTTATTTATTTACTTGCTTATCAGGAACAGTGTAGAGTTAAAGCAATTAATGGTGATCATGGTTTTCATTGGTAGTCCCATAGTCGATGGCTTACATACAGCACAACATGATACAAAAACCGCAAGACATTACGAAATGATACAGTAGAATACATTACAGAGCCAATCTGATCAGTTATATTATAGAGGAATATTTTGTGTGTATGTGATACTGAAACACAGAAGTAAGAGCTGAAATGCAAAGGGATCAGCAGCTTTGACCTCCAGGCTGAATTCCGGTTTTCTCGGTCAGGCTCGGAAGTCTCGAGTCCCCCTTTTCCGTTCGTCCTTTGTGTCCTTGTTTGTGACTTCACTCACTTCCTGGATGTCATCTTTATCACTTCTCACTGCTGAGTGTTTCCTCTTCCTCCATCCTTCCCCTCCCCTTAGTGTTTAAATTCAGTTCAGTCGTTCTTCAGACGCTCCCGCACGGTGACCATGTCAGGTCTACGTGTTTAATCTAAAGAGGAAACCATTCCAAATCTGCACAAATAACTGGCTCGTTCGTGATTTTGTGGTGCTGGCTGGTAATTCCTTGCTTTGGACGTTTCATTGGTTGACATTTTGTGACACCAGTTTTGTGAGTTCCGCACCCCAGCATCAGAACTGTTAGATTTAGGCTCAAAATTAAAGCTGCAATTTTGTTTGATGTCTAAGCAGCGTCCGTTTGGAGGAATTGTCCGGTAAGCACAGACTGCTCAGAACATTATGGTGGTGGTGTTTTTTTAATGTATTTATTTATTAATATATATAAAACAGTCATTTTGGTGTCATGGGCTCTAGAGTTAGCATAGCTGCTAATCCAGTGGAAAAGGATTACCATCAGCACGGGCATGCAGCTGTTTCCCAATTGTACCTACACTTTTGCCATGACATCCTTTCCCAAACTTCCCAAATTATGGCTGGGAGAGGCTTTCGGAAATAATTTTTCAAACCGTGACCTTGTATCAGAGTCATAGAGAGCCACAGTACTGACAGTGTGTCCCTGGGCCAGCCATGTATAGACTCTACCACCTGACTGTTTTACATTTACATTATAGGCATTTAGCAGACGTTCTTCTCCAGAGCGACATTTTTGGTTACATTTCCTACAAACAATCCATTTATACAGCTGGATATTTACTGAAGAGATTCAGGTTCAGAACCTTGAAGCAAGTACCTTCCTCAAGGGTACAACGGCAGTGACACACCTGGGAATCAAACCTTTTGCGTTACAAGCCCAGTTCCCTAAACATTATATTACCCTGTGAATCGCTTGAGCTTCATTCCCAGTTCGGAGAGCAGTAGTGGTTTAAGGATAGCTGGAAAACCTGCTGGATTGCTATCCCCCAGAACCAGAGTTCTAACCAGAACCACAGCCCAATAATTCCTGTGTATGTGCTAATGTCAGTCACTCAGTGATTGGCAGACTTCAAAGGCTGTGTTTTTACTGGTTGCGGATGAGGAACTGGAATATCTGGGCCCATATATATATATAAAGTGTCTCACAATAGGAGTGCTGATCTAGGATCAGCTTTCCTCACCCACATCCCAACCTTATCCATTATGAGCTAAAATGCTAAACTGATCCTAGATCAGCACTCATACTCTGAGATGCTTTATACATACAGGCCCCATGAACTAGTCTTGCACTCTGTGTCTTGTGGGCTGAAGAATATGACCTTTGACCTTTTCTGACGTTTGCAGGGCAGACAACGGGTGGGGGCGCTGGTTATGGTTTAAAGTAAAGCACCTGCCAAACTGTGACTTCAGGAATGTGAGAAAAGCAAACACAGTGACAAACTAGTTCCCTGTAGAGTTGGTTGAGTTGGGGATTACTCAAACTATGGTTTTCTGTTTCAGTTCTTAATCTGTGGTTTTAGTTCAGACCACTTCTCGAATTCCCCCAAACATAGCCAGTGTTTCTTTGAGTTTTCTTTACTTAGGTACATTGATTTATGGAGTGTGGCTGCGTAGACAGTAAATATTACCTTCTACACCGCTATGAATTTCACTCTCCGCATTGCATTTGAGGAGGAAGTGTCTACTTTTTCACGTGTCTAAACTTTTTTGTTGTTGTTATTTCTCTCACGCTGTCTTCGCTGTTGCCCACTTTTCCATGTGTGCTGTTGTAATTGTGCTGTGTTTTTGTGTAGTTGTATGATTTTGTGTAATTGTTGTGTTTTATCTCAAATGTTTTCCATGATCATTATCCCAGGAGAGTGGATGCTTTCCTTTTCCAAAATAAACATTTTGAGCAACAACTACATGCATGTATTAAATGTTAACTATAAAGTAAAATGTTGATCATTAATTAGATCATTAACCTGGAGCCAACTTTTTAATGGAATTTGACATTTTCTCATTTTAAGGAAGTGTTTCTTCATGAAAGCGTTGATTAACTGAGCCACTGATGTTTAGCATAGCATAATGTGCAGGACTGTGAATGGACAATTAAAGTTCAGTTAAAGAAGTGAAAAGTATTCCATGATTCCAGAATTAATTTGGTGGTCAACTCTCCATGACCAACCCACAGTGATCTCCCCCCTTCTCCTCCTCCCACAGCCGAAAAAAGACCTGCATTTCCTCATGGAGACCAACAATGAGTACAAAGGCCTGCTGGGCTGTTTCCCTGACACCATCGGAGTCCACAAGGTACTCCCCAACCAACCCATCTCTCACCAGCCAACACAGTCAACATCCTGTCAGACCGATGGCAATGGGCTGTGTGTGGTCTGGGTGTCCACAATGTCAAGTCAGTCAGCATTGTGGTGAGAGGAGAGGGGAAGTACCCCAACACAGAGCGTTTTGGGGTTAAAGTGAAGGCACTTCCTGAATACACTTCTCAGAATAAGCAATTTGTACAGTGTGTCGTACTTGGACCGGCCTAGATATTGTGCAGATAGATGTATTGTAGGCAGCATACGGTGCACTGGAAACAGAGGGTTATGAGTTTGAGTTCCAGTTAGGTTAGTATTAGCCTTAGTAAAGGGGAGCTCAAGTAAACCCCTAGACGTATAATTTAAACATGCATTTATTATTCTGATCACAGCGGATACCGGTGTTACTAAACAAATAATTGGATACATACCAAATAATCAATCTGTCTTCATTTTAAAAGTCATTTTTAAAGAGTTCATTAACACGACTGCCAATCTCCCATAGGTAGTTTATAGATGACGTCATGTCTCTTCGCCGCAGTGGTGCAAACTCCATAAACACAAGAGTAGTGGAGTCGAGGCATAGTCACACATAAAAAATGCTGTATGCTTGCATTGTTTATGGTTGTTCGAATCGATCTAAGAAAGAAAGAAACAGGTTTTTATCGAGTACCAAAAGTTATTCTTCATAAAGGGGAAAAATGTAAAAAAGTTAAAAATATATATGGCTGGCAAACCTGCGCATTTCCTCCAGAAAGTATTAAAATTGTATTAAACTTTCCTCTTTATTCTGTAACATTAGCTGTTTTTTGTTGTAGCTTTGTTTCCCTGGAACTGAACAACAGTACAAAATGCCGGTGATGAGTTGACGTGTTATGTTATGGTGTTAGTTGTTGCTAATGTTAGTTGCTAGTTGTTGCTATGTTAGCTAGTTGTTGTTATGCTCAAAGACGTTGATATTTTACTAATCTCACAAAGTGTTTTGCAATCCCTATGGCTAAATGTGTTTTCATTTACTCTCTTGATATATTTGTTCTTTTTCTTTCTATGTAAGAAATGTTGTGTTGTTTCATGTGCTTTTCGGTCAGCTCAGACTTGGTTTTTTTTTGCCATTTCATATGATTAGCCTGTGATACTCACATTTCATATGATTAGCCTGTGATACTCACATTTCATATGATTAGCCTGTGATACTCACATTTCATATGTTAGCATTGCTTTCTATGTCACTGGAACATTAATGGGAACTTAAACTGAACATATATATGTGGTAGCACATGGTCTACATATTACAACTGCTCACAATTTGTATTGAACTTAAATCAATGTTACCTTAATTTCCCAAATCCCAGTTCCGGGCACTATACACAGCAGAGGCCCAGTGACACATTTACTTATTTGTGGTGTTGTAACTGGGAACTGTTTCTTATCTACTGTGCTATTTTGTTTAGTTAAAATACTGAAGTGTGTGTTGTGACCCCCTCCCCCCTCCCCCAGGCAGCCATAGAGAAGGTGAAGGAGGGGGACAAGCTGGTTGCCACCAGCAAAATCACCCCCCAGGACAAGGTGACCATGGCCAAACGTGTCAGCACCATGTCCTATGCACTGCAAGGTAGGCGCCGCAAATAATTGGTTACCTTTCATAGTTTTTACCTTAAAACTTGACAATAGTAAGCATGTACTCTCCACTACGTGTTTTTGTCCAAGCAGCTGTGTGATTTCATATATTTTCTTTTATTTGAATATTTAAAAAATTTATTTTCTCTGGGTTATTAAAAATAGGGTTGTTAATGACTTAATTTCAGTGAAGAATGACATCATATGTTGACGTCACAATGTAAGACATGTAGTCACTTGGGCAGCAACACCACATTGTTTTAATCCCTGTAATTGTCACCTGTGTTTTAAGCCCCTGGTCCCTGTCATCTACATTTAATCCCTGTGTTTGACACCTTTGGGGCATGTAACCTGACTCCTTGGCTCTGTGTCCCACCCAGCTGAGATGAACCACTTCCATAGCAACCGTATCTATGACTACAACAGGGTCATGCAGCTGTACCTGGAGCAGCAGGTGAAGTTTTATGAAACGGTAAGAAGAGCTCAGCCAATGAGCATAAACTCTCTTAACCCTTGCCCTATCAGAGGAGCCGCAAACCTGGTTGCCATAGAGAAATGAAAGGGTAACTTTGGCGTGCCCATCGCCTGCCTGTTTCTGTAGTACATTGGTGTAGGAGGAGGGTGAAGAGGGCTCGATCTGTGGGGATGACCTCACAGCCTGGATGAAAAAGCTGCTAAAGTCTCCCCCAGCCTAGCGCCTGAATGCTCTTACCGGCCAGGTGATGGCGGAGTGTCGGGAGCTGATTAGGCATGTCACCTTCAGCAGATCAGAAGCCAGCGCTGCCCCTGTATTCACACCTGACCCCCCACCCTCTCAGACCAAACGTAAGCTGCCCTGAGCTGGACCCGAGACCAGCGGCTTCCGCCAAGCCCGTTATCATCACACCACTTCTCCTGGCCCTCCCGTTTCACGCTAGGTTTAAACCTGCTGGCTGTCTAATGACAGCGGTGGCGTGGAGAGCAATTCCAAAACAACATTGCTTCGCTTATTTGTGTGTATTGGGTTGCAGCAGGATTATACCCTCACACGACTGTTCGAAAGTGGCACTCCAAGTCACGTGTCCCATTATTTGTAGACCGCAAGAGGTGTGTGTAGCATCACAGTATATAACATCGGACAGTGGCACAATGCCTGTATTTCTTATTATTTTTATCTTTAATAAAGGACTTTTTTTTTTTTTTCTCCTTCAGATTGCAGAGAAGTTGAAGCAGGCCCACAGTCAGTTCGTCACGATGTAAAGACAGACACCCCGCCCTAAAACGTTTCCGCTCCTCTCTATAGAAGATACACGCGTAACGATTTCAGCGCTGCACACGTCACTGTTACTCTGCCCCCTTCATACACGAAACTCCTCCTGCACAAACCTGACGATAACGACGCGAGTGGCACCGTTCACAAGTCACCACTGTCCTCTCCAAGGCCTCCCACGGCACGGGAAGACACGCCACAGCCAGGCGCTCATCTTGCGGCAGAGACGCCGTTACGGCAATGAGCCGCACGCCACGTTCGCCATTCCTCCCGTCTCCCCTCAAAAACCAACCAGTCTGGCTTTCAGAATCACGGGACGACCTGTACGTTGTTTTTTCTTGTTTTTTTCTTTCTTTTCTTACTGGAGCTTGAATATTGTACAATTATTTTAGATGTCTGATTGCATGCTCGGTCTGATGATGTCACCAATATTGGTTATGGGTCCTTAGAAGGAGTGTGTGTGAGTGTGTGTGTGTGTGTGTGTGTGTGTGTGTGTGTGTGTGTGTGTGTGTGTGTGTGTGTGTGTGTGTGTGTGTGTGTGTGTGTGTGTGTGTGTGTGTGTGTGTGTGTGTGTGTGTGTGTCAGTGAGTGAGTGTGTGTGTGTGTGACAAATCAAGAGAGGGAGATTGCGTAAGAGACCGAGAGAGAGTGTGTGTGTGTGTGTGTGTGTGTGTGTCACAAATCAAGAGAGGGAGATTGCGCAAGAGACAGAGGGAGGAGAGGGAGGAGAGGGAGAATGAGAGAGAGGAAGGGAGCGAGGGTGTGTGTGTGTGTGTGTGTGTGTGTGTGTGTGTGTGAGAGAGATGAGGAGAGATATTTTCAGTTCTGAGGTCAGGAAGCCCAGGGCACTGTGCCCTACTGGCGAGCGTGTCATAAACACGGCTGGCGTCCCTCTGCTCACTTTCCGCTGGGTGCCACATCTCATTTTCACTGTGCCTTGTACACTTCGAGAGGGCGGCTGGCTTCCTCTGGCCCACAGTCTGTCAGGCGCACGGGACACAGGGGCTGGTCCTTCCCATTATTGCCAAATGTATGACCTCTCATTGCCATCCCTTTCCCAAGCTATTGCCAAACATGATTTTTGTAACGTCTATGAAGATGGTGCCTCCAGCTCATTCTGCTTTGTCACTATAATATGATTATGGTGTCATGGAATCACTCTTTGAACTTTGATCCTTTCCTAACACATGAAGAAAAAAAAATTATAAATATAAATATATATATATTCTTTGAGATGCATGTGTTTCGGTTGTCAAGACATTTCATGTACAGTATACAAATGTTCGCGAGTTTGCCACATATTTGACAGTTTTCTGTTCAATAAATAAATTCTGATTTGTACTGCCTCTCCAACCTCGACACTGAATGGAAACTGTTTCTTGTTGTCGTGTCATTAATACACTCTGAAAATCACATAAATTGACTGTTTGTCATGGGCTTTGGCTGTTGTAGCTTCCACACACAAGCCCGCCATTATTCCTCTATGTGAGAGATGGAAGAACGTGGAAGAGAATGAGAATGAGGCCGATTTCAAAGGGCGACTGTCACGGGGAGCTGGAACCAGCGGGAAAGAGCGGAAATGAAGAAAGGAGCGATTTATCCTTCTCTGAATTCAGGTGCAACTCTGCTCGCTTGTTTATTCACACAGCCCGAGCCAACCGTTCTAGAAGAGATATTCCCTCGAGGCGGCAGGGCTGACGTTCTACGTTCAGTCGCAGGTTGCAATTGTTTTATGCTGTGATGCATTGTGTTGTTACTCTAGGTTTCTGTTTTTCTGACACAACAGGAGATCAGTCTTCCCTGGCGTTGGCCTGTGATATTTCACTCTCATTTCCTGTTTGTGAAGTATAAGGAAACGGTGACTTGGAGCATGTGTCTCCACCTGTAGGACACAGCGGTATTGCACTTGGGTTTTGTTCCCCACTCTATCCCCAGTTCAGACTGTTTGCATGTCTTAAACTCTGAATCAGACATATGTAATGTTGTAATGTCAGAGTCCCTCTCACATTTGACCTAAATGTGACAGGGATTTCGCCACACCTGGATTTCTGGGATCACGGTAAAAATGGCTGCTTTCACCCTGGTTGAACACAACGAGGACCGAAGGAACCGATTTCGCTGTTGGTGGAGCCAAGGAGCAAGAGGAGACCGTCTCCCACACGATGGTCTTCTCTTGGCCCTCTGTTTCCACCCTCCGCTGTCACAGACTGATAAGGCAGAGCAGACGGGAGGCAGATGCCAATGTGTGTATCGGAAAAAAGACCATCCCACTGGTCGAGATACAGAACACATGGGACTCCCATCTCAGCCAATAGGAGCATCCTCAGCCCAGTACTAGTTCTGTTATTAAATCAATGGGCAGTGGTCTGTCTCAGCTGGCAAAAACAAAACGTGTAGTGAAAGAATAACACTTCCAAAAATATGCCTTCTCTTGACACATTCTCGGCTCGTTTGTGGTTTTGGAAGCCGCCTTCCTGTGTTGCGTAGAGTGTGAGTCCTCTACATGTATTTTTTTTGTATATATATATATACTGTATATGTATATATATATATATATCTGAGACATTGAAGTACAGAGCCAGAATTCAAACCACTTCCTGTAAATTGTATCATCGCCTTTGTCACTACCGGTCTTAGGACTACGGCAGTGAGCTCACAATACGAGGGGGGGATAGTTCACATGAAAAGAGCATATAATTGGCTACGAAAATGGTTTCTGTTCATTCTAATTAAAAGCTTGGGATGGTAGTAAAGCCATCTTGGTCTGAAAGAGGAGGTTGTGTTCTGTGCTTTCTATGTCTGGTTCAGAATGTTCAATCATTAATGTCAGTACTTGACATTTGAAACATGGGCACAAATAATCCCTTTCTTCATTTGTGTTCCTCCATTTGTGCTTTTGTACATTTTCAAAGGAGGGTCAAATGTTGACCAAGGTCCCAGTTTTGTTTATTGATTTTGTTCATCACAATAAATCCTCAAAAATGCAATTAAGAGCAACAGGAATATAAAATACAGAACAAATCCTTTACGCTTCTACAACAAAGCTCCATTACTTATTATCCATGCTTAAAATGCTCAAAATCAGTCACAAAATGACGGTTGGTCTATGTAGAAAAACAGATCATTAATGCTGTACGGGCCGTCAGTAACTTCAGTTTGTGTTGAAGATGAAAGCCTAATCATCGCAAAAATGCAGAAGTCATTCCCACTGTTGTAAAACAACAGAGTATTTAGCAATACTTTGCAAATACTAGCAACATTTACAGTTTTGCTAACATGCATCGGTCAATACTGAAGACACTTTTTCAAAACTCTTCATACAGTCTGCATTACCAACATGCATCTTGGCCAAACAGTTAATCTCACTTCCAAAACTCACTCAAACCACCAAAACACTTCATACATGTCTCAAAATAAGCTCGTTTGACCAGAACACTGGCAACAATTCTCACTCAGAAAGCATACATTGTCACTCATAACACACTGACTTAAAAAACACTAACAACAGGGAGCATTACATAAATGATGAACTTTTATCTTTGAAGTTTGAATGATTTTTCATGAAATAAATCAGTATTTCATTATAGAATAAGAATAACACCTTTTCACTTTATTGACTGTACTAAAGTATATGTAACAAGAATTCATCAGAAATGCAGCAATTTTCTTCAATATCCTTTCTTTTTTCTATATCTTTGCATATAGTAATTTACTTGTGAAAAATAAAAAGTTGAAACAAAAAAATATATATCCTGAAATTCCAACCCTGGCAGTCTTCAGCAGAAATGTCTCCACACCCCGCATTCATGGCATCCAGTAAGGACATCTGGTCATGTGGACGGTGGTCATACACGCAGAGCAAGAGAAAAACTCCTCTATGGTGTTTAGGAAGGGGGGGTTTGGAGGCAGGAATAGTACTAACATCCTGGGATGTGCGACAAACCAGTCTGTGACTGCAGCAGAGTGGTGGAATGCCACATGATCCCACACAACAACGAAGGTAGGGGAGTTTCCTGCCCCTCTCTCCTCCACTGGCACAAGTCAATTATGCAGGTCATCCAGAAAAGAAATGAGCCTCTTTGTATTGTAGGGGCCAATGAGTGGTTTGTGTAACTGCAAACCATCATTGGACAGTGCTGCACACATTGTGATAGCTCCATCATTCTGTTTTGAATGTGTTTTTAACAGTTTTGTAAACAGTGTGTTAGCATTTGAAAAATGTGCTGCAAATATATAGTGTTTTGCGGGTGGTGGAGTATGAATGAGAAAAGAGTTCATGGATTTTGGAAAATGTGGTCATTGAATGCATTTTGTGTGAAAGCAATGAAAAATGATTAATTGTTTGGTCCACATAGACTTCTGTTTCACTGACTGTGTGAAGAGCTTTGACAATGTGACTTCAGTTTTGACCAATGCATGTTAGCAGTTGAAAAAAACTAACTTGATAGCTAAGGTAAGATCATTAACACTCACTTATCCCACCCCTGGCCCTGGCAGAATAACATAATCTCCCTGTCAGTGGCCTTTCATATCTGCAAGATTGATGGTATAATTATAATGCATCCTTATACTGCACTTGTCTCTTTTTGTTTACCCCCTTGCTATTTGTCAAGCCTGGTCACTTTTTAGGTTTCCGTAAGACCAACAAAAGCAGTGCACATAACATTAGTTGTTTCAGTCTCAGGGAAATACAATTAGTCTCTTCACCACAATTTTTTGATTTTGCATAGTTAACACTGAAATAACACTTTGAATGGTAAGAGGAAGACCAAAGAGATATCTTTACAAGAAAGTGTAGTACATTAGTCGTCGTGTATACAAATCTGGTGCTGTCTTTTTTTGGTAAAAATGTCCATATGATTATCTGTTTGGCTGAGGAATAGGTGTACTCTGTTCTCTCCAGATGTGCAGGGTAGGGACAGGGTTGTCAGTCAGTCCAATCAATAACAGTCTTTCCCTGCACGCTGAAGCCCCTCCCACCGCTCCCGGAAGAGCAGTGGGACCGCAACAGTGGGGCGTGCCGGCATGTTGTCACGGCGACAGCCGAGGCCGGAATGTCCGGGGGCGAATCATCATGCTGACCTTCTTCAGCGAATAATAGTCCGAGTCCTTCCAGGTGTACCACACGATGCCATTGGGACCCAGCGGGGTCTGCCCTTTGGGCGAGTAGCGCCCACCCTGGGGGGGCAGAGAGTAGAAGATTTCAGGGGTTGGGAATTCGCATTTGGCTGTAAACACTTGATACAATGCATCTGATGCTTGCTTAACATTGTATACATGCTTTTGGCTATGTCCCTGACAAATACACAAACAAACAAATAAATAAACATGAACACAAGTTAGACTCACACAAATAATTAATTTTATTAACATTTTATTTAATTTATTTAACATTTACAAACATCTTGCGTATATTACATGCATCTTTTTTTTAAAGATTTTCAACAGTGTGAATATATTTGGAGCAACTTTC
This sequence comes from Aldrovandia affinis, assembly GCA_029706075.1. Lineage (NCBI taxonomy): Eukaryota > Metazoa > Chordata > Actinopteri > Notacanthiformes > Halosauridae > Aldrovandia > Aldrovandia affinis. The sequence goes on along the minus strand of JAINUG010000027.1, from coordinate 2,039,321 downwards.
TGTCAACCCCTCGCACTATGTGTATATGGGCCCATTGGTACTCCGCCGTGTCGCAGTACGCGCCTACCTTGTAGTAGACCCCGTTGAGGTTGGCGTAGAAGCACTGGTTGTACCACCAGCCGCCATGCGAGATCTGGGCACAGATGTTGTCCATGTCCGGGGTGCTGAAGCTCTGCTTGTTGTGGTACCAGCTGAAGGAGTCCTCCACGGTCCCGCTAAACCCGCTAACGTGGAGGCGGTATTGGTTGGCCTCCTCCTCGATGCTGCCCGGTCACAGAGAGAGAGAGCCCACAGGGAGGGCTGGTTACCATCAGGGGAACACGAGTAATGGGGGATAGTCCCGCTGTGGCCCTCGCCGGCCACTCACCACAACAAGAGATACGATAAGCCCGCTAAGCTAAAGACCAAGGTCCCCAGCCAAGGGAACTAAACATACTGTTATTGCTACAACAGGGGTGACTTCACATTCAGTAGTGGATGTATACGTGATCACCCGCATTTCTGAACTCTGTTACACATGCACAGCAGACATTCAAAGAGCAACAAGGACATGCCTTCAGATGTCACAAGCAAACATTAAGGAATGTGTAGTGAACAGACCTGGGTCAAATACTCTTTAGATGCCTGTAAAGTTTGAAAATACTCCAAAGCAAAAAGTGTAACTGAACAAAACCATCATATGAAAGTGGAATTTTGTTCTAAATACTGGTAAAACATACTTTTAAAATGGTCAGTAATATGCAGGAATTTTACTTTATTTTATTTACATTTAACTTTACTTTTAAGTATTTCAAATAATGATCAGACTCAGGTCTGGTGAATAAGGGCTTTCAGACACAAGAATTCAGCTGTTGTCAACATGCCTAGTGTTCCAGGTGTAGTGATATTATTCACAGTTGTACTGTTAGGTTAGGTAAGGCTACATTTTATTAATCCCAGAAGGGAAATGGGCTTTTCACCTTTGCCATGCCATACAATATGTGTGAATTGATCTAATAGCCAAAGTGACAACAAAATATCCCCTCTGGGACTAATAAAGTGTAACTAAACCTAACCTAACATTACAACTAGGAGTGTTTCCTTCTAAAAGTATCTTTGATTATGAACATTAATTTGAATTCTCAGAATGGGGGTAAACATGTAAGAGATTTGTCCCACAGAGGACAACGGACAAAGGCAGAGGAAGAGAGCGAGAGACAAACAGAGCCGCCTGCTCTCTTTAACTTCAGACGTATGTGCTATCTTTCAGAAGGGGAGGAGAAACCTCACACTGCATTCTGACCTAGTTTTAACCTTCAGATGGTCATGACAAAAATAGATGAACAAAGACAGGAAACCCACTCTCTCCCCCTGCGGACACTGTTGCTTTTTTTACAGTGGATCACAGGCCTCCTAGCTGGATGCACAGATTGCTGGTTGTTGTTTCCGCCACTAACACAGTGGTAGTTTGAATACATCGACAGCAGGGCTACTCCACGTTTATCCCAGAGGGCAGCAGTGCCTGCATGGGACTTCATTCAACTAACCATTGTTCTCATTGGCCCAACTCCAATTATAATTTTTTTACATAGAGAGTTGTCAATAGGTGGTACAGATTGAGCGCATAGAGCACTTGCAACATTAATGGTTTGAACAGCGCAGATAAATGTGCGTGATACCAGCCTAAGATCAGAGCTAGGACATCGCTGATATCGCGCAGTAGCCCAGTCCAACCTGAAGCTTTCGTAGCGCGTGCTTGTGCTTGCCATTCCAGTCCTCCAGGTCGATGCGCAGCGTGTAGTCCCCCTGGCTGGAGAGGTCGTGGATGTGCTCGTTGCCCAGCCAGAACTCGGTGTGTAGGTCCCCGAAGCCATCCTTATATTCCCTCCAGCCGCGGTCAAAGTTGACCGTGCCGTCCTGCCGCCGCTGGATCACGGTCCAACCGCCACCTGGCAGGAAACAGGACCGTGGCACAACTGCGTAAGTGTGACGGAGAGCACCTGCGGAGGACATTGTCGAAACGATCCGCCGGGCGGAGAGAAAGTGCCCATCTGCACCGTGCAGTAGGCCCAGGTCACATAAACATGCAAAGGATACCTTCACTCAAAACGTTCATAAAATGCTATCGGCTTCTGCTTGTGCGCACGTGAATAACTGAACGTCATCACTGAAATAGGAACGCTGCTGTTGTACCCTTGTGTAAAGTCCCGTGACTAGACCCACACCTGGACCTGATTCAGCAAATATCCAGCCGTTTACATGGACAACATGTCAAATGTAAGCAATGTAGGAAGCAATGGAGTCATGCCTCTTCATAAAATGTATTAACTAATGTTTAGGTGGGTGGATCATATCTACTTCCACTCAGCTCATCAATCACACTAGTGTAAATGCTCTTCCTGTTTCAGCAGTCATTGTGTTTGGCAAACTCTGCATCCTTCTGGAAATGAATAATAATAATAATAATGTCATTAATCAGGTGTCCTAATCCAGGGTGACAGCAATGGATTCTTACTCTCAGTGTCCATGTCACAGAAGACCTCCACAGGCATGGCTCCCAGGGACGGTACCACAGTGTAGATCCCTGACCGCCGGACGCCATTGTAGTAAATGGAGGCACAGTCGATGGGGCAGTTTCTGACGTGTTGGACCTCTGGAAGGGAGAAGTGTAGTCAGAGAGGCGCGCTTTCGGAAAGCTGGCCCTGAAAGAGCCCGTGTCTGACCAGCCCCATGACGATGAGTACACAGCGTAGGGAAATCGCTGTAATGAGGGGAAAAACTGCCTCATGCCCCATTATGACTCACTGAACTTTGTGAAAGGCAGGTTGTGCAAGCGTTACAAATGGGCTAGGATCAGTGGAGGATACTGCTTTCTAAGCATTTCCTTGTGGTTTTCGGGGCTTACTACAGGAAACGATTGGACTATATCACCGCAGGACTGCAAGTGTAAATCTAAACTGTGTATGTTTTAGTTGGATCATACAAATACGCATTCTGGAAAGAACTGTCTCCCCCTTGTGGTGTGATTTATATTAGCCAAGGAATGACTTACAGATCTCTAAAGCAAACCTCAATGGATAATCAATCTATTTTGTTATGTTCTGGAAAGCATTCCTACTTTAGAGATACCTATTCTGTAATGTTCTGGAAAACATTCCTAATTTACTTCAGATATCTCTGCTATGTAATGTTATAGGAGCATTGCTACTTTAGAGATCTGTGCTTTGTAATGTTCCAGAAGCGTCCCCATGGTGCCTGACCTGGGTGCAGGGCCTCCTGTTCACTCATCAGGGGGCTGGTGCGTACGATATTGATCATGCAGCCGGGGTTCCTCCGCACCCTCTCCACCAGCACGGACAGGTTGTGTATCTGCGTCTGCATGTCATAGATGAGCGAGCCCTGGAGGTGCAGCAGCATGCCGGTCTCCGCGTAGTGACGCTCCAGCTCACGGAAACGCATCTCCAAGGAGGAGTTCAGGCCGTTCTTCTCTTCACTCTGCCACATAAAGAGACAAGGGTCACCCCTGGAAACACGTTCATTTGCACGGATAATGGCATACATTAAAACTGTCTTATAATACCGAATTACCGTATATACACCTACAACTGGTATTCACCTACAAAAGGATTGAAAAACCTGAAATACACAATGCCGACAGCTTGAAGGCTGAAACATCTGTTAAAAGGCTAAAAATAAATGTAAAAATACTAATACCTTACAAATGACTAACATCTGAAATAACCTTCAGTATAGTAGCACAGGAATTACAGACTAATGTCATTTAATTTTTTTAATTTGAACTTGAAGGCCTGTAACAAATATTAGTGTGGCTCATGCTTCATTTATTCTGCTAGGATAGCTGTCAGTATTGTTCTCTGGTATTGGTTCAGTGACGAGGGGTCTTTCTGCATTCCTGGTGAGAAACAGTTGGGGATTAACACCATTGTTAAAGTCTTGTAATAATGCTGGAAAAATCATGTGAAAAGGACACAGGAATCAGTTATCTGGAGCTTGTTTCCGATAAATGCCCCCCACAATGTGAGACACTTACAGGGTCAATGCTGGTTTATCCTGAATGTCCAGCATTAAGCTGCATCTGCTGCTCCTGACCAGGCCGAGAATAAGAGTAGTGGGGGAGAGCGGAAAGTGCGGGTTTGTGGCCGAGGGCAGGGGGGAACTGGAGTGCAGAGCGCCTTACCGCTTACCCCGCGCGGTTGCACTGTGAGGCACAGTTCAAGGTTAATCCTGTAATGGCCGAGGGTCACGGAAGCATTAGGACAAACCCGCTTGTTCCCCCCACACAGCCTCGGAGACAACGGAGATGCCTGGGCCATCGACCGGGCCGACGCTTGATCTCGCCGGAAATCTCTACTCTTAGTGGGGGCTCTCTCACCCCTCTCTTGTGTCCATGTCTATAGAACTGCTTTGGATGAGGGTGTTTGTCAAGTCAATTATTACATCTATATCTTTTGATGACTAATATACTAATATATGCATTTGTTACACACCTGCACAGTGGCCTCCCCCAGACACACCTGCACAGTGGACTCCCCCAGACACACCTGCACAGTGGACTCCCCCAGACACACCTGTACAGTGGACTATCCCAGACACACCTGTACAGTGGACTCCCCCAGACATACCTGCACAGTGGACTCCCCCAGAGTCACATGCGCAGTGGACTCTCCCAGACTCACCTGCAGCTCCAGGACTTTGATGCGGTGTCGATGGTTCCTGAGCTCCTCCTGCATCTCGGAGATGGTCTCCTTCAGTGCCAGGATCTGCTGCTTCCTCTCCTCGTTCTCGTGCAGCCAGTAGGACACCTCGTCCGTGCAGCGGAACATGTCCGGGCACCGCTGCTCGTCCAGCTGGGGCAGCGTGGCGGTCAGCCGGCACTTCCCGTCGGCCGTGGCCTGGCTGCTGTACTCCCCGCAGTGCTTCGACCCGGCACTAATGCGGTGCGTGTCGCTGTGGTGATCGGTGTCATTCTCGCCCATCACCAGCCAGGCGCTCCACACCAGCAGCAGCAGGGCGGGCCCATGCGGGAACGGCGATGTCATACTGCCCCGTCCACCCGTCTCCCCCAGCCTCAGCACGTCCACGCAGCTGGTCGCTCCGTCAGCACGTACACCGCTGGCGTCCCTTCCACCTGCCAGTGCCACAATCTCCGCAATGGCATTAGTGGCGCCGCCAAACCATGCAAACATCTCGACTCCAGAGCCTTGTACTCTCCTCTCCTCTGTCTGTGGCGCTTGGCAGCTGAAATCCCTTCGGGATGGTTTCCTTATAATGACGTGTGATCCCCAGTTCTCATGGCAAATCTGTCCTTTTCTCTTGGAACACAGGCACAACACCACGATGTCAGGTATACTATCCCGATATGGTCATTTCCACTCATCAAATTCAACTAAGAGAAGACCCTCAACTACCTGTTTTTTGAGGAGATCCATTTAAGAGCATCATGGAATTATCTTGGTGCCTTGCTGTCAGTACACTGTGGATGCTCCGTTATTTTGTTCTTTTTCCTGAAGAATGAGGGACAGTATCTGCCCTTGTTTATATATTTTGCATTGCCACCTGTGTACATAACGGTATTGTATTGTATGGTATTGTCTGTAAAATACGTTTACTGTATGTAGAACAGGAAGGTTTTTTACAGCTTGCTGAACAGGTTGCTTCAGTCTGGGAAAGTGCCGTCTAATGAGATTCTTATGAGTCCATGGAGGTCATGAGGCCATGACCTGCACCTACAGGATGCAGGAACTGTTAAGCTGTGAATCAGTTGGCCCACTCTAATGGAATCATTCTAATTGGTCATTAATATGAACTCAGATCAAGCAAACCTAATCCATGTGCCAAAATGCCTGTGAACAGCAGTGGTCTGCGGCTTGCCAGAGGTGTACAGTGGAGCCTCAGAGTCACAGACTGACTGGTCAGCCAAACGCGATAGCATAGCACATGCTAATACAGGCTTCTCCTTATCAATATCAAGCTCTGATGCAAAATCATTCAACTGAAAAAAAGCTAAAGAATGCTATTAAAATTATGAGGGAATGTCTTTTATTATTGCTAAAGAATAAAATGTGGGGAAATCAACAGCGTTTGATTTAAAGAAGAGCCAAAGCAAAATAAAGCAGTTCGCAAAAGAAGCAGATCTCTGAAAAGGACTGGATTTCATTGGTCAAAATACCAGTTTGTGTGTGCACAAGCCTATACTAAATTTGCCCCTTAAATCGTTTTGAGGATTTTTCTTGAAACATTGTGATACAGAAAATGTAACCCTAAAGAAAATTACTTGGGATTGTTGCTGTATTGTTTGAACAGACGACATTATTTCCTGACCTAAGTAAGACTCTGGATATGGATACCTTCTGAGATGTACACCAACACATGCCTTTAAACCTTGGCTTTGCTTCAGCCACCTTTACAGTTTCACACTACAGTGAAAAATTACCCAGGCAGAGATGTATCAATGTATAGCACAGACTGACAGAAAAGAGTCAAACTGGCTTTTTAATTTGCAACTTTTGGATGTGATCGCTTATACATTGTCATCCATGGGCTCTACTGTATAATCTATATGAGTATAGACTTAATGTTTGGTCAACCTACGTACTGTACATACTGAAGGTCATGACACTCATGTCTGTCATCAAAGATTCAATGACTTCCCAGAACGAAAACAATGTACCCTAACTATACTCTGCAGGGTAATTTATCACAAAATTAATCTGGAGGACCTAGTGTGTGCAAACGTGAAATAATGCCCACATTTTTATGACCTCGGTGTCTTTCAAGGGCTACCAAATATTCCTTTCAGTTTTTACTATGGGAAAATGCTAACATTTTAAAATCCATGACTCCCGAAATGAAGAAGGTGTGGGAGTCTGAACAGAATGCACCATTGAGTTAATTTTTTTAAACTAATATAATAGCACCACTCATTATCAACATTCAGCAATTGCTATAACTCACTCTGCAAGCACGTGAGTGCTTGAAACAGCCCGGAAACATCATAAAACGTTACACAAAGAGATACTGTATTATTCTACAGCGTTCAAGATTTTTAACAAGCTCCAGACTCCACTTCCCGTCAAACCCGCAAAAGGACACACCCACTTGCTGTCCGGTCTGTGGGATGTGTGTTTCTAATATTTAAATTTAAATTCAACAAGCAGCTGTCAAGGAACAAGGAAGAAACAATATTGGTCCACTTCAGAAAGTAACTTGATAGGAAAATTGACCACCTGTGCATTCAGCGTTTAAATTATTAACGCGGCATTAACTGTAATGAGTTCAAAAAACGTGGCGACAAGTGCTTCTGCCACCACTGCTCCGACCAAACTGCCTGCAGCTGTTATTACAAGGAATTCATATTAAATGGCTGTGGTGGCAGACTACAATAGACTTGAATTACGTTTGTATTGTAAAGGACCACAATGCAACCTGCTTCTGTTTTACTCCAATGCTGTTATGCGGTGCCGAACGAGAGCATTCTGACAATACCGTGTTTCGTGCCATCGGCTCAGCGTGTGGTTCATTCATCAAATAAACAATTAAAGATTACCTTTCTCACAGCTGCAATGTCTCTTCCTTCAAACGTAGAATATTTTGGATATACTGGGCCATTTCCTTTATCGGAAGGATAGTGTAGAGCCGTGGAAGCGTGGCTCGACTGAGCTTTGCACAAAAGACAATTTATCTCAATAATCCGCCATAATTGGATTCCACGTTCAGGGAATGGCACAAGACATTAAATGCCCTGAACAAAATGGTGAACAAGCAAGCCAGAGTGGTCTCTTGAGCAATTTGAAATAACTTTACATTCTTGTGTGTACAATTTTGAATGTGTACGTTACATTTAAAGCATAAATTGTATTACAGTTTGGAGAATAAAATATAATGGATCTCTCTTCATTGTAACACATTGTAGCATTTAAACCACATCGGGACTCAGTTTTATATAATATATGTATTTCATGATGTATTGCATTATTTTATATAGTATTAGTTCTTTGGCCCTAAGTAGCCTAATTTTACATGTTTAAAGTAGTGACTCATTTCAATGACTGCTTAACTTGTTGTTTGTTTCTGTATTCATACATATGCTTCAATGAAAATAAAAAAGAATTAAATTTGAATTGCCTTAAAAAATAACTATATATAGCATTTGAGTGTTTTCCATGACCATTTTACTGCTTGTAACATCATCAAGCATTCACCCTCATTAAAATGACATTAAGAAGTTTAAGAACAATCACAACTGAACTACTGAAGCATGTATATTTTAAGCTCAATTTTGATTTAAGTCTGCATTATTAAAAGTAGCATGTATTATAATATTTGCAAGATCTTTATGATGTATGAGGGCATGAAATAGTTTGAGAGTTTCTCTATTTACCCTTCAGGTAGCTATAGCAGAGGCAATAAGCCACTGATTAAACTTTTGTTGTTTGTTTCTGTTGTAATAACATATGCCATTTAGAAGATGCTTTTATCCAAAGGCACTCACAGTAGTGAATGCATACATTTTTCAGTATATGTGGTCCCAATGGGAATAAAACCCACAACCTAAGCATTGTCAGCCCCATGCCCTACCTACTGAACCACACATAACCACACATACACCATATTGTATGTTTAAACCAAAATACACCACTTGCTCATGGTTAACATGCAATTATACCATTTTGTGGATCAATAGTGCCATCTGGTGGTTGGCTCTCAAACATAAAGCTCATTGCCTGCCTCTTTGCAATATCTGAAGACTGGTCCTTTCACTGCAGTCTCTAATACTCTAGTCACTGAAATGATGTTTTACAGAGAATAAACCAGCAAGATAGCAATGCTATCCAATGTTCCCTACATTTGTTCCTGTGTTTCTTCATGTTGCCATCTAAAGAGAATGTGGTCTTTCAAATTTCATTTGTCACATGAAAGATTGGTCTATAGATTCTGTGGTAGTACCGGAGGATTTGTGATGTAATCAGCAGGAAAAAGCAAAAAGATAAGACAAAACTAAAAATAATCCATGTTTGGGGCTGTATTGTGTGGCTAAATATATTAATCTTGAAATTCTGTCAGGTAAGGAATAGGCAGTAGCCATTGTTTGTTATTTGTCAGTTATTTCTCAATTCTCAGTGCATAGGTATGGGGTATGCCCCACTAATGGGTAATTTGGTGGATGGCATGCCTGCCAAATATTGTAATGAATCAATAATCATGATAATTGTGATTTCCATGAATTTTTCTTCTGGTCACTTTTTTCCATTAAAATTGGATTGCCATCTGAACTGTCACTGTCAATTGTCATTAGGGAAAAGGGTTTCTGTTCAGTAACATAATAATTATCTGATCAGTAATGTAAACATGAAATTAGACTTACGTTCATTATTGCTTAGCTTATTTTCAAACAATTGTTCTTGAATATTATTTTCATAGAACAACTGAAGTTAACCCCTTAACCCAAGGGTGTAACAACATATTAAATATTGGGGGGGACAAATTACAACTTACTGGGGGGACAGATATGACCATTTTGAATATTTGGGGACACACGTTCCCCCCACTCCTTATGCCTATGTCTTAACCATCACCCCATATTTTTTGAATTACTGCCTATTTAGACATATCCAAATATAACAGTTTGCAGCTCAAGAACTGTGATGGCCACATGCCTAAGTCTAGTATCGTTTGAAAGGAAACATCGTGTGGTTTAAGAGGGTGTGATAGAATGTATAGAATCTTGATACAGCACAGCCTAAAGTACCAGATATCAAATGTACAACAAATAGGTGTTGCATAGCTTTCTTGTGTAGAAAGTCAGGTTTTAAAAGCAATAAAGGGGTCATATTTCATTATATACCTATGGAATGTTGTGCATGCCTTGTACAATATGTCAACTAAGTCTTTTGATGACTATAAAACCCATTTTTATCACCCAAACTATTATGGATAAAATATATTTTTAAGAATGTTTCAAATTTTCTCACATTTTCTGCCAATTTAGTAACCAATTACACCCTCTATGTTTCATGTCAATCCCCCCCTCGTATTGAGAGTTTGCTGCCGTAGCCCTGTGACCGACAGTGACAGAGGCGAAGTATTGTCTCCTCCGAGACGGCCCTCACTAAGCCTGTGGACCATAACTCCTGTACTCCAGAGCCACTCCTATACGCAGCAAACTTATGTCGGCTTCCCTCCCTCCTTCCAGGGGTGGACAGCTAATCGCCACCCCCTAGTGGCACTCCCGGCCAGAGCCATCTCTGGCGCGGCCAGTGGAATCGAACCCTGGCCGAAGTGGCCAGCGTCAACGTTGCTGTTGCTGTCCCATATATTGAATTGTTCCATAGAATAGAGAGTGAAGAAAAAGAGAAGGAAAAGAGACCAGTAGCAGAGAGAGCAGAGAGAGTCAAGATGCTTCTGTGTCAGATAAGGCACATTATGAAGCTTTGCACAAAAGTGTTAATACCAAAACATTTTTCCAAAATGTTTTGTTTTATCCATTTAAAAGTTGTCCCAAGTATGCTTTAATCATCCCCACTTGCCTGAGTATTTTAAGTGTCTGACGATATAGATAATTCTGATGAAAACATACCAATAAACATGTTAATAATACAAAGTGCATCCTTTGCACTGTTGACCACAGATTTCCTCTCCAACTTTAAGAAGTGACTCTCAATAGTCGCCTGTGCGGCAGAATGCTAAAAGCCTGTATCCCACAACAAAACACTCAGGACAGTGTAATCAAAAAGGAAATGACAACAGACCCCTAGACCTTTAAGACCAAGGCCATGTTCCCTGTCTAATGGCAGGCTTTTAATCAAATATGTTTCTCTAAGCAAAACAATTTCACCAGGAAGCAATGTTTCGACTGTATGACAGAACTCCTCCACGATCAATTTGTCCCAGGGATGGTCAACAGTCATATTTCATTCAATATTACCTTCTCTTAGAGGATGGAGGGGGGGTCCTGTAATGGTTAGGGAACTGGACTTGTAACTCAAAGGTTGCTGGTTCAATTCCCAGGTGGAACACTGCTGTTGTACCCTTGAGCAAGGTACTTAACCTGAATTGCTTCAGTAAAATATCCAGCTGTATAAATGGAGAGTCTGCTAAATGCCTAAAATGAAAACGTAAATGTAAAAAATGTCCTTCTCAGGACAGTGGCCTGCACCCCCAAAGCTAACCCTGAACGTGCCAGTGTCGACTGTTGACGGCGTCTCCATAGGGTGGTGCATAATTGGCAATATCATTGCCAGAGGAGGGAGGGTTCCAGTCCCCAGAGTTCCCTCCGCCTCATCGCTCAAGAGCAGGTCCTCTGGTGCAATGACTGTGCTGTTCATCTGATGGACTGCACAGTCAGGGACAGGCCTACAAATACCATTAGGCATACACCAGGAGGAAAGTATGCAAATGTAGCGGATAAGATAGATGTAAAGGCCCAGAGGAAGGAGTGTTTGTTGTGCTACAAATTTTGGATTATTTCTGCAACATTATTAATGTTGTACATTACCGGTATATAAAAATAAAAATACCCAAAATACTCAATAGCTATCCCAAATCTTCCTCTTGTTCTTGACTTAGCTAGGCATCCCTGAGCAAGCAATAGAAGTTGACAGCTTTGCATAAGGGAATAAAAAATAAAAATTGAAAGGCTTTATCACTCCCCATGATTGTATCTATTAGTTCATAAGCATAGTAGAACTCCCATGGATGTATTAACAAACGTGATCGGTGGGATTAAATGGATAGTAGGAACTAGTATCCAAATGGTTCACAAGTTACTTTAAATTTGCACATTTCATGGCCGTCATTTTCCATTCACAGCTCAGACAGCCACCTCACATCGTTTTTAATCTCACTGCCACAGCCAGACTATCCAGGTGGCCTTCGATCCCCGCCTCCACTCACAATGGAAGTGCAAAAGAGCTTCAGATCAGATTTCGCCACAATTTCCCCTCCTGCCATTGGATACCGGTTACCCCCACGCACATGGCTTTTCAATCACATTACATGCTCCCTTTTTCATCAAACACCTCCTAATTGATAATCTGTCTTTTTGTCCTGGATGACGTCCATCGAGGATTCATCAAATCGGGGGGGGTAGTATTGTCTCGAGCATTAATTCTTACAGAGGTTTCTTCTATCTCCCCCCCTCCCCAATCACCCCACCCTCCCCACTCTTGGGAGGCACAAAGCAACTTACCTCACAACTATTGTCCTTGGAGGGCCGCCGCGCAACTACGAGCATAAAAGGGACCCGACTTTGGAGGGGAGACTTTAGAGACGGAGCGCAGAGCAGGAACACACGTCACGCGAAACAGACAAAACTGCACAGAGTGAAGAAAGAGAGAAGGAAAAAAGACCAGCGGCAGGGAGAGCAGAGAGAAGAGGAGTCAAGACACTTCTGCGACAGGTAAGGCACATTATTAAGCCTCGCTCAAACACAGCTATGGTATAGTGATTGCACGAAGACTCTTTACAAAAAGGGACTACCAAGTGATGGTCTCAGTACATTGGCTTTGTCCGCTTCTTGAATGAGTAGGCACCGTAGGCTACTGCCTATATATTCAACAGGGCTCTTATCATATTCTGAAGATCCATTGTAGATCTGTCCTTTTAATTGAGCTGTTTCCATCTTTCATCTGTGCCTTTGTGTTTATTGCGCGTGCTAGCTGCATTGAGCCATTTAATCATGTGAATATATATTTGACCTATCAAATCAAATTGCATGAAATGACCTCATCACACATTATATATGGCAATTGATTTTATTCTCAATATGTATAAGAATATCTATAGTGTTATAATATAATTCAGAGAAATACAAATCTTAACACAAACCTTAAATTAATATTCTGATATTGTTTTTGTAACTATCATAAGTTATAAGATGACATAGAAATATTTTATGCATCGAAATAATGGTGTGCTTACACAAAAGTGTTAATACCAAAAAAAAAAAAATGTTTGTTTTACTTTATCCATTTAACAGTTTACACTTGAATCATGCCCGCTTGCAAGAATAAATATTGTTAATACAGTTCTTGAAGGAATATAATATACTATTTCTGTGTCCTTCTATCTGCACGGTATTTGAGGAAAGTTCATGCATTAATGCATAATCCAAGCATGTCTTTTATCTACCAGCAGGTTAGAAAACATTCTTTGAAATATTATGGCTTGTCTAAAAATATGTTGCTCTTGCCATTCCGTTTATTCAGTATTATAATACTATAATAAAGAGGTTATAAGTCACTCAATAGTTTTTATTACAGTAGATGTGTAAATGTTAGCTTTCCTCAATCCAAGAGTGGGTCCATTAGTAGATATTAATCCACTATATCAGTGGTTCCCACACCGTCATGAGAAGGGTTGCGAGATTTTTAAAAACTAAAGAAAAAATAATCTATAGTCTATCATACATTGACATTTACAAGCATCAAATTAAACACTGCAATAGTTAAATGCGTTGAACGTGTGGTTGTTTTGAATAATTCCATATTTGTTCTATACTTCTGTGTTTGGGAACCTCTCCACTAGATATGTATAACCTGAAGTGTTTTGGAGACCAGAACATGTGAGATTAGCGGTAATGTTGAGTGGATGGCACACGGAGATGAGAAAATGTGAAAATTTGCCAAGCCTTCTCGTTCGCCTCAGTGGTGTCTCAGAGAAACTGCCACGGATTGGCGCGTAGGATGCAGGCGAGAACGGAGCCCCATTGGCGTATTGTATCTGTACAGTGTGTGCCATCGGCACTACAGTGGACCCATTCATCACAGCAGAGCAGGAACGTATGAAAAAAGGCTTTTTGAAAAACCGTTCAATGTCATCCATCGGGAGGCAGCACCGCAAGGTCATGCCGACAATGCGCCGCGTCTATGTATAACTCGGTTTTACACTTTGCGGCACAGACAAGGAGATCTGCGTTTGGAATTAACAGCCTGCCTCTCCTGCTGCGCTCAGGTGACAGGATCCGGGGACATTTTGGCTTATTAGTTAGCCAAAATTGGTCTTATACCGAGCAAAAAGAATTGCGATTCGGTGCATTTTACCATTGCTGGCTGAAGGGGTGCTCATCAATAAACAGGTTGCATGTATGGTGATAAAAGATTTCTCAGATTAGCGGGGATACAGTGATTCGGGAATTGCACTTTTACCCAGAAGTAAGTCTTGTGTCTTCAGCGGTTTGTACTCTTGATCAGGGAAATGCTTCAGTAAAACATTCAGTTGTGACAACATATCAATTGTGAGCCACACTGCATGCTGCCCTTGGTAAGGGGGTCTGCCAAGCACATAAGTAATGGAGCGTAATAATATTCATTCATTATTGATTCTCAGTGCAGAGCCAGCTTGACAGTATGCTGAATGATGTAGAGTTGACCCTGTTTGGTGACATGTGCCGGCCTCTCACCCCCCCCCGCCCCACACACAGTGACCACAGAGTGTGAAAATGCTGTGTCCGGCCTGGTTAGTGGCTCTGGCCATGCTGTGTGTTTGCTGTTCGGAGGCGAGCGGTCAGTGCTGGGACCACTCGCGCTGCAGGGATCTCAGCTCTGAGGAGAACATGCTGGTGAGCCCCGGCCCCCCGCCCTTATGAGAAGTTGACCATAATGTTCCCCAATGTTCCTGAAACCTTCCATGTTAGCTGTGTAGTCACCTTCACTGTCGCCATTGCGTTGTTACCCTCAAAAGATCGGATGGCATTAGTCACCATTTTTTGTTGCAACCAGTGCCCTACACCAGGTGATTTCACTAATTAGCTTCCTTCTTCAACCAAGGAGGAGCTTAAATCACCTGGTGCTGTGCACTCAAAAAACCTGCATATCGGATGGCATTTTGACACCCCTGCATTAGACGAATCATTAACATTTCCATTTGACCGGCAGGAGTGCATTCAGCTGTGCAAGTCAGGACTGACAGCAGGGCAGCGCGCCTCCGACGCCATGGAGACACAGGGGGAAGAGGTGGCGCTGGACTTCCTGTTCCCCGCCCTGTCCGTGGTGGGGGAGGAGCTAGAGGGCGCGGGGCCAGGGTGGGAACCTCGGCGTGGAGACAAGCGCTCCTACTCCATGGAGCACTTCCGCTGGGGCAAGCCGCTGGGACGCAAGCGCCGGCCAATCAAGGTCTTCCCCAGCGGCGCGGAGGAGGAGTCGGCAGAGGCATACCCAGAAGAAGCGAGGCGGGAGGCGCTGGGAGACACGGACAACTCCCTGGAGAAGCAGCCCCAGCTCACACTGCAGGCCAAGAAGGACACGGCCTACAAGATGAAGCACTTCCGCTGGAGTGGACCCCCGGCCAGCAAGCGCTACGGGGGCTTCATGAAGTCCTGGGGCGAGCGTAGCCAAAAGCCCCTCCTGACTCTCTTAAAAAATGTCATGATCAAGGACGGGCAGCAGAAGAAGGATCAGTGAAGACATGCCAGTGGGGTGGGAGGGAAGGAGGGAGGGGAGGGTTAGGTTGACTCAAAGACTCAAATCAAGGTTCCACCACCTCTGCTCCCACTTCGTCTCTCAGCAACTCATTAGATAGTCAACATTTTACATTACATTTACATTTTAAACATTTAGCAGACGCTCTTATCCATAGCGACTGACAATATGTGCATTAATACATGGTAGGAACAGTCATAGTTTGCGCACAAGATCAGTGCAGTAATACAACATTCTGCTCACAGGAGCAATTTGGAATAGTGTACATAAACTTGCTTTTGACTAGGGAAGATGAGATTTTGTGAGGAAGGGGAGCAAAAATGGAAATCTTTTCTTTTGTATTGAAATGTACTATATTGTAAATTAATTAAACATTAAAGAGATGGTACTTTGTTGCAAACTACAAAATATATGTTCTAATTTATTCTCTTACATACAATTACACCAGTGTTTAAAAAAATATATATTTATATACATTTTAAATATATCTGAAATTTAATTTAATTTTAAATCAAGTTTCAGATTTTTCCCTTTTTTTCTCCCAATTTAGTGGCTAATTATACCCTCTATTTCTTTAGATTTACCCTCCCCCCATGAACTCGCCGCCCGCCACCACGGGAGAAGCTAATACCTTGAGGCAATGATCCGCCTCCTTCGTGACCGGACTCACCCAACTATGTTTAACAGGTCACCTTACTGCTCCTCGGCGAGGTTTCAAAATGCAGCTGCAGTGAGCAACTTGTGTCCCAGGCTTACGACTTACCGCCACACCACCCGGAAGGCCATTACACCAGTGTTTATAACTGTTTATAACTCCCCCCAATATTCAGATATAAAATGTCCCCACCAATATATAGCCTAGCTCAGATTTGGTCCTGTTGACTCCATTTACGATAATGTATTATATTCATCCCTGTTCATTGAGAAGCCATGATCTATTTACACATATTCAATGACAATGTATCCATATTTATGACATTGTTCAATTCCATTCCTTCTAGCATCTAGTCACTCAGGCGGATTTAAAATTCACAATCCAATGTGGCATTGCAAGCCAATGCTCTCAAGACAAAAATATGTCCACGTTTCTTACAATAAAAGCACACACGATTCTCCTTTTCACCCCCAGCCTCCCGTCCAACAGCTGTAGTGGGAGTACTGTCCTTTTCAATAAAAGTGCCTTTCGAGTTTTCGTTTTCCACACTGTCACCATGACACATATAAAACTTATCCGCCAACACATTTTTATGAGTGAGGACATACTTATCAGCGTACACTGCAACTTTCAAAACCGAACGTACCTTCTGTTCATTAAAATGAATGACCACACACTCAAACAGACCATTTTTAAACTCTTCCAAAATGACCAGTTCTCTAATTTGATCAAATTCTTTAACTCCTTGCGAAACAGACTAACAGTCAAACAGACTGTCTTTCTCACGAGAAAATTCACAAAACGTTTCCGTCTCAGATTTTCGATGTCTAAACGTTTGCCGATGGCTACCGCAGCCTGGCTAATCTCTACTCTATCTCTCCTATCTAACAAAAAAGTGCACAAAACAAGAAACAAAAGAGCAACACATTTACCAAAGCTCTTCACAAGCGGCACACAAAAGAAGCTCTATACCAAAAACGTTGTCGCACAGAAAAACCCTCAAAAGAGGGCGCTACACAAAAAAGCTCCTCCAAAACCACATCTTCTCCTCTCTCTGGAGTGCAGGCCCTTAAAACGCACTCCAAGCTGGGGGGCCGTGGCCAGTCGAGGTCAGAGACTTGTTCAACTTGTCAACACTTGATAGCAGGCAGCTGATCACCCGTTCCCAGGGTGGCATCAGTTGGCAATCAACCACCTGGTGTTTAGCAGACCTCCTCAGGTCAACTTTTTGCCAACCGTAACAGTTGGTTGAATAATACAGTACAGCTGAAGATAATGTTTGACAGATTTTATTATATGACTCTTTCACAATATAAATTATATTTTGACAAAAGCTGTTATTTTGAATCTCCTGCTCAAGATTCAAACTCCCATCGCTGTTTTATGGCATTGTCTCCATCTGCCATCTCTTCTGGGTTTTAGGTCCGCATTGTAAAGCCCCAGAAAACCGACTGACGTACATAGAGGGCCAAAACAGAAAAAGTGTACGTGTACCTACAACCAGATCCTACCAGCCTGACATTTCTAATTCCCTTCATCAGTGTTGTAAGCTGAATAGTCAGTGAGAGAGGCTGATGGGTAAAATATCCATCAAATGACAAAATCTCTCTTTGACCCAAAAGAAAGAAACAAATAAATAAGGAGATCAGACATTTGGTAAAATTATATATTTGTTTATTTATTCTTTACTTAAACATCTCACAGGATCACATTTCATTTAAAACTAGATTAAACTAGCCGGATTGCCACAGGAAAACAGAACTAACAGCTGGAGAAGTAGGAAGCGAGTTTGCAGATCTACAGTAACTAAGCCCTTCACAGTCTGGACTGGCCCAGCGTCGGCAGATGTCTACTGCACAGTAAAGCTCTTCACCCATTCGCTCCTGCCAGAAGGCAGATTGAATAAACTTTTTTGTAATGGCAAATTTAGACAACAGAGCTACAGGGCATTTGAACATCACCACTCGGATTCGTGGAGGTGGTTTTACAATGATGTTTGGCGTCAGACTCTTATTGCGTAACAATGGAGCACGTTCATGCTGGTGATTTACAAGCACTGGCAATCCGTAGCTTGTGAATCAAAGGTGATGCTGAGTGTCACTTACGTCACCTTCAGAAGAGAAACCCAACAGAGACGTGGGGGAACTCAAATCTGGGGCATTCCCATGGAGGAGAAACACAACCCAGCTGTAACTGTGCTCTCACAAACCCAATCGATTTCCCTCTACATCGTATAACCCCAGGTGCAGGGGTTGATGACCACGGTGAACACGTTGCTGAGGCAGAAAGGACCGTGCTCACACTGAACACGGTCCACGCGAGAATGAGTCACGCGTCTCAAACGGGGCGTGCAAGCATGCCACAGGTACAGCAGCAACAAGGCTGCCCTGAAGCTCCCAAACACACACAGGCTTCCGGCTTTCGCTGACCCCCAACCGAAAGGACATGAGGGGGAAGTAAGCATTCACTCTGTCCTGCATCACAGTTAAAAATCTGCATGATTGGCTGTTGAACTTGCATCACTGTTAAACATCAGCATGATTGGCTGATGAACCAATACCAGCCTAATAACAGCTATATGTCCCCACTGTAGGGTTATTACTGTGTTTGTAAAGGGAATCTTCTGTACCTTGCTCTCTCCACCTTCCTTATTGGCTTAGGCTGTGGTGGGGGTGGGGCTGTGGTCATAGTGGGATCTGGCTGGGGGTTTCTCAGAGGCCGAAGTCAGAGTACTTAGAAAGAACAGCTCAATTGCCTCATGGGGAAAATAATATTATAATGAATATGTCTTTAGACATGGTTGCTTCAAGCCTGTTATAGATAGCACACATGCCAAGTCTAGATAGATCCAAACGCATTCATTTTAATGTATGGATTCCATAAAATGCAGATTTCAAGGGAAGGTAGGTCAATACCTCAAACAAAATGTTGAAAAATGTTTGCAGCTCAGCTTAAGCCTCAGCTTAAGAGTCCTCAGCTGCAATGCCATAGCATAACACAGAGAACAAACTGGCATCATTCACCACAGAATCAGTGTGCACTGTAATGACATACACGACAACAAGTGGCTCATCATCATAATTATGGTAAGACAGCCTATAAAACAAAGATCATTCACAAAAGAAAGATGCTTGTTTTTTTTGTGGCTGCTGTTGTTGTTTCTTCGTACGTACAAATAGGACACCATTTAATTTGAAACCATTACATTGTTCAATTCAAATACACAGCACAACTGTAACAGAAACACGATAAAAAATTGTTAAGAGAAACCCATAAAATTATGCGGTTTGTATTTTCTTTTCCTTTTTTTTTCTTTACATGGTACTACCTGAAATAGTTTTTTTTTCCAACTACGTTCTAGTGCAAAGATCATAAAGTTTGCCACATGCATTTGTACTGGAGAGCGACGGGCGCAGTGTGCTCATGTAATGGGCCTTAATTAAGTCTTACACGGTACACCTGATTAAAAATGTCCATCGTCCCTCAAATAAATGATGCATGTCAGTCTTCGATGGCTAATCTCGTAGAATTTTCACACCATTATCCTGGGTTGCATCTCTGCCAGGAGCCGGGCGATGGACATCGATGGCTGCTGATCTCCTCCTCTGTGCACCCTTTCACTGCAATGACCTGCCGCTGAAGATACTTCCGCCATATCCCATAATGCCTTGGGGTCGAATAGCTCTTAAGATTCTCTCCTTCTTCTCTTCTTTCAATTGGATTAGATTTGCTTAAAGTAAAGTATACTGAGAAAGAAATGTAGCTGTCGAGTGTCTATGTGCCATTGTATGCTTGTGTGCGTCCCACTTTGTGTTGCAGTTTCATTCATTCATTCATTCGTTATCTAACCCACTTATTCCTGCTCAGGGTTGCGGGGGGCTGGAGCGTATCTCAGCATGCATTGGACGAGAGGCAAAAATACATCTTGGACAGGTCGGCAATTTAGACTCTCCAATTAGCCTAACGTGCATGTCTTTGGACTGTGGGAGGAAACTGGAGTACCCGGAGGAAACCCACGCGGACACGGGGAGAACACAGAAAGGCCCTGGCCGGGATTCGAACCCGGGACCTTCTTGCTTGCTATCCACCCGTGGTGCAGTTTGCTTCAGTGAAATGCAGTGGAGCACATTTTCTGGACAAAAGCGGCACAAATGGGAACAACTATGGAACGTGCAGCCCTGTGCACATGCATGCTGCTGAACTTTTTGAAGACTATGCGGTCTAACGTAAGGAACGGGCTGTGTGAAATCCAGACAGTAAAATGACACTAGGAGAGAAACTGTCGCTTTAAAAGTCTTAAACGGTACACAATGACAAAGCACAGTTTGGGACACAAAAATGGCGCATTTAATCGTAAACAACAGAGGAGCCAACTGCATAACAGATGATAGGTTTGAACAGATAAATGGTGAACAATGAAACACGGATAAACAAGGTAAACAGAAGGGAACAGACAACGCTTACAACCGGGCAACGCGATACAGCACATACAACAGTCAGTTGTTCAAAGAAACTGTATTTACTATCCTAGTAATGTATGGTCTAATGGTTTATCACTCCGTCTATTTGCACTGCTTAACGCCAATCGCTTTCATGTTATTTAATGGATACATTTAAATGAATACAATTAAAACAGAACGCCAAACCACGTATTATAGGCAGCTTCAATCTTCTCCGTTTATCCAGGGGCATCTCTGTGGTTCTATAGTTCTCAGTCGAACACTCATCTCACATTGCCTTTCTGTTCCTTCTAGAGCGGTGGTCTTCAATCCTGGTCCTGGAGAGCCACTACACAGGGTACGCTGTTTTTTTTGTCTTAAAATCAGCAAGCAATTTAGACACAGGAAACCAGGGGAGGTGAGTTAATTGATCAATTAAAGCGGTCGATTACATAATTAAATGCTGATTAATATCGAAAACCAGCAGACCCTGTGGCTGTCCAGGACATGGATTGCGAACTACTGCTCTAGAGTATTCACCTTAGTGATATACTGAACCGCAAATGTATCCTTTAATTACTCTACAAATGGATTCTCCCCCCCTCCAATTTATATGAACATTCTCTTGTTAAGATGCTGGGAAGTGGTGGAGTGAACATTCAGTCATTGCTGCTGTTTGATGCAGCACATTGGCTACCGGTACTGGCCATTTACAGTTATGCACTTTAACCCAGTGGTTCCCAAACCTCTCTTTGGGGACCCCCAGCCGGTCCATGCATCTGTTCAATTCCACCATCAAAACAATGTAGGACAATGTGAGATTTACAAGAAATAATGACAGAAAACAATGAAGGGTTTTGTTGTAAAATCACAGAGAGTAAAACGACGAGCGAGAAAAGAAAAATGTCTTGGCTGATAAAATGATATTGCATTGTGATTTGACATTGACGTGGGATTAAGTCGCTTCATATTTCTTCACGCACGGCACAAGGGCACCTGTGGAGAGTTTTGTAAGATTGGTTTGATTTTGTCTGCGGGGATCAGAAATACAAACACCGACCGGTTGACACAAACCTGGAACAACAGGACGACGGGTAAAGCTAATGAAACGCTTGCGTGTGGAATTGCACCCACGTGTACGAAAACATGCCGTTCTAGGCTACACACTTAACTAGGCCACGTGACACTCCTCAGAAGCCTTCTGGGGGGGGGGGGGACACTGAGTTACTATAGCAACCACTGCTGACAGAGCAGTGTTATTTTCTCAATGAAACATGTCAGATGATGCAAATAATTTACATTGTCGCGCAATGTAACAGAACGACAGTCGGACAGGAGACAAGACAATGGACAACCGACAACTGGGTTTATTGCCTTAGTACTTCATATATAGTGAGAGAATCGCTATGTTTCCATTTGAAATTAGAAGGACATTTTCCTTGGAGGACTAAAAACAAACCAAAAAAATGGACACAGCGCAGTCACCAAAGTGCATGTAGTCTGGAAAAGCGGTAGCGCGTGATATTTGACCAAGCTTCCTGTTGCAGACTTCATCAATACTTTTTTTAATGATGCCAGGTTGCGGGCTAAGTTTTGTGTGGATTTCAACTGTTTCTACCCATTTGCCTACACGTGCAATACAGCAAGTGATTCGCAATTTTCACCAAATTGTCGACTTCATAAAAACACTCGACCTGTGGTCTAATTTTTTGACAAACTTTCATTTTTATGCATACAATTCTCGTTTCCATTACCCATGCCACAATTGCCAGGATCACGGCCATCACTAAAGTCACACAAACTCATGCTAACAGAGACGAGCTAATGTTCGTAGCTAACGTAGCTAACTTCATCAAGTTTTATCACCAGGGACACTGGCAGCGATACTATTAATGTGGAGTCATGTCTGGTGGCAGCTGAATTTACAGCCCAGGGAATATCATCTCTACTTCTGGAGAAGAAAAAAAAGAAAACCTACGGTGTAATGCACTGTACAGGAAGGCATGAGGTGCGATGGCACTAGAGGGGGGCACAGGACATTTAATGAGTACTACGATTACAACAGAAACGTCATGGCTGAAGGGTCTACGCAAGTCTCCGATCTCTGACGGCAACTAAAAGCCGCACCGAAGGCCGACACTCCACCGGTCTCCACTACTGCTTTCGCTAACTCTGGACATTCTGCATATCCTCTGTCTCTTTTCAGTCCTAGAATCTGTCTTCTTTTGAGTCATGCTGATTAGTTTCACGCAGTTGGCCTCTGCGGGGTTTCATATTTAACAAGCAGACTATCCTGTTGTTAATCAGTGCAATACAGAATTATATTATGTTAATACAAATAAAAATATCTCATTTACATAAATGTATAGCTACTGTATGTACCTACTTTTATGCGCGACTGCACGAGTAGTGTTAACTACCTCAGCTGCTAAAACAAGAAACCATGTCAGTTTGCACATGGATCATCCACCATCTCTCTGACATAAATTCATCCATACAGAGTTCAATCATATTTTCGACAGATGTGCGTGAATTAAAACGCTCATCGCACTTCGACAATTATAAGCCTTCTTAAGGCTTATTAACTTTTTTGTTTTAAGCAACGAGACTTTACTTTAATCATATCTAATTAGTCAAGAGTCCCCTATAAGGCACTCTCATTTTTGGGGAAAAAAACACCACCTGTGACACAAATACCTGGCACTCTTCTTAAAAACGACAACGCAAAGCAATCGATCAATGCACTTCTTGTTGTCAAAAAGCAGAGAAATATTCGAAAAATGGTCTTTTCTCATCCAAGCCGGAAAGTGCTTCACAGGCTTAAAAGCGTTGGCCCTCTGTCACAGATCTTAGCTTTTGAACGCTAAGCTAAAGGATTTGGAGTTTGCGTACATTTGAAAACTAAAGCTGTTTTCCCCCCATTTTTTCCTTCTAAATCTAAAATGCAAATCTGACAGCGCCTGTGTAACTTAGTATTTTTATGATGATCATTTCAAGTAAATCTCTAAAACAAGTGAAAATACATACTATATATTCACATTTACAATATATCGAGCTCTTGCAGGTTTTGTATATTACATTTCTGTGCATATCACGGTTGTGAGGGCTATTTTCTGCTGCCTCCTCTTCCAGAGGGAGGGTGATGTCTTGTATCGGGGTTTTACTGAGATCAGGGATCAACACACAATTTAAAATGACTTTACATACAATGTCTAAAAAGCCCTATACGCTCATACTCCAATGTTTTTACATGAACCTGAATAACAAAACCAAATACTTTTACGTTTTTTGTTTGGCTCTACCTCAAAGTGGTATCACTAGTGGTACACTGGGCATCGTGGGCTCGCACTGAAACCCTCTAAGGCCGCATGCCAGCCACCTCTGTCGGGTACGGTATCTTGTGTGTGATGCAGAGTGAGAGTTTGCACACTGGTTCTGAAGACGTGGATAGGTGACACAGTGGAGGTGCGTTGGAGGCCCGGCCCACATCTTTGCAGCTTCTTCCCCCTTGAGAACAGGGTGCATCAGTCACGAGGGCACAGCGTTCCTTTGCACACAGTCCAGATGCTCCTCTCCTTCTCTCCTTCTCTCTCTCTCTCTCTCCCCAGGGCAGGGCAGGGCAGACACAGTGTTAGCAGATGTTGAGGGCTTTTTTGGCGGTACTGGTGGCAGCGATGGGATCACAGAGGGTGTTGTGCACCAGTGATGGGTCTTCCCCTTTGGGGGTGGTGGGTGGGGAGGGGGGGGCGTAGAGGTCACGGGGTCGGAGATTAAGCCGCTTGATTTTCCGCAGTGGGTGAGGCCAGTCTTGCCTGGAGGAGCAGGAGGTGGAGAGGGGCACTCTTTGGGGCTTATCGCCCCTTGCCCCCCACCCCCTGCTCCAACGCGGCCAGGTTAGGGGAGGCCGCAGGATGGTATTCTAGTACACACACAGGTCAGGGAACTTCATCTCGTAGACGGGGACCGAGCGGCTCTGGGTTTGGCCGTATCCTGCGGTGACGGTGCCCGAGGGACTGGGGGGAGGCCTGTGTTCAAACAACAACAACAACAACAAACCCTGTTCACTGGAAACATCAACCCCAACACAGCACAGCTTCATTCAAAACACCCCCAGCCCCAATACAGCGCACAACACACCACTGCTTTCTTAACATAGAACATGGAGCTTACAATCTGGTAGTGTCAGTGTGTACCTACCTGATTGTGATCTCAAAGATCTGGTTGAGTTTGCTCTGCAATGACGTGGCCTGTAAGAAAAAGAAATCACACGGGACTGTCAAAATCACAAGCCTTCAAACCATCATCTACGTGCAAAGGTAGAGCTGAGGCAAAGGCAAACTCGATTCTCGTTCTTCCCGAGCGTTTTGCACCCGCTATCCAGAGGCGTGGAAACTCACCCTGGCACCGCAGTGGGCAGCGATCTCCTCGAAGGGGGCCTTCTGGAACCTCTCCACCACCAGCCTCCTGCGCTCCCTCTCCTGCTCCTCCATACCGATAGTGTCCACTGTACAACGGGCAGGGTTTTCGCTCAAAGTCTGCACACAACTCCTCGCAACTTAAACTTGAATTACAAACGCAGGAATCGCAGACGCCAGTTTCTCGAAACGTGTCACGTCTAGACAAGCAAATTTCGTTCTGATTTCACAAAAGGACAGGCATTCCCTGTCCATAAAAACAAACACAATGTTTTGATTGTATGGACATTGACAGACCTTCTGTTTTTTGCACCAGTTATTAACCCAGATTACCAAATTTGGAATGTCCGATTGCACAGCTGATTCATTCCTAACAAATGCGGACCTTGACTAGACTGTTCAGTCCCCGTAAAAAAGGCTTCAATGCAAAATGTATGCGCATACATGGATTCTACTTACCGATGGCGTTTTTCAGTGTTTCAAATGTGATCTCTTCTGCTGGAGTTCTCTGAACGAAGGGGAAAAACATCATCAGTACAGAGACCGATTCAGGCTCCATTCACACAGTACAGAGCCAGATGTGTGGGTGGGTGGAGCTGTATGTGTGTGTGGGTGGAGCTGTATGTGTGTGGGTGGGTGGAGCTGTATGTGTGTGTGTGGGTGGAGCTGTATGTGTGTGTGTGGGTGGAGCTGTATGTGTGGGTGGGTGGAGCTGTACATGTGTGTGGGTGGAGCTGTACGTGTGGGTGGGTGGAGCTGTATGTGTGTGTGTGGGTGGAGCTGTATGTGTGGGTGGGTGGAGCTGTATGTGTGGGTGGGTGGAGCTGTATGCGTGGGTGGGTGGAGCTGTATGTGTGTGTGGGTGGGTGGAGCTGTACGTGTGTGTGTGTGTGGGGTGGAGCTGTACGTGTGGGTGGGTGGAGCTCACCTCCTCCTTCTCAGGGCTGTTCCTGGACTCCACCTCCACCTGCAGGGAGATGGTCTCGCCAATGCTCTTCCTCTTCGAGAGGCGGTCTTCATCTGGGGAGCACGAGACAGCAGGGTGAGCGCACAGGAGTGGAGCGGGCGTGGCTGCCCGGACGTACCTGTGAGCTGGGCAATGTAGGGGCTGTACCTGTGAGCTGGGGGATGTAGGGGGTAGCCAAGCGGTCTGTGTTGTAGCCGCTGCCTCCTAGCACCTCGGTGATCTTGGACTGAAGAAACAGCACGTCTCCCTCCAGCTTATCCAGGCTCTTAGGGACCCTGGGTGCAGAGAGAGAGCAGAGATGAGCTCCAACTTCCACATCTCAGCTGGACTAACTCTGAGGACGTCAAGAGCTGCTGCTCGTGGCCACACTGTTGGCACACAACAATGTTCCACTGGGGAAGCTGGGACAAAAAGGTCCCTAAAAGCAGAGATGAAAACCTGTGAATAGCCAATGAGGAAAGTGCTTCTAATGGAGCTGTGCTAAAGTAGCAGCGCCTGCATTCTGAGGTGCACACTGCACCCCAGAGACACGGGGGAACAGCACTTCTCTGCGGAGCGGTGAGAGGAGATGAAAGACTAGGCAGGAGACGGACAGAGGTGGAGGGCTATTTTGAGTGTCTGGATGAGAGCATCTTCCCTTCATCCGCAGGGCCCTTCAGACCCATTGTGTGCGGATTCTAGAGGAGCAACTCTTTCAGAAACCTGAGAACGCAACAGGATGCCTGCAGCAACGGTCTCGGCCGAGGAACGAAAAAGTTAAGTCTAGAGAGACGTCAGACAGGACATGAAAATACTTGAATGATCCGCTTTGAGCATTGAGCAGAGCTGCGCAGTCTGACCCTTATTGAGCAGGACTGCGTGGAGGCAGTGTGACCCTCATTAAGCAGAGCTGTGCAGTGTGATACCGATTGAGCAGAACTGCACAGTGTGACCCTCATTGAGCAGAACCGCGCAGGATGACAGCTGGTAACTGGGCACATGCACACCTGGGGTTTTCGATGAACACGTCCTCCGGCAGCATGAAAGGAACCTCCTTCTGTCGCATCTCAATCACCTGGGAAAATAGTAGAGCTGTGACACCTTATCACACCTATCACACCTTACCCATCAGTCTAACATATACAAACACACACACACACACACACACACACACACACACACACACACACATACATACACACACACACATACATACATACATACATACACACACACACACACACACACACACACACACAAGCACGCACACACACACACACACACGTATGTACACACGTACACACACACGCAGGCATGCACACACAAACATACACACACACCCCCCCGTGCGCACACACACACTCACACGCACTCGTATGTACACACGTACACACACACACACATATGTGCACACACACACACACACACACACACACAGACCCAAACAGATACAGACACACAAATACACACACACACACACACACACACACACCTCGTGGACGTGCTGGCAGAAGCTGGGCACAGTGGTGAGCTGACAGATGAGGTTCAGGTAGGCGGCAGACAGGGCGTGGACGGCACACCGGTTGTAGACAGGAAGTGCATCCTCATTGGACAACGCCAGGTCCTGGGGGATAAAACAGACCCGCTGATGCTGTAACAGCTGTCCAGTCTGACACGCTCTTTATCAATCAAATTTGAGCTAAGCATATCAAAGAGTGTACTGCCAGAAATCATTTGAGTAAGGGACACGGCATTGTGGTCTCTGGATAGAAAGATGTCCTTTTATAACAGTTAAATACACCATGACAGAATGACTTGTTTTTCAAGGTTTTTCCATGACGTGTGGGAATCCTGTCAATTGACGAATTGAATAATATTGTATGAGGATTTTTACATGGCTGAACTGAATTATAATTCACTTCCTGAACTGACTGGCTTCAAATGGAGTTCACCCCAACTCTTGATAATCAGTGACTGATTCTAACAGATTGCTTTGCGCTGCAAGAGCGCGTGCAGGTTTGCCGGGCAGCGTGAATCGACGGGCAGCGTGGCACGACGGCGCGCCCACACACACACACACACACACACACACCTGCATGGCCAGCGCCAGTCGGATGAGGTCCACCACCACCTCCTCGTTGGCCAGCTCCATGCTGATGAGCGCCAGCAGGGCGTAGAGCGTCTCAAAGTGCGGCCGGCCGCTGTTCTCCTCCTTGCAGGCCAGGTAGATGTGCCGGTACAGCTGCTGGGAATGCTGGGACAGAAACAGGGCATGATGGGATACCACTGAGGACGTCATGGGAACGGACAAGGTCGTTGACGGTACGATAACTGGGCCATAAGGTACCGCGGCTGTCATGGTGTCACGGAATTAGCTTGCCATGCAAAATAAAAGGGAATCAATCAGGTGCGGTTAGTTAGTCTTCTGGCAACGCAATTTAACAATGATGTACATCTTGGCCACAAAGTAAAACAAAATTTCTGTTCATCTGTACGCACAGGCAACTGACTGCGTACAGACCATTCTAAAAATAACTTTCCCACATGAGGAAAAGAGGCTGAAATAACAGTTGGCCCGATACACTTAATCCTTCGTGCTGTCATTTTGGTTTCTACTCATCTAATCAAAGTGTAAATATGAATGCCAGATTATAACTGGTTTCCACACCTCCCTTATCTCAATCCCATCATTACCCAGACTCTAGGTAAACGACAAGCCTTTCTAACTGACAGAGATTTGGGCGATACTGGGCTTCAGGTCCTTTCGAAAAGGGATGCTTTGACAACCTTGGGGTTGTGGAGAGAGAGCTCACCTTTTTCATGAAGAGGTTGTCCTGTCGAGAACACTTGTCCACTTTTAGCTTCAGGACCGAGATGTCAGAGATGATGCTGTGGGAAGAAGGAGGCAGGGTTAATTGGGCGTCCCGGGTCGGACGCTGCCGGGAGAGCGCTTGCTTGTTCTCAAGCTTCAGCGGCGAGATGTCACGGATGACGCAGCAGGGAAGAGGAAGGGGGGATTTTCGATAGGACACGTACATGATTCCATTCAGCTCTGTAAGAGGGAATGTTTTTTGGTAGGGTGTCGAAACCTGACTGAAAGGACTGCCTGTGAATATGAGAGCCCAGTGGTGAGGGTAAGGAGGTAAAAACTCATTACTACAGGTTTGTGACCATCTGGGGTGTGCTTGTTAGGATACCAAGATTGGCTTTCCTACCTATGGCTTATGGGTCAACACTAAGAGATTTAAATATTCATAAATAAGATGCAAGTGTAATAAATATGATGTTCACTTCAGTTTATTTGAATGAATTGAGAATTTAGGTATCTGGTGGCCTGTTAAGTGCACGTGCGAGTCCCTTGTTGCCGCGGGTGATGTTGCGAGCGGTCTTACCTGATGGAGGTGAACTTGGGCTGGTTGTCGTGGCGATCGATGAGGCTGACAAGGATATCCAGAACCAGGAGCCGGATCTCGCCGTCCTCCATCAGAGTGAAGGACAGCAGTGGGTCCAGGAAGGAGCTGGGCAGCGCCGTCAGCATGTTGGTGGTCTGGAAGCCTGTTGTCACCTGAGTACATGCACACACGCACACACACACACACACATACACACACACACACGCGCGCGTACGCACAAGTGCGTGCACACACACACAGGTACACACACGCGCAAGTGCACACATACACACACACATATACACACACATACACATGCATGCACGCACGCACACACAATCGTGCACACATACACAGACACAAACACATGCGCAAGTACGCATACACACACACACACACACAAGCACATATATAGACACACACACACACACACACACACACACACACACACACACACACACATATGCGTCTGTGTAAATGCCATTGCAATATAAACATGGTTCTGTCATACTAATAAAGCAACCTGATATTTACACTGTGCGAGGATTTGAAGCTTAAATGTTTTGATGTTTTAAGCATTTTCATATTTGTAGCCCAGCCAATAAAATGTTATAAATACTGCATGGGATGTGGTCAGCAAGCAATATGCACAGACAGATCTGTGGCAGACTGCATACATAATGGATTGAAAAGAATCTAGTTTTGTAATACTCAATTGATGCATTTTATCTGCATTGTGCTGAACAGAATTATTGAACAACAAATCTTCCTCACTCTCACCTGCAATAGGGACTTCAACAGCATGACTTGAATCATCCTAGTGCCCTCAAACCTAAAACCAAATGAGTCAAAAGGTGGTTAGGGATGGTTAGGGATTATTGGGGTTATTGTTTTGCTTATATTACTGCCTCCTCCGTGTTCTTAAATTTGCCTACGCCCTCTGCAAGGTCCATGTGTGTCGCCCAACCCCTGGGGACACCACAATATATATACAGACACACACACTTATACATATATTTTGAATCATAAAGATTATGATTAATCTTATTACTATGCTATTAGAACCATGCAAGTACTGTACCTGCATTTCATAACTGCACCAATCAATTTAAAATTGAACCTCATCTGCTTAAATGCTTACTGAAAAGGAGGATGAGCCGGATATTCTGCAGTGGCAGGTGAACTCAAGGAGTCCTTGAAAATTCTGTCCCTCTGAAAAGCCTGCAGCAATTTTCCTGCCTTTCGATTTTGCGATAAAGAAGTATACAGTTCACAAGCTCAGTAGAAAATAGATTTGAAATATTCCCTTTTTGATCAAGAACTTCTTGATATTTGAAGATGTACTTGATATCATTGTATTTTGGTGAAAAGGGCATCTACTAATCAGATGAATGAAAACATTACTCAAATTATCTGTGTGCTGTCCGACTATGATTATGATATGCTATCCTGTATACATACACATTTGTACATCCCCAAATGAATTAAATGTAAATAGCAATAACAAAACCAATAAAGGACACTCCTGGTCAGAACTTACATTTCCCAATCAACACACTCTCTATGTCAACACGTCCGCAGTGTAACTGACCGAGGCAGCTGTATGCGATAAGACATAAAACACTTAATCTGGACTATAAAATGGAGGAGCATTTAACTTTGGAAAACAAAATCACTTAACAGGAGATGGATAAGGATAGCCTGCCAGCAGAGATTAATTTGCAAAGGCAGCAGAATATCCGGTCCAGAGATTAGCTTCTGGCTCCCAAGCATACGCTCTGCAGCACTTTGTGGTCAGAGAAACGGAAATGGAAAAGCATGCTCCTTTTGTGGGAGAGAAAACGCCATTAGATGCACTTTCCTCTACAAAAGGGTGCAAGGCAGCGCTTGGTCTCTGTACGCCCAGTTCATTACAAGAACACGATAGAAGAAGACCTGACCTTTCCTTCCTGTGGATGGTAAATACTGGCCCTTGTTTTGTCTGTTGAGGGTCTTCAACATTGCTGACAAAAAACGCACTGTGTAGCTGACATTTGTCCTTTCGGAATTCGTATACGCTGCCTCACAGCTCTCTCGATCGAACCTCCGTCGACAAAAGGACAGACTTAATCCGGAGGTTTGGATGCGGGAGCTCGGGAATGAATGTGCGAAATGGGGAGAATCGATACCAAGCCCCTCTCCTCTTTTAAAGCAAAGGTCGAGACCTACCCTGCGCCAACAGGGGAAGAGGGAGGACTGGCTCACAAGAGAAATGTGTCCTTGAACAATTGTGGTTTTGAACAACAGCTGCCAGTGGTACAGAGCATAATCGAAGTTGAAATGCACAAAGTTCAATTTCACGCCAGTCCCTGGTCCATCGGAGCCTGGTGAAAACATTTAACACATTGCAATTAAGAGGTAAATGGAATGTCGATACGCTGACACAGACTGAAAGATCTCTCCATTTGTTTGTCAGCAGCGAGAGAGAGAAGGCCTGAGTGCTGAAGCTGTATGTGCATGTGGAGATAAGGCCGGCGCAGCAGGTCCTGGACGCTGAGGCTCACCCAGACTTGGCGGACACCAGGGCGGGATGCATGCCGGGCACTGGGATCTTGCCCATGATGAAGAGCATGACCTCGGAGCGCTGGTAGGTGGGCAGCGTGTTGGCAAACGATCCTGGTGCCAAAGAGACAGCGGGAACAACGTGAGAGAGTGATTATAAAACTCACAAGCTGGCAAACACTCACTCGCTCATGCATGCATGTGCACGCACTCACACTCACATGCACAGACACTCACCAGACCTGTCTCTCCCCCTCCTCCTTCCCTCCCTCCCTCCCTCCCTCTCACCGATGGTCTTGATGACGGCCTCCTGCAGCTGCCTCTCCTCGTGCTCTTTGATGACCTTGGAGCCAATGTTGCCGCAGGAGTCGTAGGAGCCGGTCAGCTCATAGTCCACGCTGAGACGCAGCTGCTTGAGCAGCGTGTTGAACACCTCCAGCACCGTGGGGCCTGAGGACACAACCAGAGACACACTGAGACACTGAGGACACGACCAGAGACACACTGAGACACTGAGGACACGACAGAGACACACTGAGACACTGAGGACAGAGAAAGACACACTGAGACACTGAGGACACAACCAGAGACACACTGAGACACTGAGCACAGAGAGAGACACACTGAGACACTGAGGACACAACCAGAGACACACTGAGACACTGAGGACAGAGAGAGACACACTGAGACACTGAGGACACAACCAGAGACACACTGAGACACTGAGGACAGAGAGACACACACTGAGACACTGAGGACAGAGAGAGACACACTGAGACACTGAGGACAGAGAGAGACACACTGAGACACTGAGGACACAGAGAGACACACTGAGACACTAAGGACACAACCAGAGACACACTGAGACACTGAGGACAGAGAGAGACACACTGAGACACTGAGGACACGACCAGAGACACACTGAGACACTGAGGACACAACCAGAGACACACTGAGACACTGAGGACACAACCAGAGACACACTGAGACACTGAGGACACAAGACCAGAGACACACTGAGACACTGAGGACAGAGAGAGACACACTGAGACACTGAGGACACAACCAGAGACACACTGAGACACTGAGGACAGAGAGAGACACACTGAGACACTGAGGACACAACCAGAGACACACTGAGACACTGAGGACACAACCAGAGACACACTGAGACACTGAGGACACAACCAGAGACACACAGAGAGAGACACACTGAGGACAGAGAGAGACACACTGAGACACTGAGGACAGAGAGAGACACACTGAGACACTGAGGACACAACCAGAGACACACTGAGACACTGAGGACACAACCAGAGACACACTGAGACACTGAGGACAGAGAGAGACACACTGAGACACTGAGGACAGAGAGAGACACACTGAGACACTGAGGACAGAGAGAGACACACTGAGGACAGAGAGAGACACACTGAGACACTGAGGACAAGAGAGAGACACACTGAGACACTGAGGACACAACCAGAGACACACTGAGACACTGAGGACAGAGAGAGACACACTGAGAAATTGAGGAATAGGGATGTCACAGTATGAGTTTGTGACGGTATGATAATCATCCTGAAAAATACATTTACATTTTAAGCATTTAGCAGACGCTCTTATCCAGAGCGACCTACAAGATGTGCATTAATACATGGTAGGAACAATCATAGTTCGCCCAAGAGATCAGTGCAGTAATAAAGAGATAGACATCGTTGTAGGCAGCTGCATACCATACCTGTAACACTGGGAAGGAAAAGGCTAGTAACTGGTGACTGCTGAACTGTATTCGGGGTGACTGACAGATTGATAACTAGCAGGAGAACAAATTCTAGAGTAACATTTTGTTCTATTAAAGTACAGTTTCAAAGATAAGATTGTTAGTTCATCAACCTGCTCACCCACCTCAGAGAGCACCATCCTGCACTGTCTGAACCAACGACAATTATTGCCTCGAACCCCGCGAAATATAAATAGATCCTCACAAAATAGAATGCATGAAGTGTGTTGCTGAATCTCAAGCTGGAGACACATGTTGCCGTAGCAACTTCGTAAAACCTTGGAGAGTCAGTAAAACCTTGGAGAGTGCTTACGCAACTTATATTTCAAAACATTTTAAACAAGTGCAATTATTTTATATCAAATACCATGATGTACCACCAACTCAGTTATCACGGTGGGGGGAAATGTAGGCAACCATGGCATCATACTGTTATTAGGACAGATCTGTTTATTGTTACGTTTTTATGATTATTATTGCAGTTAATATTACAGTTTTATTTTATTGTTCATCAATTTCTGTCACACAGCTCCCCCTTGTGGCCTCAATGGCCAACTGCACTGGGGCCGCACAAAGTAGAACAGGACTCATCTTCGACGACATTAGACCTCACTCACCGACAGAGCCGCTGGCCGCGATGGCGGCCGCCTCCAGCAGCACCTCCACGATGCCAGCTCGCACGGTGGCTGAGTTCTTGCTGTTTGCGTCCAGGTGCCCCAGGAGCTGCTGAATCACCAGGTGGGAGTGCTGGGACTGTCACGGGGAGACAGATGGCGTGAGGGGGAGAGTGAGAGAAAACCACAGGTGCCTTACGCCACCGCAACACTCAGAAGTGAGAACAAAACAGCAACCAACCACGTCGACTTCATACATTAATTGGCACGTGGCCTTTTTGATGGAACCTGCAGTCCAATGAATAATGTAGGAAGTCTAAAGTCCAAAAGGCAATGCCATTTTCTCGCTGGCAAGCAAACACATGCAAATCAGTACCGGCTAGGGGCGTAGTGTAATGGTACACGTATTTGTGCCGAACCGTTTGGCACAGGACTTTCGGTTCGATGCGCGCTGTGAACCGAACTAATGCAATCTTGCATTAACCACTAACGCACATGCAGAACTTTCTTTGTGTGAGGTTGCAGCAGTATTGACGGACATTTTTGTATTTAAGAAAGAAAGATATGTGCCTTTCCCTGTTCAGTAAATGATGGACAATTAGCCACTGTTACAAAGTTCATAATAAATGAAACTTTCCCCGCGCTGTACCGAAAACGTACAGAACCGTAACTTCAAAACCGAGATACGGACTGAACAGTGGTTTCTTTGTACCGTTACACCACTAGTACTGGCTGAGCAAACAGACTCCCGGCTACAGAGATTCAGTCCTGGTACAGGCAGGGTGGCAGGTGTGCATCTCACCTGGATGGAGTACATGATGATCTTGAAGCAGCGGCACGCAAAGGATTTGCCTTCCCACAGCGAGTGGTTGTCAAGATGCCTGGAAACACAAACACGGGATGCGTCACTTCTGGTCTGAGACGGAGAGAGAGGCTGAGCGCGAATGTGGGAGCGCGAGAGAAAGGGATACGGAGAGGAAGCAGTGAGAGAGAGAAAAAAGGGAGGGGAAAGGGAGAAATGCAAATCGTCCCGGGAGAGGACAGACGTCGTACCAATTTGGCAGCACAATATGCAGCCCCATGCCAAGAGTCCTGAGTGGCTCCTAACCCCTTTTACTGTTATGATTTTTTCATTGGCATCATTTATTACGTGATAGTATTAGTATTACTGCCGTTTTGTTAACTGTCCAATTGTTATGAACATTACGGACCTCCGTTTCCTACTGTACGTAAACTCTGGAAACAAACCATTTTATAATTGAAAAAGTGGAAATTCAGGGGCAACCGAGGCCAGATCAGAAACTGGGAATAAAAAAATAAAAAATAAGGGGGAGAGAGATAGAGAGAGAGAGTTAGGGTGGAAGAGAAGAAATAAGAGAATACGTGTGTGTGAGAGAGAGAGAGAGAGAGAGAGAGAGAGAGAGAGTGAGAGAGAGAGTGTGAGTTTTCACATACTCATGGGCACATTTAGCCACACAAGTATTCTTCCTGCAGTGTTTGATATTTGAGCTCTGAGGTAAATACCCTCACTTGAGGACGGGGTTAGTGGGTTTAATATTTGAACTATGAGGTAAATACAGCCGTGGCCAAAAGTTTTGAGAATGACACAAGTATTGGTTTTCACAAAGTTTGCTGCTTCAGTGTTTTTAGATCTTTTTGTCAGATGTTACGATGGTATACTGAAGTATAATTACAAGCATTTCACAAGTGTCAAAGGCTTTTATTGACAATTACATTAAGTTTATGCAAAGAGTCAATATTTGCAGTGTTGACCCTTCTTTTTCAAGACCTCTGCAATTCGCCCTGGCATGCTGTCAATTAACTTCTGAGCCACATCCGGACTGATGGCAGCCTATTCTTGCATAATCAATTCTTGGAGTTTGTCAGAATTTGTGGGTTTTTGTTTGTCCACCCGCCACTTGAGGATTGACCACAAGTTCTCAATGGGATTAAGGTCTGGGGAGTTTCCTGGCCATGGATCCAAAATTTCGATGTTTTGTTCCCCGAGCCACTTAGTTATCACTTTTGCCTTATGGCAAGGTGCTCCATCATGCTGGAAAAGGCATTGTTCGTCCCCAAACTGTTCTTGGATGGTTGGGAGAAGTTGCTCTCGGAGGATGTTTTGGTACCATTC
This sequence comes from Aldrovandia affinis, assembly GCA_029706075.1. Taxonomy (NCBI): domain Eukaryota; kingdom Metazoa; phylum Chordata; class Actinopteri; order Notacanthiformes; family Halosauridae; genus Aldrovandia; species Aldrovandia affinis. Next base: position 2,002,986 of record JAINUG010000027.1, on the reverse strand, counting down.
TTTATTCATGGCTATGTTCTTATGCAAAATTGTGAGTGAGCCCACTCCCTTGGCTGAGAAGCAACCCCACACATGAATGGTCTCAGGATGCTTTACTGTTGGCATGACACAGGACTGATGGTAGCGCTCACCTTTTCTTCTCCGGACAAGCCTTTTTCCGGATGGCCCAAATAATCGGAAAGGGGATTCATCAGAGAAAATGACTTTACCCCAGTCCTCAGCAGTCCAATCCCTGTACCTTTTGCAGAATATCAGTCTGTCCCTGATGTTTTTCCTGGGGAGAAGTGGCTTCTTTGCTGCCCTTCTTGACACCAGGCCATCCTCCAAAAGTCTTCGCCTCACTGTGCGTGCAGATGCACTCACACCTGCCTCAGAGTTTCCGTTAGAAAAAATTGGTGCCGGTCCACGTGTCCTGGAAGATTTCAATGTCCCGGACAAATCGGAGAAATTCCGGTCAAATATTATCTGTGTTTATTGAGCTTAAAAACAATTGATAGGCAGGCTATATAAAGACTACTAGGCTACTTTTGCTTATATATTATATTCCAAATAAAATAAGTCCCGTCAATAGACTCACGTGCATAACGCTATTTTAAAAATAAATAAATAAATATTACGCTAGCCTACGTTCGTTGGGGCAACACGTACACACAAATAATTTCCTTCAGCTTTAGGCCTACATATTCTCATATAAAATAAAACAGAATAAAAACTATTTGCAAACAAACAAAAAGTTAGCCTACATGTAGGCCTATCTGGCTTATAACATTTTAATTACGGCGTGCTGCTGCCGACTTGAAATCAAATAATTTCCGTTCGCCTCCAGACCTTTTCTCAGATAAAATAAAATTGAATAAAAACTATTTGAAAACAAACAATAAAATAACCTATTGCTGGCTCATATGATTTGACTTCTTACGCTTTTTCGCAGCAGTGAGCAGCTGCTGCCTTAAAATCAAAGGTGCCAAGTGTCTCCACAGCTTGCAATGCGCATAAACCTTGCGACCTTGTCCTCCCCAAGGCGACTTCGCTGCGCTGTTTTGATTCGGTTCTGCAGAGAGAACCCTCTCTGCTGGCACACTGGAGACGGGGATCAAGCAGGCTACCTTGGCCAGTTTGGCCCACTAGGGATAGATTTCGCTGATGGTGGTTAGGCAGGCTACGGCATTCAATCCGAGCGCGCTTTATCAGAGTGACGCAATAATGAAACAAATGTAACGATTATTTTGTTCATCGCATAGGCTAGCCTATAGCCTACACATTCATTAAAAAAATGAAGATTCATTTTTAATAGAAGGATATGTGGAAATTAAATTTTAGCCTGTTTTAATACAATTCAAATAGTGCTTAGAGGGAATTATTTTCACCGGACATTATGACCGGAGAGATTTAAATATGTCGGACTTCAACAGATTTTCCCGGTCAAAAACCGGCAATTACCGGATAACGGAAACTCTGACCTGCCTGCTGCCATTCCTGAGCAAGCTCTGCACTGGTGGTGCCCCAATCCTGCAGCTGAATCAACTTTAGGAGACGGTCCTGGCGCTTGCTGGACTTTCTTGGGCGCCCTGAAGCCTTCTTCACAACAATTGAACCTCTCTCCTTGAAGTTCTTGATGATCCGATAAATGGTTGATTTAGGTGCAATCTTACTAGCAGCAATATCCTTGCCTGTGAAGCCCTTTTTGTGCAAAGCAATGATGACTGCACGTGTTTCCTTGCAGGTAACCATGGTTAACAGAGGAAGAACAATGATTTCAAGCACCACCCTCCTTTTAAAGCTTCCAGTCTGTTATTCTAACTCAATCAGCATGACAGAGTGATCTCCAGCCTTGTCCTCATCAACACTCTCACCTGTGTTAACGAGAGAATCACTGACATGATGTCAGCTATTCCTTTTGTGGCAGGGCTGAAATGCAGTGTAAATGTTTTTTTGGGGATTAAGTTCATTTTCATGGCAAAGAGGGACTTTGCAATTAATTGCAATTCATCTGATCACTCTTCATAACATTCTGGAGTATATGCAAATTGCCATCATAAAAACTGAGGCAGCAGACTTTGTGAAAATTAATATTTGTGTCATTCTCAAAGCTTTTGGCCATGGGTGTACACTTGGGGTGAGTGGGTTTGATGTTTGAGCTCTGAGGTGCGGACTCTCACATGAGGACGGGGTTGATGGCGTTTTTGATGTTGCCGTAGGCGCGCGGCCCAGCAGCTCCCTGAAGCAGCGCTCGGTCAACTCCGCTGGGCTCTCCTTCTCCTTCTCAGAGGCCTGCAGTGGGGAGGGGGAGCGACTGCTCTCACACACACACACACACACACACACACACACACACACACACACACCCACACACACACACACACACACACACACGCCACACACACATGCATACACACACACACACACACACACCCACACACACACACACACACACACACACCCACACACGCCACACACACACACATGCATACACACACACACACACACACACACACCCCCATACACACACACACGCCACACATGCCACACACACACACCACACACACACACACACACACACACACACACGCACGCACACGCACGCACACACATACACACAGAGGCACGCATACACACATACACACAAACACACACACACATGCGTGCATACACACGCATACACACACACCCACAGAGGCACACATACACAGCACACACACACACACAAACACAAACATGCATCATATATACACACATACACATACACATATAAACACACAGACACACACATATCATATCAGGTTAAACCCCATTCTGCAGTGGAAGTGTCAGACGTTATCACATTAAAAATAATTTCTCTGGCCTGCTCAAACCAGACAGTCATTTCATTTTAATGCAGCCTAAACATAGCACTTTTTCATCTCATGTATTGTTAAAACATCTGTGCTGCCCCCGTGTTGTTTTAACACGTTACATTTGCAGGCTGTTTCTCTGAAAGGAAAATGATTTATTAATGCCCTGCGCTTCTCCTACAGCGCTATTGTCCCCCTGCTACAGAGGAAGAGGTCACGTGACTTCACCCCACTAACAGGTCACCACAGGGCACAAGGTACGGAGACCTTTAACACTTTTTGAAATCAGCAGACGTAAACCTTAATTACAGGGATTAAGGTTTACTTCTTTTGCATTAGAGAAATTCAGGTGAACACTTCCTTCTTCATGGAAAAAGCAGCTGCCCACAGGAGATTTGAACAGGCAACCTCCCTGGTCAGATGCATAAATCTGTAACCGGTACAACGCACTGCCCGCCCGTGGTAAGAGCCAAGTGATGGACATCAGAGGCTAATGCCACTGAGAGCGCCTCTGTACCCGTGTTTAATTAAGCAGCAGTGATTAACCCATTTGCCTTTCTATTCCATCGACATCGTTCCATGTCTGTTTCTAGTGCAGCACAGTATTCTTGAATGTAAAATGTAGTGGTAATGGCAAATGGTGTAATGGAGTAATGGTCTAATACCAAAAATGGCGATTTCGTATTCCAACACAACGCATTTCAGGCGACGAATCACTTTTAGATCACAAACATGGTGATGTAATCATTCTGCTTGTTTTACACCACAAGATTGTGTGACCGTTTTCGACACAATCATGCAACTCAGTTGCCCAAATACGCACTTGGAACGTGCGCCCTTGGCAGCCTCTGACCCCTTTGACTTAAGAGTGGGGGACGGTGTTTACAGTGCAACGCACGCACAAGATCCCCAAGGCCCTTTGCATGATTCGCAGCCATTTTTAGCACGAATAGTGACAGCTGTCCAACTGCATCAATGCAGTCTCATCAAAAGGGGAATGTCTCTCTCTGCATTTTATTTCCCTACGATGCGGGAGGAGAAAGAACAGCTGCAGTGTTGTGGGGGCGTAAGAGCTTCAGGCACGGGGGCATGTCAGGGTTGCGGTTTCACATCCTCTTGAAGGGCGGAGCTAATTCATATTCGCTTACAGCGCAGCTGCATCCGTGGACCACAAAAGCAAGCAGAAAGCCAAACAGCCTAAGCTGCTCTAGATGAGCCAATGCCTGTTACAAAGCTTACAGGAACAACTGATATTATATACCCGCACAACGCATACACGCACACACACGTTTATAAATAAATAAATATATATACACACACACACATACTAATTTCTGTGTGTGTGTGTGTGTGTGTATATATACACACACATACTTAAATACTCATACTAATTTCTATGTATGTAGTATATATATATATTTATATACTGTATATATATGGACACACACACACACACACGTGTAAATATGACAGTATAGGAAGGGGATTCATGACTAATACTGTGCAGATACAGCATTATGATTGGGACTGTATTGTGCGTTATGACTGACACATGGTACTGGGATGGGTGAGTACGATCACTGGCGATGTGCAGTTTGGGCAACAGGGTGTGAGTGGCCTGGGCCTGCACACGGTGAGCGTGGACAGCCAATCAGAGCGGTGCGTGGGGCGGCTGACCTCTCGGTGCCCTCGCCCTGCTGCAGGTTGAACAGCAGGGATGGGACGATCTTGTCCATGTGCTGCGGGTCCCAGATGTTGGCCTGCAGCTCGTCGTTCACCGTCTTCCTCACCACACCCTGCAGGCCCTTAATCCCGGCCATACGGATCCTGGCGGAGAAGGCACAGCATCCCGTTACTGCCACAGGACACCTTACTGTACTCTACGACTGAAGGCCGACCCTCCATCGGTGGGGCGAGCCAAGCACGCCCCCCCTCCCCCCCAACCGCCACAGAATCCAAGTCACAGTCAATTAATGACATAACCCAGACTTGCACTAGCAATGTCTGCACAGGGGGGTATCCAAGCTTATCTAAAAAGGGCAGGTGTGGGTGCAGATGTTTGTTCTAGCCTAGCACTACAACACCTGATTCAACTGATCAAAGTCTTAATTGAAGACCATGATGAGGTGAATCAAGTGTTCTAGTGCTGGCCTAGAACAAAAGCCTGTCCCAACACCGACAGCGGCGGCAGTTACCCATGACCTCACTCACTTTGTGCGAACGTCCGGGTCTTCGAAGCTCGAGTGACACATCTCACTGAAGCGCGAGACAAAGAAGTCATAGCTGCGGTGGTAGGATGGCGTGTCCTCCTCGATGTTGGCAAACTTCACAAACTGGAGAGACAAACGGAATCAGCCAGGCTATACCACTGGAAAACAACCTGACAGAATCACACAGAATATACAACTGAAAAACAACTTGGCAGAATCGGTCTGAAACCTTTCGTGCAACAATGAGGACAGCTCTACATAAACATGTTTTCCCTCATTAAGCCAGTACCCTGTGCCCGGGAAGCCATTCAATACGCATTTTTGCAGGCATGTCATTATTAAAACATTATTTTTCCTGTAGCGTAGTGTGATTTCAATGCAATAAACCCATCGACTCGCAAAACAATTGCTCCCCATTGCTTTCGCAGCAGAAAAGATATCCTGAAGCAAACCAATACAATGAATATTCTATTAGATGCCTAATTAAACTCCATCTCATCTTCTAGTGAAGCTTAATGTCTCCAGGAACCCCAGATCACGCGCAGGGACCAGAATTGATTAGAGTTACGTCAGAGAACAAGATACAACATTTAAGAGTATTGAGGTCACTTCTACCCGTGATCCTCAAATATAAAATAAACACCTCTTGTTAGATTACTACATGTTTGAATATGCCCAACATTTTTTTTTTCTACCAGTTTGTGCAATTGTGCTCATATGTCCCCGTCTTGGCTGTGATGTCCTCCATGAATTCGGGAGGTGCGGACGAGCACCCGCTCTCCTATGGAACAGGCCTCGCCAGCCACCGTTTTGTTTTTCTTTAAATTTTGTTTTAGATTTCTCTCCCATTTTCCCCCAATTTGGTATCCAATTACACCCGCTATTTTTCATGTCAATCCCCCCTTCGCACTATGAGTTCGCTGCCGTAGCCCTGTGACCGGCGGTGTCGAAGGCAAAGCATCATCTCTTTCGAGACGGCACTCGCCAAGCCATCGACCATAACTCCGGCACGCCAGAGCCACTCCTGTGCGCAGCGAACATCCTGTCAGCTTCCCTCCCGCCTCCCTGGGGCGGACAGCCAATGCCACCCCCGGTGGCACTCCCGGCCAGAGCCGACTCTGGCGAGACGGGGAACCGAACCCCGGTCGCCGTGGCCAGCGTCGAACGTTGTGACCACTGGACCACACGGGAGGCCCAGCCACCGCTTCTTTACACTCTGCAGTCCACCAGCTGGGCCAGAGGAGTACAGCTGGTGCAGGCAGACTGTGCAGGCCCTGTCCTTTACGTGGACCAGCCACCCAGCAGCCTCGGTCAGTTGTGAATGGTCTCCAGTCATATCCGAGAAGGGCCAGCGTGGGTGCAGTCTTCTGTCCTTGCCAAGAACCAAAACACCGGATTCAGCTATTCAACTAATCATGGTCTTCAATCAAGACCTCGCTTAGCTGAGGCGGGTGTTTTAGTGCTGGGCTAGAACAAAGACCTACACCCACGTGAATTTTCGGATAAGACTGGGCACTAGACCCTGGATTAGAGGGTCTAATATGTCTCGCACGCACATCAAAATAAATGTCATATTTGACACGATGGCCCAACACACAGGCGCTTCCCTTCCAAATGGGCATACAGGTGTGACCTCACCTGGACAGCAGTGTGGAGAGGGAGTTTGACAACAACAGTTTGAAAAAGACTGAAAACGTCCATGGTGCTCTTGCAGACTTGCCCTGGGCTTTGGTTATGTTTCCTTGTGTTTGTGTTTGAGAGTGTAGAGAGTACAAAGTGGGACCCCGGTTTGGAAAAGCCTCCAGGAAACCGTGTGCATGTTGTTTGTTAAACGTACCGTTGAATGTCCAACTAAACAAACTGAAATGGAGAATAAAGAAACAGCACCAGGCCCTTGGCTGTGGCCCGAAGACTGGAGTGGCGTGGGTCTAAGAACTGCTTCCCACTGCTGGAGTGAGTCCACCTCATTCCCTGTCTTTTTGGTTGTGGAAGCTGCCTGGCCCCTTGTTCACTTTGTACATACTGGCTACACACACAGCACTGTTAGACCTTACCTTTTTGGCAAACATGACCTTTATTGCACACATCTTGGGGTCTAAGGGAAGGGTCGTCACAGCACAAAGGGGGTATTTGAAAATCAAGAAAGTCATTAAAATGTGTATTTGAAATACATTTGCAGCGTGATTGGTCTGTTGGCTTAACAAGACTGTGAGGTACTACTTTTAAGAGCCCCAGAAATTAAGAACAAAGTTGTGCGCAGCGATCAGCTGACAAGCCAAAAACATGGCTGCACCGTCACCCTGCGGGGACTTTTAAATGTGAGCAGTGCAGAAAAGCTGCTCAAGCAGCCACTATTCTTTAGTTGTTTATTGATTCGAGTGTGCCTTGTGGTTGCTTTTGTGTCGAACGAACAAAACAGAACGGAGAACGCACGCTAGCCAAGCACAAATATGCCATTTGAACAGGAAATATGGACCCTTCCATGGCGAAGAGTTTTGAAATGATCAATCATGCTTCCCTTAAAAACCAAGCCAAACAAACAGTACCAGAACCTGGGAGACAAATCTATTACAGCGAGAGTCCTTTTGGACCTCTACACTAGAGGCCACCACTCACCGAGGTATAAATCAGGACATTGCTTATACTCAGTTTTTGAAAAGCCCGTCCTTTCTTATTTATGTATTTTCCCCTCTCCTGATCTGCGGTAAAGGGCAAACGTCTCGTTTGCCAAGTTCACAATGAAATGTAACCATGCAACACCTTAGAAGTACCTTTTGAGGAACGCTGTGTACTGTATCAATTGTCATTGTCAATTGATGCTTTTCTGTTATGAACTGACGTGCTTGCTCCATCCCCGAGTTAGATATTGTTTGTCTTGCAGAGAATTTGATGTATGCTGGTGAATTCAATTACTATAAGTCAATGTACTTGCATATCTTTGCAGTTGGATAATACCCCTTCCTCGTGAGGCCATTTTGAGGTATTTGCATACTATTTGACAGGAACGGATTCTTGACTGATGTGAATTAGGCCTGATTTGACAGTCTAGCATCACTTTCCTTGTAAGATGGATTACACCCTGACAAGCTTATTAGGTGAATCACACTGGTGCTCAGATTTTTCAATCTCCTACATGGATATGCCAAATGAATAAAGTCAGTTTTAACTACATTGAGAAGCCAGCATTCGTTTTATTTTTCTCAGTTTAATAGTAAAATTGAATGCAAATCGGTTTTTTTGTGTTCAGTGTTTTCTGGATCACGGTTCATGAGCTCTGAATGCCAGATTACATCAGGCAATTTTCTGCCAAATGTTTGAAAATCAAAGGCTGCCCAATTAAAGAACAATCCCAAGAGACACTGAACATTTCAGATAGCTAACTCGGTATAAAAAAAAGCATCACCAGTCAGACAATAAGGCCAGGCACACTAGTTAACTAGTTACAAATTACTACCATTTAATGTCTTTCCAAATGACCCATTAGATATTGTACCCAGCTATTTAACAGCTAGCCCACTTAGCTTCATATCAGTACCATAAATACGAGTCAGGTGGCTGAAGTAATATGTGGCTTTCCCTTGTGCTGGAAAGCAGAAAAGCAATATCCCAGACATTTCAAAAGACCGCATATTCCTTTTACCTCAATGCAGACGGTCTTTCACATATTCATCAGCGATATAATATTAAACCTAATTGCTACTGGCCTAGATTTCCTAAAGTAATCTCTCCTTAATCTCCTGTCCTGTATATTTCAGTCTCCCAGATAAGCAGGGCTGTAAACTTGGACAGATGTGACAAGCATACACACGCGCACACACACACACACACACCCCCATACGCACGCAGATAGATGAGATTTATATTTTCAAGGATTGGTTTTGTGCAATAGGCGGGGCTACTTAGGGCTATGTGGCTACTTTTGCAAGATGGACATACATTTTTAGACAAAGTACTTTCAATATATCTTGTGTCTGCAAAGGCACATGCTTCACTCTCTAGTGACTGGTGACTTCTGGTAGGGGAAATGGTGTACAAAAAAAGAGCTGCCAATGAGTTATTATCAGTACACTGATCCTGCAAGACTTGATAGTAAGTGACATCATGCTAGTTAGCAATAAAGATTAATGTATTTCGCTTGCTGTGAAGTGTTTAAAAAAAAAAAAAAATTGGCCTATTTTCCTTTACCACTTTACACAACTTTTCCATGATTTCCCAGGATGCAACTGCTTTCAAAGATTTTCAAGGGCCGTGGGAGCCCTGTTTACTTTACCAAAGGTTATTTGGTAGAAGGTTTATAGGATCACTCTTGCAACGGAGGCAGATATCAAATAATCTTACCATCACATACAGAACATTTTTGTCATTTTTCAAAATTGTTGTTTGTCAAAAACGCAAAATCATAGAAAGCCAAATCTCATAAAATAGCAAGTATGAGAAATGTCTGTCAAAGTCATCAGGAGCTCTGGCTTTTAATGTGATGAAGAATGTAAGAAGAATTCATTTTTATTGTTCTGATGGATAACGAAACGTTAACCAACCTTCATGGTTAAATAAACTATTATACTTTATTTTTGGAGCATCAAATAAGTGTGCAAGTCTTATTCTTTCATTTCTAATATGACCTTGCACCTTATGCGAAGACTTGTTTGAGTGTGTATGTTTATTGTGTACATTTTCCAACATCCATGGATGTTTTTTCAGTGACAGTCTGTAACTAACACAGATCCCATATCCAGCTTGGTACGGTTCCATTGCTCTTTTGGAAAACAGACATAATAAAGAGTGCTTTTCCAGAAAGGAAGGCAATGGTGCTGGAGGACATCAATTTGAGGGTAGGACTATGTGACATTCTTCCGTTATTTGACCCGAAGCAAAGCACAAAATACTACACTGACAAACTGCGCATCGAAAAGTGTCAGATTTCTCAGCACAGTGAAGCGCATAGATTTTTACACTTAATTGCAAAGTTAACAGGCGGAAATTGACGAACACTAATGAACTCTACTGAGGCATGAGCAGCTTAGGAGGGTAAAGCATGGAGACTGGGAGGTAATAAATGCACCTGATGCTCTGTCGTGACTTCCAGGAGGCGTTTGGGCGGTCGGCCTCACTTAGCCACAATGACATTCCTGTGCGGGTCCTGATTGATTCTCAATGTCTGTGTTAACCGTCTTGGACTGCCTCCATTAAGACCGCTGCTGTAATCGTCATGGCTCTGCGCTGTCTGCACTGCCAGCACTGGCTGCGTGATCAGGTTTACCAGCGATCTCACCCCCTTGCCCCCACTCAGGCTGCCGGGTCAGAGTGCGGTCGCCTCCGCGCGGTCAGGATGCTGTCGCCTCCACGTGGTCAGGGTGCGGTCGCCTCCACACGGTCAGAGTATGGTCACCTCCACACGGTCAGAGTGTGGTCAGAGTGTGGTCGCCTCCACGCGGTCAGAGCGCGGTTGCCTACACATGGTCAGAGCGCAGTCGCCTACACATGGTCAGAGCGCGGTCACCTCCACACAGTCAGAGTACGGTCTAAAATCGTTAGAGGTGGGTAACTCTTAACTGGTTAAAAAGCCATTTAACATTGATGTGGCACACGGCGATTATTATCGATCGTTATCGCTGTGGAGGGACCATCTTCATTTATATTAATGTGCAAAAAATAACTAATGCAAGAATTATTCATGTATATTACTGTATATTAAAATGTATATTACGATCGTTAATGCTTGGCAACTACATTACTTAATGATAGGCTATTTATGTAGCCTGATTGCAAAGTGCACTGTTATTGATACAGGAGGGACAGGGTGTGCTCCCTGGCAGGCCTGTATTTGTGATTAAGTCACTGGATTTGTTGCATTTTGTGCTACAATCTCCTAAAGTAACTGGAATAGGTTGAGCAGCAGAATGTTTTTGAGCAACTTTGCTGTGTTTTTTTTTAAATGCTAGAGAGACTGGAAAATTCTGGTTAATATTAGGGATGGGAAATACATTTCCTTGATCGATCGTCGCCCACGTTAACAAACAATAAATCAATGAATCTTAAAAAAATAAAAAAAAAAAAGCTAAATGTAGCATATGACAGAGAATACAAAATGCACGTTTTTTCCCCTCAATCAAACCTTTTTTTCAAACTTTTGAGACACGGGCCAATTTTAACAGCAAAACAATAAGAAATATTAAGGAAATTAAATGAAACACCACTCAGTAGGCCTAACTACAAAAACAATACTCCTTTTGAAATGAAAAGGGCTGTCTGACAGCAGAGGCTTGGCAACTTGAAAAGAAAAAGTGTTCGGGGGTGAGCTGTGTGCGCAGCCTGTTCATAGTAAGAACACCCGTTCCGACAGAACCGATGTCCCGGGAATGCATAAATACTGTCGTGCCAACTTTGCCAGTCTAGGGAATCTTCCTAATTATGTTTTGGGGAGCATTGATAATGTTCTTATACATTATATTTGGCCTTTTCTCAGCACCTAACTAGATTTTTGGATGCAAAATATAAGTTCCTTCAGCAACAGTTAGCATAACCACAGATGGGTCTCATTTGTTTCCCTGAAGTGGAGAAAGTTAACACAATTTGGAACCGAGTTCCCAGGTGCTCGTGTGGACGGTGTGCGATTCCCTGGGCGCAGCTGTTAAAAGTGAAACCAGTGACAAAAACTCAAAGAAGTGTGGAAGTAACGTTAGGCGTGCTTACCGAATTCAAGAGACCACGCTATCGTCTAAGTCTTGAATAGCCCTGAAGTAGATGACTGACATAATGGCTGTGACCTGTGATGCAGCCTAAGTCCCTGGCTGGACTTGTGTTGGTGACTCACCGAGTTGGTTCCCAGGATCTGCAGGTCAGGCTTGTCGGCCTCCAGGAGCTTGCGCACCATCTTCAGGAAGCTCTCCACAAACAGGTTGATGCTCTGGCAGTGACAGGCCATCAGCAGCTGGTCCAGGGCCTCCATGGCGATGCACACGTACCTGCGGAAGGGCACGGCAGGATCACCAGCTGGACCAAGAACACAACGCTGATCACCAGCTGGACCAAGAACACGGCACTGATCACCAGCTGGACCAAGAACACGACACTGATCACCAGCTGGACCAAGAACACGACACTGATCACCAGCTGGACCAAGAACACGACACTGATCACCAACTGGACCAAGAACACGGCGCTGATCACCAGCTGGACCAAGAACACGACGCTGATCACCAACTGGACCAAGAACACGACGCTGATCACCAACTGGACCAAGAACACGACGCTGATCACCAGCTGGACCAAGAACACGGCACTGATCACCAGCTGGACCAAGAACACGACGCTGATCACCAACTGGACCAAGAACACGGCACTGATCACCAACTGGACCAAGAACACGACACTGATCACCAGCTGGACCAAGAACACGACACTGATCACCAGCTGGACCAAGAACACGACGCTGATCACCAACTGGACCAAGAACACGACGCTGATCACCAGCTGGACCAAGAACACGACGCTGATCACCAACTGGACCAAGAACACGACGCTGATCACCAGCTGGACCAAGAACACGGCACTGATCACTAACAGGACCAAGAACACGACATTGATCACCAGCTGGACCAAGAACACGACGCTGATCACCAACTGGACCAAGAACACGACGCTGATCACCAGCTGGACCAAGAACACGGCACTGATCACTAACAGGACCAAGAACACGACATTGATCACCAGCTGGACCAAGAACACGACACTGGTCACCAGCTGGACCAAGAACACGGCACTGGTCACCAACTGGACCAAGAACACGGCACTGATCCCCGGCTAGGCGAACACGCTCAATACAAACTCCACCGGCGTGGACGGCTGCCAGAAGCAGAACGTGATCGGGCACAGCGCTGGAGAACAGAGCGTCCGCTGAAGCGGAGACAGAGGATGCACAGAGACGTCGCACACAAGAGTCGCGGGCAGCAGCGGAACAACGCCACCGATTCAGAGCCCGACAGCGCCGGGAGCCGCTGAAACCTCGGCTGTGCGTTCCGAGCGGCTCCTTCCTGCCTCATCAATTTCGCCTGAATCACAATCCTAATGCACCGCTCAATCTTCCACTGAGTACCAATTATTACCTCAGAGTTAGTTTTTATTGTGACTTGCACAGTTAATCATAATCTACTCGCAGCGGCAACACTTGCATAAGAACAAATAAATGTTTTAGGTGAGCAAAGACTCATTTTAGATGCCAGGGGAAACAAACCTGAGGAATCTGAAGCAGTCTTTTGCCTCAAAGCTGACTTTGAGCTCTCTGAAAGCTATCGCAAGGTAATAAACCGAATAATTAATCCGAATTCCTTCTGAAATTAAGCTTAATTAACAATGTTTTTATATTGAAACATAATTTTGCAAATCAAATTGTCAATTGGTGTGCCATCTGTCTCTACATATATTTTCTATTGTTTTTCAGTCCTTATGCTGTATCTGTATAATTGTAAAATCAGGCTAAAATCTGAACGGTAACATTTATGTTGAACATATACCCAGTCACTGACACATAACTGAAATAAAGAATTTGCACACATATTAGGCCGCAGGAACGGCAGTCGTAGGGAAAATTTGCAAAACACAATGAAACCCCAGGCCCCATCTGAGCCCTGTTCTCTGGGCACTACTGTTAGCCGATGGTGAGCGCGCCCACACCCCAGCTCACCCGTATCTGTGGCGGGCCACGTCCCGGGACAGCCTCTCTGACAGGTAGGCCCCAATCCGATCCAGCTTCTCCGGGGCGGATAGGGCGTAGAAGGTCAGCTTTTCCATGTTGGCTTTCACCAGGCCGTCCTGTACAGGGACATTAATGAAGGAGTTCATCGCGCGGTCCAAACGGGGGAAACCAGGCACCCCAAAGATCACTGCAACTGGACATAATACCAATCTTGCTACATTTTGTTTACCTGTACAGTATCTTTTTTTCCATTTTCTTGTTCTGCTGTCTTTTTCCCGGTTTTTCTCCCAATTTAGTAGCCAATTATACCCTATTTTTTAGATGTCAATTATCCCCTCCCTCATATTGAGAGTTTGCTGCCGTATTCCTAATACCGGCAGTGACATGCGGCTTAGCACTGCCTCTTCCGAGCCGGAAACCACCAAGCCGTCATCGTAACTCCGGCATGCGCACAGGGCCACTCCTATACGCAGTGAACTTGTATCGGCTACCTTCCCCCCACCCTGGGACAGACAGCCAATTGCCACCCCTCTAGTGGCACTCCCGACCAGAGCCAAAGCTGGTGCGGCCAGTGGAATCAAACCTTGGTCGCAGTGGGCAGCGTCAGACATTCTACCGCTACACCACACGGGAAGCCCCACCTGTACAGTATCTTAAGATAAGTACAAATAAGCAGGTGGTTGTTACGCCTATATTATCCATATAGGAACAACTGCAGTTGCAAAAGGAAGGATATCATCTCCAGCTTCTTTATTTTCTGATCATTTTTAACATCTTTCTCATTTAAAAAGATTAATTTTATGCATCATGACAGAGTTGAAATGGCAGCATATCTGAGTGCAGGTACACATTAGCTTTTTCCTAAATGAACTGTAAATGGGATCAACTTTTTATAGAATTGTAAATGGGTCAGCAGCCTCAGTATGAGCTAAAGCGCTGTGCACCAGTTCTAATCCGAGGTCCTTTTCTCTCCAGTAGCCAATTAAACGTTACAACATTAAAACTACATTTCAGGCTCAGAACGCGCAGAGCCCGGTATTTCCCACGCTGTGCCCGAATGCCACAGCATGAGGTTCTCACGCTGTGAGGATTTTCTTTATAGACAGTTTCCATGTCTACCATTTATCATGACCTAAACCTAGAAACGCCATTGGTTTTTGTTCTTTTTTTGTCTTCTCTGCTGCTACAAAGAAGAAATTCAATTCAATTTAAAATTGATTTAAAAAAGATTGCCCCATAATGACAAAGCAAAAACAGTTTTTTTGACATTTTTGCAAATGCATAAAAAACCCAAAACTGAAATATCACATTTACTTAAGTATTCAGACCTTTGCTATGACACTTGAAATTGAGCTCAGATGCATCCTGTTCCCTTTGATCATCCTTGAGATGTCTGTAGAACTGGATTGTAGTCCACCTGTGGCAAATTCAATTGATTGTACATGCTTTAGAAAGGCACACACCTGCCTACATAAGGTCCCACAGTTCATAGTGCATGTCAGAGCAAAAACCAAGCCATGAAGTCCTAGGAACTCTCCATAGACCTCCGAGATAGAATAGTGTTGAGGCATAGATCTGGGGAAGGGTATAAAAACAATGCTAAAGCATTGAAAGTCCCAGGAGCACAGTGTGAAATGGAAGAAGTTTGGAACCACCACAACTATTCTTAGAGCTGGCCGTCTGGCCAAACTCAGTAACCGGGCAAGAAGGGCCATGGTCAGGGAGGTGACCAAGAACCCAATGGCCACTCTAAGAGAGCTTCAGACTTCCTCTGCAGCGATGGGAGAACCTGGCATAAGGACAACCATCTCTGCAGCACTCCATCAATCAGGCCTTTATGGTAGCATAAGCATAAGCATATGGCATTCAGGCCAAAAAGTTCAATTTGTGACTCATCAGACCAGATAATCTTTTTCCTGATGCTCTTAGACCCCTTTAAGTGCCATTTGGCAAACTCCAGGTGGGCTGTCATATGCCTTTTACTCATGAGTGGCTTCCGTCTATAATATATGCCATTTAGCAGACGCTTTTATCCAAAGCGACTTACAGTAGTGAATGCATACATTTTCAGTATATGTGGCCCCAGTGGGGATTGAACCCACAACCTAAGCGTTGCCAACACTGTGCTCTACCAACTGAGCCACAGAGAACGTCTAGCCACTACCATAAAGGCCTGATTGATGGAGTGCTGCAGAGATGGTTGTCCTTCTGCCAGGTTCTCCCATCGCTGCAGAGGAAGTCTGAAGCTCTCTTAGAGTGCCCATTGGGTTCTTGGTCACCTCCCTGACCAAGGCCCTTCTTGCCCGGTTACTGAGTTTGGCCGGACGGCCAGCTCTAAGAAGAGTTGTGGTGGTTCCAAACTTCCATTTCACAATGCCTCAACACTATTCTATCTTTCTATCTCAGAGGTCTATAGAGTTCCTAGGACTTCATGGCTTGGTTTTTACTCTGACATGCACTGATGAACTGTGGGACCTTATGTAGACAGGTGTGTTCCTTTCTAAATCATGTACAATCAATTGAATTTGCCACAGGATGATCAAAGGATGATCAAAGGGAACAGGATGCATCTGACCTCAATTTCAAGTGTCATAGCAAAGGGTCTGAATACTTATGTAAATGTAATACAGCAAGGTCTCACTTATCGCGGTTTCGCTTAGTGCGGAATTCGCTTTACACGATTTATTTTTTGTGACCATATTCCAATTATATGCGGCAAAATTTCACTTATCGCGGATTATGTATTGTTGCCAAAAAAAAATGTTCGCGCCAAATGTAGGGCAACGCCGCAGGCGCAAAAGTGCCTCGCTGGCTGCCATCCCGTGCGCATCGTTCGCTCGTGTTTCTACTGTTCAAACCAAATAACATGCGATCTGTATGGAAAAAAATCATTCCACATTGTGCTAATGATTTTCAAGGCTTTGAGACTGAAATCATTCAGCAAATTACAGATCTCGGAGTGCAGCTGGGTTTCGTGAGATCGACAATCAATCCGTCAGAGAATTGCTACAATCTCATGATGAAGAACTGACAAATGAAGATCTTGTTGAGATGGAACAACAGCGGGAGTATGAAGAAACAGATGCCGAAGAGGAAGAAGCTCCACCAACGAAGGAATTCACAATAAAGAAACTTGATGCATTTTTTCGTGATTATGAAAATGTAAAACAGAGATTAATGGATGATGATCCTGACCTTGATCGTGCAATGAAAGTTTGTCGAGAAATGGATTCTGTAATTAGATGCTACAAACAAATGTATGAAGAAAAGAAAAAGAAAACATTAAAACAAACATCTTTTAACTTTTTTGAAAAAGGAATAAACCCTTCCATTTTTATGCATATGTTTGTACCTATTTGAATAAACTTTTCAAATGAAAAACTGGTTTAGGCTACTTCATTTACCTTTGTAATGCAACATTGCAGCATTTTACATGTTAAAACAGCCCCGTTTAGTGCGGTTTTTGCTTATCGCGATGTTCTGCATGCACCAATTAACCGCGATAAGTGAGACCTTGCTGTATTTCAGTTTTTTATTTTTAATACATTTGCAAAAATGTCTAAAAACCTGTTTTTACTTTGTCATTATGTGTGTAGATTGATGAGGACATTTTTTAATTTAATCCATTTTAGAATAAGGCTGTAACATAACAAAATGTAGAAAAAGTTAAGGGGTCTGAATACTTTCCGAATGCACTGTATATGTAAATCCAATATTGTATTACAATGCTTAAATCACGCTCTATCACCAGCACTGCTTGAAGTTACAATAACACAGTAGAACCTCAGTTATGAATGCATTGGGAATGGAGGTCGTTGGAACTGAGAAAGTGACGTGAATTTTAAGATGATAAAAAATGTACTTACTGTTGTATTACTATTGTATACTTAAATTACACTAGCCTTTTTTTTGTAAAAGGCAACTCTTATTTTGTAGCTATAACCCTTTGTTTAAGTTAACCAATTATCAAACCAGCATTAATCGGGGTGTCGAGAGAACATTCCAAATGATGCATCTCCTTTTCAGTGACCTGCTATCTTTTGCGAACGGTTTTATTTTGTTTTCCCCCTTCTCAAACCATGCTGACTTTCCCATACTTTATTCTTTAGCATTAATGCACAGCCCACTACCAATTTTGTTTAATTTATTTTTAGGTAAAGTCTGATTCATTTCATACTCCATTCGGCTGACTGATCAGTCTGTACCTCTGAGGTTGGCTTCTCTGAGGTTCTACTGTATGTTGAAACATAATTATGAGGTCAAACAATGCTCCCATTAATTATAATAACTTTCTATTAATCTCCATTTACAATAAGATGACATTGTTTCACATATTATTATGTGTGTGAAACAATCAGAGGGGTGGCAGGGAATAGAGGTGGAGCAATAAAAGACAGTTCTACTCAACATACACCCCAGAAACGAGTCATGAAGAACTTTGTCAGGCATAAACTAGCAAATTAGACATCTATGAGCTCATGGGAACCAATGCTGCTCTTGCTGCTGATGACTTCTGGGAGTTGGTTCTTGGGAAAAAGCTTCTGGGAGTCCCGGAGGACCAAGTGTTCCATTTCCAATGCTCCGGATAATTTGGTGACACCCGAGCCTCCTGTGGAGGTCTGGGGACCACAATGTAATTACTCCTCCTCACCCACGGGAGTCTCCCTATTAATTCACACTTTCTCCTAAAGGATCGCTGAGCCACTCGACTCCCACTCATGGCTGTATTAGTCATCCAGAAAGAACAGAGTGGATTCACTCTACGTAAAAACACAAGACCTGAACAGGCAGTGTTCGTATGTGATGCATCCTGCATCTTGTGGGCAAATCTCTATTTAAATGAACTTCAAATAAGGCTCTTATTCAGTGGAGGCAAAGTGCCCCAGGCCAGGGTTATTACAATCGGTATAAAACAGACTGTGAGATTTTACCGTTTCTATGCAACGGTGCCAAACCGGAACTAAGGACCTCCACTTGTTTACATAGCTAGGTTAATTCACTTATTTGACACCAATAAGTGGATAGGTCCCAGTCGGTCTTAACCTTATTTTAATTACCCTGGCGCAGGTCCCCTCAGGGAATGAAACTAACTCTACATTGAAATATGATTATCATTCTTTTACACTAAGCACTGTCAACCTTTCCTCACAGGTAACTCTAGTGGTGAAATGCTGTTACTGCAGCAGCCCATCAGTCAGCGAGTGGCTGACACTTCCATTTCTAGGGCTGCATCATCCAGCAGCAGCTAAAAGCTATGATTGGGTTCACATGACACATCGGCACGGTGACTGTGAGGTTAATAAAAATACTAAATAAACAATGGCTGACAGGACTCCCCCCGAGGACCAGCTGACAGGAAAATAAGGCTTATTCAGTACCCACTCCCAAATCCTGGCTTGGGGGTGGATTTTTGAAATTTCTGCCTGTCAAAGTACAGTTGGATTGCCATTAAAAATGAAGGTCAAATAAAATTGGTCTTCTATCCCTGGATGTCGTAAATGTACTTCCATAATTCAACTGGAAATTGGAGATTACATTCTTGATAGTGAACCAAATAATTACTCTGGCTTTGGCAATCAAATCACAGCCCTGTTCTTAAGAATTGTATCAGCAAATCTCTTATCATGATCAATCGAATATTGTAGATCAGTCTAGAACACACACAAAAAAAAAACTTTATTCAATTTCCTTAATTAGCCAATTAAGTAACATGAATAAATGTTTTTTCAATTCTTACGCTACACTTAATTATAGAAAACGCTGAATTAATATCACTAATGTGGTGGTAACATTTGGCAGAACACATTATTCAAGGTAAAAAAAACAGAGCACATCGAGGTTAGGCTGCAGAAGATATTTACTTTGCCATGCAAAGCGTTCCCGACAGATGTGAACGATAACAGGGATCAGCGATTAAACTCTGGATTCCGGTGAGATGAGGAATGACTGCATTCTGCCGCAGAGCGCCGCACACACGAAGCTCTCACCTCGGGGTCCTCTGGAAAGATGTTGTCCACGAGTCGTTTGTATCGGGGTCTTAAAGCCCCACAGCACCCACAGACTCCTGCACAGGAGGGAAAACACAGGGAGCCACACGAGTTACATTAACCCCAACATGCCTCTTTTACGAGGGATACATCGTCAGCGTTGTTAAAAAAACAAAAAAACTTGTATCTCCAAAAAGACAACTTTTCTATTCAGGAATTGAGGTTTTGAATAAACTCTATTATTCAGAGCCATGACGCACTGACAGTACAGAACTGAAGATGCAAGCTTTATGTTGTTGCTTTAAACTTGTATTATGTTAATCTGTTAAAAAATGGTGATACAAGATTTTTTTTTAACAATGCCAACGATATGTTAAAATACCAAATCAAATGTATAAGGTAATATACATTTAACATATGTCAAAATATAGGCTACTATATATATATCAGAAATCAATTCAGTATCAATACTGCCAGTTCCATGTGTGCACTTTTTTTGCATAGGATATATTATTGAATTCATTGTAAAATAACATGTATACAAATGTGTTTTTCAGAGTATATTCTACAATACATAAATGTGACTTTATGATAGTGACAATTTATATTACAATATATAGCATATGTGGTGCATTGAGGGCCTGCTGAAAGACCCTTTTAAGAAAACTCAGCCATTTTATGAAGGGGAACTTCATTTACGCAGAAAAACTCCACTTCCCATGAAGCACTGAGAATGAGCCGCATGCAGAGGTAGTCAGGTTCACACGCTCAGCAATCTGGCTGCTGGTCTGTTTGAGCAGGTTTGAGGACGTTGTCCTGTGCAAGAGTTTGGTGTGCTGAAGTGATTGCAGTGCGTGGATTTTGAAAGCTGTGACCCAAATTACCCCTCATCCCTTCTCATTTCCTAGAGTGGCCCTAAGATCACTGTGGCACAGAATTCGGGGGGCATTGGGGTTAATAAAGCGTTTAGCTTTGGACGGCACTGACACCTATAACCTCATACACATCTGCCATTATGGAACTCCGTTTTGGAAATGGACTTTGGTCACTGAACTGGATTTGAAATTGCACGATTGCCTGGTTTTTACATTTCATTTTCATTCATGTAAATTGGGGATCAAACCACCTTATTTCATTTCAATTACCTTAACTTTGTTTAATTAAATCCACAGCGTCTTCATTTTGCGGTCTGTCAAACAGAATCCCAACCACGTACAGACCCAGACAGAGCTGTACGCAGCACTCCGTCACACACACAGTTTGGCATGCATTGGCACATTTCTTGTATCTAAAATGCTGCATTTGAAAATATGACTAATGGTTCAGGCTGTATATTATTGATGATAAACTCGTATGAGACGCACACATTTTCAAATCCTAAGAGAACGCGATTCAAATGAGGATTACCGCCCAGAAAAAGTGTGCAAAATTATCTACCAAGTTTTTCCAAAGTAAACACTTTTCTGCTCTCCTTAAAGTCTGTAGTACTCACTACCCCAGTCCAGTCTACTATACAGAAAATAAATGAATAAAATGACTAAAATCTGTCATCCAAGAGCTTTGGTCGATAAGAACTTGGCATTCCTCCACCGGTGTCAATCCGCCTGTGAGCGGCTCTCCTTGCGGAAGTTATTGAAAATAACTGCAGCGGGGACAGTTCGCTGAATCTCTATCTTTGACGGCGGACTCTTGCCTCAAAGAGGAATGCGGAGGCGGAAAAACGCAACACTAACACCCTGAGTCACCCTTTTCTCCAGAGCTTGGTTGGCACTGACTGCTTCCAGATCTTTCGCTTTCCCTTTGCATCTTTCCGCGCCGCTCCCACTCCTGGGAGAGCTCTCTGCGATCCTTCCGTTCCCGAGCGGCGGCCCACGGAACTCCGCAGTGATGAGTCACGCAGCACGCCCCACCGTAAGGCTCGGAGGAGTGAAGTCTTCTGCGTGGGCCCATCTGACCTGATTACAGGAGACTCTGCCTTTGACTCACAGAAGTCGTCTGCGGTAGGAGAGGAGCGCAGTGAGCGGTCGTGCGCTACATTTACAGACCGGGCGGGGGGAGAGTGGTCACGGTAGTGCGTTCATTTCGACACACCCCCTGATTCTGTTAAGAAGAGACAGGGTTGGGAGCACTCACACTACAGGGAGCAGAGGGCCATAAACGCATGCAGGCTTCATCCTTACACCCAAACCTTGATGCTGAGTCTCTACATCTCGCCCTGGCTCAGAAAGTATTCCACTTACACACAAAAACGTACGTTCAAAACCAGGCTTTTGGGTTAAAAATGCCACGCCTACCATTTTAAACATCACCATAGATCATTAAATCTATCAATATATATTCACAATAGTTGTATATACAAGTTGGTATACTAGCTACGGCAGCTGGCTGTCATAGCTAGATAGCTAATGTGAAGTTCCAAGTAGCAAGCTCACTGGGGCCCAGTGTTTTGATTTAGCATATTCCTGTGACAATTAAGAGCTGAAAAGAGGTTGACCACGCTGTTGTTAGTCAGCTCTGGCGTAAGTCAGTCAGGGACAGTGAGTGAGTGTTTTAAAATGCCATTTACAGTCAAGCCAGAAAGTCTGCACACCCCTTTCACCCTCTCCACGTTTCATTGCGTTACAGACTTATTCTACAATAGATTAAGTTCATTTTTTGTCTCAAAATTCTACACAAAATAGCCCATAATGACAAAGTGAAAACAGGTTTTTAGACATTTGTGCTAATTTATTAAAAATCTAAATGTAAAATATCATATGTACACAAGTGTGCACACCCTTTGATATGACACCCAAAAGTGAGCTGAGGTGCATTTTGTTTCCACTGATACTGCTTGAGATGTTTCTACAACTTGATTCTAGTCCACCTGTGGTAAATTCAATTGATTTGACATGATTTGGAAAGGCACACACCTGTCTATATAAGGTCCCACAGTTGACAGTGCATGTCAGACTAAAAACCAAGCCATGAAGTCCTAGGAACTCTCCATAGACCTCCGAGATAGAATTGTGTTGAGGCATAGATCTGGGGAAGGGTATAAAAACATTGCTAAAGCATTGAAAGCACTCAGGAGAACAGTGGGCTCCATCATTGTGAAATGGAAGAAGTTTGGAACCACCACAAATCTTCTTAGAGCTGGCCGTCTGGCCAAACTCAGTAACCGGGCAAGAAGGGCCATGGTCAGGGAGGTGACCAAGAACCCAATGGCCACTCTAAGAGAGCTTCAGAGTTCCTCTGCAGCAATGGGAGAACCTGGTAGAAGGACAAACATCTCTGCAGCACTCCATCAATCAGACCTTTATGGTGGCATTCAGGCCAAAAAGTTCAATTTGTGTCTCATCAGACCGGAGAATCTTTTTCCTGATGCTCTTAGAGTCCTTTAAGTGCCATTTGGCGAACTCCAGGTGGGCTGTCATATGCCTTTCACTCAGGAGTAGCTTCCGTCTAGCCACTACCAAAAAGGCCTGATTGATGGAGTGGTGCAGAGATGGTTGTCCTTCTGCCAGGTTCTCCCATCGCTGCAGAGGAACTCTGAAGCTCTCTTAGAGTGGCCATTGGGTTCTTGGTCACCTCCCTGACCATGGCTCTTCTTTCCCAGTTACTGAGTTTGGCCAGACGGCCAGCTCTAAGAAGAGTTGTGGTGGTTCCAAACTTCTTCCATTTCACAATGATGGAGCCCACTGTTCTCCTGGGTGCTTTCAATGCTTTAGCATTGTTTTTATACCCTTCCCCAGATCTATGCCTCAACACAATTCTATCTCGGAGGTCTATGGAGAGTTCCTAGGACTTCATGGCTTGGTTTTTACTCTGACATGCACTGTCAACTGTGGGACCTTATATAGACAGGTGTGTGCCTTTTCAAATCATGTCTAATCAATTGAATTTACCACAGGTGGACTAGAATCAAGTTGTAGAAACATCTCAACCAGTATCAGTGGATATTATATTTTACATTTAGATTTTTAATAAATTAGCACAAATGTCTAAAAACCTGTTTTTACATTTTCATTAATTTTGAAACGTGGAGAGGGTTAATCTATTGAAATGGGTCTGTAACGCAGAAACGTTTCCAGACTTGACTGTATATGCACTTCCACCTTCTTTCCAGGCCTCATTTGGTTAAATAATCATTTAAAACCTACGCCAGGACAGGAAACACACGGATGCCACATCCGGCCCACTTTCCAGTTCTTTCTATGCCTCCAGCTTCTTCGGGAGCGAGAGCTTGGTTGGGTTACGCAATGAAACAGATGGTAAGTTCAAACGAGTGTTCACTGCTGGACATGGAAACGACACCGACACCCTCCGGCTCCGGACTTAAGTGACAAGTCACTCCGCTTAAGTCCTGGCGGAAACGGAGAGGGGGCATATTTTATTGGGTAGAGATCCCGTATCGATGCCGCCCGCCTCCCAGGCAGAAGCAAAGCAGCAGCGGTCTGCCTGCCGGAGTTTACGCTCTTCATAAATCGTGGGTGACGCATGTGTAACGGATGGGGCTCACGCGGGCCATAAATGTGACAGCAGCGCGGTGTTACTATACAGACAGGCCTGGTCGCTGTTCCCTTTTAAAGTCGGGGGGGGTCGTTTGGGTGTCATGCTGGAGCTGTTTGTCACTCTGTGGGCGGCCTCACGCTGCAGGTGTCACGGTCGAGGTAACTGGAGCCACCCACTCAGGTAACATTCTTCCAAATTGGTAGTATTCAAGTATTTCGCGTGGGGCACTCGTCTTACCAACTGGGTCATTTTGACTGCAGTTTATTTCCATCCGTGCCACAATATATACAAATTAAAAAAACACTGACAGAATTCGTTTTAGAGTTTCCAGCAAATGTACAGTAAACCGCCAACACATTCAAGCTCTTGCATGGGAGGCCCTATCCTGTGTTACGATACTAGCGTCATGTCACACTGACTGTACAGTCACAGTAACAACAGCCTAGCCACATGCAACCGAATTGTGACAGCAGCTTTCACAAACAAACCATGCAACTTTACTGTCAGCCAATCTCTGACCAAAATGCCAAGTTATGGTATTCTACCAACATAGCAGAGCTTGAGCACAACCACTATAAATGTTTACCCTACAATTTCATGACTGCGAACAAAACCTTCCCGAAGGATATTCATATTTTTAATGAAGTACAGCCACTTCCTTCCACACGGTAATTTTACTTTCAGTCCACCCACCACACACACAGACATCTCATTCTGTGTGGACTGTGAAACCTGAGCTAATCACCCGCCACCCCGCAATTCTGGCACCACCTCCCTCACGACCTCGGGGCAGCAAAATGAACACGAAAAGCAGCGGTGTCATTTATCAGCCGAACCACGCTTTAATTTCTTGCCGCCACCGAACGCCCGCCCGTCACCGTTCATGATCCAGTCTGGTGGTTTTCCACAAGTGTGGCTGTCTTGGTGTGTGGGCACGGAGTCTCTGGTCCGGTGTGGCGCAGCGTTAGCGTGGGAGGGATGCCGGAACGGAGGGCGCTCTAATTGGCTGTCGATGAAGGGGTTCCGGAAAGCTCCAGGGAGTCACACTTGATGACTGCGGAGTACACATGCAGGGGTCTTATCCTCAGGAAAGGCTGTGCTATTTTTAGCCCTTAACGGGGCTGCTCCTGCGCGAGCAGAAAACAGAATGTTTCAGAAAACGGGCGCGGGGCGGACGGAGGTTCCCACGGTGCGCATGCCTGCAGAGAGCTGGCGAGTGTGAAAGGCAAGTACCGGCACTGGACCTAACTGGACCGGACCATCTTCAGCCGACCTGCACTATCTGGACAAAACCATGTTTAGTCCACCATGGCTTTCTTCAGATGACACAGACTGAGAAGCTAAAAGGCTCCAACGCCAGTCCTTTCCAGTAACACTACAACTTCACATAGGAGGAATGCTGCAGTTTTTGTCATTTCACTTCCGGTTAAATTACAGGCATTAAGCCTAGAAGAAAGAAACTGCTGGGTTTCTTCTTTTTTTTTCTTTCTTTAATTTATTTTAAATGTATTATTTATTCATTTTATTTAAAAAATGTTCCTCCCATTGGTGGCCAATTGTACCCTCCATTTCCTTTTACAGGGACGCCCTTAGCGCTTTTCAGCAAGCTCGTGCCAGATCTCCCTCCCCCCTCCCCTGGGGCGGACAGCCAATCGCCGCCCCCAAATGGGGCTCCCGGCCAGTGGGCAACCTGCATTCCGGGTGAATGCTTTTACCGTTACACCACCCGAGATCCCCCTGCTGTGTTTCTTTGGGATCTTATGATTTCTTATTTTTCAAAGATATTTACATATTTACAACTATAATGCTTTAAGACACAGCTATCCTAATCCAGTTTGTTCCTTTCTGCTCATGCTGCATCTGTCATGCCCCCCATCCGTTCCTCTGTGCGCCGTGTTTGTCTTAAGCCCTGTGCCCGACCGTGTCCGGTGAGCTCTCCATCAAGTGAGCGCGAGGGGCCACCGGGACTTAGATGACTTATCATTATCCGAGAGATCAAAGTGCACCAGCCACCCCCCGCGCAAACGCCATGAACTTGCCGCCCACGGCCGAGGATTTCAGCCCAGTTATCCCTGCTGCCCTACAGCCAGCGCTCAGCCACAGATTGGCTTATACAGGTCAGCCACTGAAAAGAATATTCCCAACTAGCACAGAACAATCCCATAATTCCTTTGTGACCTTATGGTGGCATGTTTCCGTGCTATGAGAGCGCTACATGCCAGCTGGGATGCTCCGTGAGGCCGACAGACCGAGCTCGACCGCAGCCAGGAGCTGCAGAGACATCCGCCCACATCCGTCCATCGCTCAGTCTCTTGGTTTTCCTCCTTTCCCTTCCGTATGCACAATACAAATTCACAGCACCACATTTTGATGACATGACCCAGAGGAAACACTTTGGCTTCCAAAACAAAGGAAGCACAAATAAATGAAGGGTTCAGGTGGCACTATTATGGTGTGGGGTGCATTTTCCTGGCATGCCCTTAGGGCAAGGTAAACACCAATAAATACAAAGGCTTTCTGAGTGATTGCCTTCATTCTATGGTGAAGCATTTTCACCCTGATGGGAGTGGTCTCTTCCTGGATGACAACGCCCTCAACCACAGGGCACATGTAACGTCACGGTAACATTACCCCCCTTTAAAATTGGACCAAACTAAAAGCTGAAGGCTTAGTGGCTGCTTCAGGGCACTGGTTATGTAGAACGGCTAGGGTTATGGTGTATGGTTACACCAGATCAACATTGCTGTAAATGGGGATGATGTGGCCAGCACAATACAGCACAGTAGCCAAGGCTTTGGTTCAACAGCACGCTTCCTATACAATCCAGCACAGGAACCAGCAACCCAGCCACAGGGCACGCGAGTCCAGACAGGCTGAATGACCTCCTCTTCCTCTAGGTCTGATGCTCGCGATTCAACACTAACACTAGTAAATCGTATAACAAGCACTTATCAGCACCAACAACAACTGAGTGCTAATGCTATCATTATAATCGCATTATGAGCGCCGGTCCAATTATGCATTTCTGCCGTTCACACTTCTGAAGTATCTTATACCAACGTAGCACATTTGTTCTACATTTCTGTGAGGGGGAAATAACGGGAGGACCTGCAATCATGATTAAATGTGTTGTGACAGCTGTGAGACACTCACGACCGCCGCTTCAGGCAGTTAAAGTAACACGTTTTAACAATCTGGCGAGGTGTCTGCACTAGGGTTGCTACGGGTTGGGAAGTGTCAGGTAAATTTCTGTTCAATTTCAGGTCAATTTCCACTGGATTGGGAATTCTGGCTATCAAGAAAAGCATATAAAATCACATTTTAAAATGATTTTACAGGTCCTCTTAGCAAAACGAACAGAGCTGGAGTCTTAAATAATTAAACTGTTTTCTATTCACTATATCTTTGTTTCTTTCTTTGTTTTTATAATCACAAAGTTCTGTGTGTCTGAAAGACTGTCCTGACAAGATGCGTATGGATGAGCGGTACCCCTGTTGGCGATTCAGCATTCTGCATGCACAACTCATGCTTCCATCACATGATCGTCAAGAGAACATTAGGCAGAGCATCTGAGCATGCTACAATCAGTTCGATAGACACATGCCATCATCATTTAGGTCAATTGCTATTGGTATAATAGAGTGATGAAGTCAAAATTATACTGAATAGTTGATCATTCAATTGATTACCTATGCTTGCTGCTAATATTGTAGCTAAACATTTATGTATTGTTCAAAGACTGGTTAGCTAGGTAGCTAACATTTGCCAATAATTGGATGTTATAACTTGCAAGTTCAAAATAATAATTTTGATAAAGTCAGAAAACCCTGTTTTCATTTGTATGGAACAATATGTATCCTATGATTAGAAATTTCTATTCAATTCCCATAAAAGTGTTTTGAAAATTCCCGGAAGTTTGCAACCCTAGTCTGCCCGGCAACAGAGAAAGAACCCTTCCCGCAAATACTGGGGAATCCAATGGGCACTGCCAGCTCCCACAATCCACCTACACCCCAATCAATCAAGCAGAGCAATGTCAGTCTCTTTCATTGGCAGGTCCCGCTTCTGCCACCACTGTCACATGAACAATGGCAGATAATCCCACAAGCGCTCCCGGCACATGACGGCAGGAACCCTTCCGTCACAGACCTGTGGCATGAATAAATGCATGAAATCGTTCCTGCTGCAGAGCTCGTTTCCTGTTGTTAGGAAACGCTGTGCACTTCTACCCGGCGTCAGCCAACCTGGAGACATTCATTATAAAAGAACACTGTGGGCTCTGCAAAGGCCAGCGGGTGAGAGGGGCCCTGAACTTGCGTTGACTCCTCCAGTGAGAGACAAACAGAGCTGCGGAGCGAAGGAAAATGTAGGCGGTACTGCTCTGGGAAAATAAAAAGTAGCAAGACCTAAGTGACCTCGAGAAGAATGGCGACAGGCACCGGCGGCAAGACGCCCCCGTTCCAACGAGCAGCGACGTCCACGCAAATCAGCGTCGTGCGCAATGCTTACACAGACGAGATCAAAGGTATTTCTACTCCTTCGTGGAAACAGAAGCATCTCGGCTTTCTGCATAGACACCTGTTATGCCCGCTCGACGGCAGTCCCTTCGCGATTAGCATTAGCCGTGACCGAAAACCTGACATTGAAATTCAGCGCTGCGAGGGACTGAAAAAAACGTGATCGTGGGAACCCTTCCCAGAGGAGAATAAAGAATGGTGCTGAGTGAGCCTGATTTCCGAGCCAGGGCCTCCTCTCTCTGTCTGCCACATTAAGTGCTCTCAGGACCGCGCGCCGCTGTCAGGCCGCCAGCCTCCCTCTGGCTCCCGTCTCGAGACCGAGCACCTCACCCTCACCTGTGGGGGGGTCACCCGCAGGCCACCTGGGACCCTGCCCAGGAGACGTCCTGTGATGCTGTGATGCTGTGATGTCACATCGCCCAACCCCCCCCCCCCCACCCATGTGACGTGAGGACCGCACACAGTGAGCGCGGCGCATTGTACGCGCATCGCGATCCACGGCGCAGGTGCACTGGCGAGCACGCAGACCCACGGCACTCGGGACTCGGACGCCGTGCGAACGCACTCCGCTCCTCAGGTAGGTTATGTAACGCGAGCAGGAGCTCACGATTTCCTATTCTTCGCAGAGGAAAAGTAACAGCGCGTCAAAAGCTCTTCAAAGCCGCACAAATGGACACAGCAATTCACAACAAACCCCCCGTCTGCGGTAATTCAGCATACGCACGCCACTGAAACGCATGACGGTATCCCTCCATGGTTGCAAATACCCACTGCCCCCTTGCTTTTACAGTAATGCTC
Source organism: Aldrovandia affinis (assembly GCA_029706075.1). Classification (NCBI taxonomy): domain Eukaryota; kingdom Metazoa; phylum Chordata; class Actinopteri; order Notacanthiformes; family Halosauridae; genus Aldrovandia; species Aldrovandia affinis. The sequence goes on along the minus strand of JAINUG010000027.1, from coordinate 1,973,454 downwards.
CAAAATTAACAGCTAGATTGATATGATATTTTCACCGGGTGGATAACAGCCACTCCGAACCAGATCTGCTCGCAGCAAAGATATACGGCACAAGAGTCAATGTCACGTGTAAATACAATACCACACACCACGCACTATTAAAGCCACGGCCAAGTATTTCACTGGATACCCAAACAGGGAATAAGACACCAAACAGCAACGAGGAGGAGCTGCATATTAATTGCACCTGAAAACTCTGATGTGGAACAACAACGATGAGGGAATTGCGTTTTAACCAGCGAGGCAAAACAGGAGACCTACATTAATCCTTGAGCACCTGAGGTCATCTGTTTGACAAACCTGCCCTCCCCCTTTGCTGACTCTTTCACTACACTGAACATGTGTCTGCCGCTGTTTGAGTGAAACCAGACACCGCACATCATTAGCTCCTGAATGCAATGTTGACACAAATACAAATATGCGATCGTGCAATCTGCCACTCCAGCGCAGTACTGTCAGAGTGCATGCACAATCTGTGTGCGCGCGCCCGCCCGCCCGCCCGCGCACACACACACACACACACACACACACACACACACACACACACACACACACACACACACCTGCTGTAAGTAAGATAAGGACATATGCATGCTGAAAAACACCACACTTTGAATGCTGCTGGCTGGCTATGCATTGAGGAAAATGCACATGGGAGCAGAGGCACTGTCCTTACCGTACATCGATGGGAGCGCAGGCAAAGCTGTCCTTCCTGCTACCCGCCTGCTGCTTTTCTGACGCAGGCAGAGAGATGCTCAGACACGCGTTCTCGCTCTCTCTCTCTCACACACACACACACACGCACACACACACACACTCGCACACGCTCAATGACCACAGAGGCCACCACACTCCGACGACCTTGGATCTTTTCCGTTTGCGACGTGGAAGGCTCAGGTTGAGAAGGATAATGCCGATTTCACGCACGGACGTGCGCACACACACAGCCTCTCGCCGCTCATCGCACGCACACAGCCAGCAAGAGTGAGGGAGTGAGTGAGGGAGGGAGGGGGAAAGAGAGTGAGAGAAGAGAGGAGGGGGGAAAGGAGGGGGGAAATACAGAGTGTGTGAGAGAGAGAGAGAGAGAGAGAGGACTCATTCACCCGCAGGTGACTAGAAGAGAAAATGAATCGGTCTTCCCTCTTGGCCTTGCTACTCTCATTGGTTCACGCTGGCCACAGCCTCCTTCCCTCACGCTACCAAAACAAACCATCAAACATCATGAGTGTCTGGTGATCAACAAAGGTCAAAGGAGAGAATTCTATGCCAGGCATGCGAAGGAAGGTAGAGTCGCAACGATTGTCTCAGCTTAATCAGCCCTTCAGGCAAATTATAATTTTGTTGTCCAGTTTGTTAATTTCATAGAACTGCAGCCTAACACAAACACCAGAACTGCATGAACAGATGAGACCAACAAAATAACCAATAACAAACAATAACCAATATAACAATAATACAATTCAGACCTGTGAAAACTAAATATGTCAGTGTGGTGAAATATGGAATTAATAAATTAATATTTATAAATATGACCCTCCCCCACCACACACACACACACACACACACACACACACAAACAGACATACTGGGCTACATACTCGTTTTCAAACAGAAGTTATTGTTGATTTGATACATAATTATTGTACAATATTGCAATATAGGCCTACATATTGTACAACTAATTCTTACATTTTCATAAAATTACATATTAACGCAATAATTTACAATCTGCTTTAAACATTTGGTCATTTATATACTTTGTAATACAAGTACTACATTTGCAAATCGTATCATGTTTACCTATATTTTCTCATATATTTTCAAAAGGAACAAGAACAATATCTGTGAGAAGGAAAGAAAGGGAAATAAATCCCAAATGTCAGAAAAGGACAGGAAATAAAGTCTGCCAGCGATTGAATCACCATCCCACAGACATTCCCTCAGTTCCACACACAGTAGGCATCTGTTGTGTGTTCAACAAAGTGCTGCCCTGCATAACAATGTGCTTGACCAGCATGTGGGGAAAAGCAAGATTAGCTCTAAGAGGAGGTGACCGGGCACTTAGCGCCGCCAACATGATGGTCAACGAGCACGCTGCGGTCCGGTGCCAGCCGGCAGAATGGCCCATGTCACTGGACGTGTCGAAGGAACGAAGGAACGAAGGAACGTGGCGACTCGACTCGCGCCACTAGGGGGGGCACAATTGGCTGTCCGCCCCAGGGTGGGGGGAGGGAAGCCGATGCGGGTTCGCTGCGTATAGGAGTGGCCCTGTGTGTGCATGAGTTACGGTGACAGCTTGGCGAGTTTCGGCTCGGGAGAGGCGGAGACCAGCCGCATGTCACTGCCAGTATTAGTGGACTAAGGTAAGATATATGTGGGAGTGGGATAATTGACGTGAAAAAGGAGGGTATAACTGGATACTAAAATGGGGAGAAAACAGCAGAAAAAAAAACAAAAAAAACTATAGGCTTTGCTCTCTCTCTCGCTCATTTCCTCTCCCTCTTGCCCTCGGTGGGAAAGAGGACCAGCGCTAGCCCATTAAGACATTCAAATTCAGCGCTGCGAGGGACTGCGAGGCCCATTAAGACACCGACTGACCGTAAGGAGCTTTCCTCCAAAGCCCTGGGAGTCTGAGACACTGGGACCCTCCTGATTTACTCCATTAGTCCGGTTCGTTTGGAGAAGTGAGACCACGCATTCGAACTCTGACCAAACAATCGAACCATGGTCCTCCCGAAAAGTTGGGACTCGGTCCGGTTCCAAGTGAACCGCGGTTTGGTTCGTTACATGTGTGAACGTAATCTGACTTAATAGAGGACCTAATATAGGAAGCAAACCAAAATACAGTGCATTGTGGGTTGAAAGCGGATGTTGACACTTGTCAGAGACAGCCACGTAAGGGATGAAATGACTAGCAAAGTAACTACTGGTAACTGGCTAACTAGCTACTAGCAAAATGAGTTGAGGACAAACGTGGGGGAACGATGAGGTGAGGGCTCTAATAGAAATATGGGCTGACGATCACATTTCACAGTTGCTGTGAAAACATAAGAATACCGAGGTCTTCAAACTCTTCAGTGATAAACTGAAAGAAAGGGGAATTGAGCGCACAGTGGACCAATGTTGGTTGAAAGTAAAAAAATCATAATTATGAAAGCGATGATCGCAATCGCAATACGCTGCTGTTGCTCCATGTTGTCCGCAACCAGAAAGTGATTTTCCCACGGAAATGTCCTGTCAATAGATCGACCTGTACGACCGCGTGTCATTTGTTTCAAAATTTTGGTTCGCTTATCACAGGACCGTGTGAACACTAACCGGACCTAATGAAAAATGCAACAACGTAGCAACTTGCTCTTGAATCGGACCAAACCTATCAACCTATAGATGTGAAAGCGACATCAGAAAACAGAATAAGAGCCTGATTTAAAGAGCTCCCTCTAGAGGAAGGGGCTGGTAGTGAGCCACAGAGGAGGGGCAGTGTTCACACAGGCACAAAAACGACACAATCACAAGGGGCCAGCGAGCTCAGGTACTGGGCCTGTAACCCAAGGGTTCTTCTCCCAGATGCAGCCCTGCCATTGCACCCATTAGCAAAGCACATAGGCTAATCAAGACAAATAGGTTCATATCTCCAGTAGAGTTATTCACATGTACAAATACATAGACAGCAAAAATAAATATCATTTGTATGAGCTGATTTTATATTGGTACCTGGTATGAAAAGTAAATGTTATGAGGATAGACTTAAGGCACTCAATGTATTCAAGGCAGATCAAATAGCAAACGGAGACTTCTTTCCATCTTGAATAAAATTGGGTATAAAATCTTGCTTCAAATTTGACTTTGTGTTTGTTTAGGTTTTAAATTCCTAAAAGGGATTAACAAAGTGAATTAACCTAATTTAAAAAATCCCATTTGATTTGCCACCAAAGACTTCTTATGATAAATTCGGTTAGCAAAACAAGAGGCCACAGGTGGAAATTAGTTAAAAGCAAATTCTGCACATACATAAGGAAGTTTCTTTTTAACCCAGAGAGTTGCCAATGGAACAGCTTGCCAGGTCAGGTAGTAGAGGCATGGAACACTTGGGCTATTCAAGTCCAGGCTAGATGCAGTACTGGATACTCTTTAGATTAGGACATGATGAGCCTAGATGAGCTGAACGGCCCATTCTCGTCATTATGTATTCTTATGTTCTTATAGCAATTTTTTTTACAAAAAATAGAAACAATTAAATAAATTGTAAAATCACCATTAGTTGCAACAGATTTAATAGTTGGTTCCTCATGGTGCCTGGTGCCTCAAGGCTCGGACCTTAGCCTGGTACTGTTCTCCTTCCACCTCAGCTCATTGAGGCTGCTCATACATTTGTTATGCAGATAATAAACGATTGTTTCTCTCATTCTCTTTCCTCTCCCTTTCTCTGGAAAGCAGGTCTTCTGAAAATCTAGCCTGGCTGCATCTGGCCGACAGCCTGTTATCTGAAGCTCAAGGGAACCTCATCACGTCTGACATGTTTCATTTCGCAGCTAACTTCATAAACATCCTCGGTTAACTACATATCCCTTCTCATATCTCTGTATAACATGATCCTGGCCCGGTCAAAAACAGCCAAGAACCCTGGGTTACCAAGGACAACGCTCTTAACTTCTCCCAAATCATCACAAACACTGACCGGCTAAATCCTGGGCAACCCCAACAGAACCCACCCATAACTGGCTCAGCTGCTCTCAACCTGGGCAACAGCCTTCCTGCCCACATGCTTAGCTTTTGCCAGTCCATTTCATCGCGATTTCACCAGGTCGGTCAACCCATCTGCACTGGCTGCCACTCTCTTATCTGCTTCAAAACCCTGCTACTAACAAAGCAGACATCCAGCCATGCTGACCCCACTAACAGAGTCATCTCCGCAGTCAGGCTGGGTCACTGCCTGCCCTCCTCCTGCACTGGTCCTCTGCCTGTCCCTCCCCATCACTAGAAGCTACTCATTCTTAGCCCTGGAACGACCTACCTTCCCCAATCAGGACAGCAGATTCACTGACAACCCTTCTGGGCACTCAACCTGGGTTCCACTTGAATCCCAATTCACGCCTATCTGCTTTTGTTTAGCTCTATTAGCTGTCATATTATACAGTACCTTGAATTCATAGTGCAATTAGTTGCCATTTCAAATGTAGCCATTTGCAAACTAGTTTGATTGTACGTAAGAGCAACGCGTTGCCTTTTTGAGTGGTTGTACACACTGAATGTAGGACACTAGGTGTCGTATTACTTTATTACTTCACTGCTGCAAGATTCTGTGTGGGGTTTTCTTATTCTCTGTGAGTCACCCTGCGTAAGGGATAAGTGGTGATAAGTGATTATGAAATATAAACACTAAAAATGCCTACACGCTCTGTAACTACATTGGAACAGAGAAAGGAAGGCAAATAAAAACAGAAGCGTGTAAATGCTTCCTTCTGCGTTTTTGGCCCAGGAGTATCTTATCGTAAATATTTCTTGGCAGGTTCTGACAGCCCTCTCCCAGAAACTGACCAGGGTCCCGCATTGTCGGCCAACAGGATCCTGTACGGACTTTCTGCTGTCTTCGAAGATACTTTGAGTGAATTTACTTTATCTTGTGGATTTCATTAACGTAATGGGGTTGCATTCCCTGATCAAGCTTCTTTGCCATTCACTGCAGCAATGCAGTAAACTGCAACATTGGTTTTCTGCTCTCCAAATGCATGTTTAATACCAACAGAACAAAAATAGAAACCAATAGTATTGGCTGGAGGTATTAACAACATGATACCGTTTTAGGGCATTATAATAACCTGTTATGAACAGAAAAAGCCTGTGTTCAATCAAGACTAATCAAAAACATGAGGAATAGATTATATAGGCATGTATATATGCAGGCGATACTAGAAGGTAGCCTATATCAATCACCATTTCATATATTGGGGATGTACATTCTGAGTAATATGATATTCAAATATGATATGGCTCCCAATACTCAAACAGCATTGTTCCCCGTATGAACCTCCAGTCTTTTCTGTGTAAATACCGACTCGCTGAAAAGCCACTGGCACTCACTCACAATTTCAGGCAGGAAAGTTGACTGCCCACGCATTTTCTTTCTTCTTTTAAGCTGCATTCTTAATAAGACTCTCCTTCAGGAATACAGATGAGAAAGACTACATCTTGATTTGTCCTTCTTTAAATTAAGAAATATTTGATTATTGATATTAAATAGAATCCAAGTAATCGAATCATTATCATACGGTCAAGTATTTGAATATCAAATTCACTACATTGCAGATTTTCAGTCAAACACTGATATTTTAGCTAATTAGACTGCGGAGCTCAGGAATCCAAATTCAAGTTTCACACAAATATGCAGCTTGTTTAGTCCCTGTATTACCATGTTTGAACAAAGCATGTCAATCTATCCAACATACATAATGTTCCCCTGACAAACACATAAACTTCCACACGTATGCATTGCCCCCCTCCCCTATCTATTTTAACGTACACTTTCTGTTTACAAACCATCGATTGTCTAATGCTGGGAACTTCATGCAAATCAATATGTCCTATCACATTTGGCTAAATGCTTGCATCACTTTCCTCATATTGCCTCAATGGGTGCTCATTGAGTTATGTATATATTCTTACTTACCATACACCAGTGTTTCTCAATCCATTCCTACAGGGCACACTGCCCTGCATGTTTTCATTCCAACCACCACTTAATCATGCTCAAGTGATCATTAACTGACGACCGATGCAGATAATATGTTTGGAGCGGAGGTTGGAATTAAGATTTCCAGGGCAGTGTGCCCTGTAGGGATGGATTGAGAAACAGTGCCATACCTTACCCCTCCTGGTATTTAAAATAAATTAAAAACAGACTTTTACTGTGTAAATGAATACATTAACAATATAATACTGCACAAAGAAATTTACAAACTTTACATAAAATCCACAGACAGGGAAAAACTCACTTAAATTCCACTCTTTTTCCATCCTCCTTTTTTTAGAATGCCCTCAGCACAGACCCATGACACCATGCCATAATGTGTCAGCAGACACTAATGCAAGGAAAAAGCCACATGCCCAACAGTGACACTGACAGCTGGTTTAGCAAACCTTTTGAAGCTTTTAATGTTGGCTGCTGTACATGTGTCAGCCCCGCCCAATATGAACTGGTTTAATTGAATCACAGCATTATGTTTCAATAATAACCGATGGTTATGTTTCAATATATAAGATAACATTACAACTCAATGCATTCAAATTGTTATAAGGTGCCATGTTCAATCACTAGATAGATAACAAACGTGAAAGAAAATGTCAGCAACTTCAAAATGGTTTATTTAAATCACATATGGTAACATATTGCTCAAAATTCACTTCACTGTTTTTTTAACAATATAACAATATATGATATAATTTTGTCGTTTTCACTCTGGTTCATTTTCTTGGCCAATTAAAAAACTATTCATTTCCTCGCTGTGTTTGTTTCGTGCTACGCATTCATTGCCTTTGGGCTTGTGAGAGGTTTCCGGGGTGGTATCTTTGTAGGTTTATAGGTAGAGGCTAGATGCCACCCATGCAGAGGACGAGATGCGATTCGAGATGTGATTGGCCTGTTGGTTTTTTTCGATTTTACAGTGCGCGTGACCAAACCCGAACCCTAAACCTAATCCTAACTCAAACCTAACCATAACCCGAACCGTCAGTTACGATGGTCAATTTCGCGCTTTGACGTCACGCATACTTCACGTCTCTGTCCTCTGCATGGGGTGCGTCCAGCCCCTACCGTTCTTTATATCAAGTCTTGAGCAGCCAGTTAAACCATGAGCTTGCCTTGTGATTGCATTTCTGTTTTCGATTAATCGTACGTATCTCGCTAGGTAGGTCGATCAAAATGCTAAAACAGTTCCTACCTGTCATGTTAAGTGTTCGTCACCAGACGTCGTCGTTTTCAAGGCAATGTTTTCAAGATTCTCTCCGAGTCAGTACTGACGGGAGTTTTGGAAACGGTCCCAAAACTGATGTCCGTGCGGGTCAGTTACAACAGGAAAACCGCAGGATGTTTGAGGGCCTGCAATATTCCAGATGGACAGTAGTACAGAAAATCATCAAAGTTAATAATCGATGTTATAAATTAATATCGTCCATAATTAGCAATATAATAAGCAATTTATTTATCGAACGTATTCTATCTTTAAGATTATGGAGTGGACAATACTCTACAATACTCTCAATACGCAGCTACCTAGTTAGCTAAAAGGTCATAGCGAAGGGTCTGTACAGTTAGTGTTAATTTAGGTTGGGTGGAGAGGGCTAGCTAGATAACTACATGCAAACCCTAGTACCTGTCTGGTTTGCACGTTTTATTTTTGCCAAAAAATGTTTTAAATGCATATTTCTTTACAAAATAAATCTTACAGCAATTATAGTAGGGGTTAGCCCACAAAGTGTACAGACCTTCCTGATAAAGATAGCTAGCTTCTCACAAGTTCAGAAATCAGCATTGTTATGGTAACGTTAGCTAGCTAGCGTTAATGCATAACGGGAACAGCTAGCTAACTGCTCAGTCAATCTATTAACTGAAAACGGCCAACTTCGCTTTGTCCCACTGATTCACTAACAGATAACTAACTGTTAGCACTCGCGGTGCAAGCTAGCCAGCCAACTCCACGAGAAAACTGATGGTAGCTCGTTAGCTGGATGGAACGGCCAAATCTTTTTCATATCGCTAGTATAGCCAGCAAGATTATGTTCATAGTAATGGTTTAATAACTTTACTGCTTTAAATGACATGGGTTGTCCAATCAGCTAACCGTCTATCTGACGTGACAGTATTTGCTGCCGGCTAAGACAATAGCTTGCTAGTTAACTCCCAAACGTTAATGCTTGAAGGCGAACTCGCACTTGAATGGATGTGACGTTAGCTAACTTACTGTAGCAAGCACGCAAACTAGATATAATTAGAGCTTAACCCACTATTCGTTGTTTATTTATTTCTGGGTTTCGATTAAAAACGATTTCCTACTTTCATTCCGTGATGCCTTGAGGTATCCTACACGACTGGTCCTTCTGTTTTTCTCTCAGAATACTAACGCTAGTCCCATCTGCGTACATGCTGAGTTTTACTCCAAGTGATGGGGAGATGGTTGTGGCTATTTTCCACTCCACTCTTCCATTCACGATGGGAGTGGGAGGTCCTTCACTTCAAAATGAGTCAAATCAAGGTTTATATTATGAAATCTTCTTGGTCATACTACATATGCAGTATTTATATACTGATATATGATATATATATCAGTGTAAACGCATGTCACATATGAGGAAAAGGCGTGAAACTGAATGTATAATAGTTACCTACATCCGGATAGATATAACGTTGTGTAACGACGTTAATTAATGACTGAGTTTTCACACAAAAAAATGAGTGACAAAAAAGACTGACTGAGTGACTAGTTCACACCAAAACTAACGTTACAATTAAATAGTCGAATAGGATGTTTTTTTAAGGAGTCCACTTGTTGACAGGAGCGAGCTGGTATGGTTAATATATTTGTTATTAATAACATTAGCTATTTTATCGTCTCATGTTTACGAAAGATATTGGCAAGAGGCATAGGTCAGTAGAACGAAACTCACGTGCATCTCACGAGAGCAGGGAAGTATCTGCTATAACGGAGGTGATAAGAATGTAATGGATTCTGTATTCTGCTTTTTATATAGGTTATTGCACAATTAAATGTAGTCGACGCCGACCATTTTTTGGTTTTCTTTAGTTAGTATTACCAATTTCTGATAACATTACTCCATGATAGCTGTAGCTTAGCAGTTGGAAGACAATCGTAGGCTAAATTGGCTAAAATAATTGCTAGTCCAGAGTGATTCTTATGGGTAGCTTGCTATCGATTCTGCATTTTTTTGTAGTTTCAAAGGACAAATGTATACACTACATAGTTATACCAATTGTTCAAATAAAGTTAAAGTATTTGTTTGTGTAGTTCTTAGGAAGCAGTATTGAAGGAATATTGGGCTATTACATTTGTGCTGTGCTTCACCTATTCATGAGTTACTATCATTATTTCCCTGCCTAAAAATTTACGCGTGTAATTTGCGTGTAAATTTTACCTAACATTTATCTTTCATGAAACCATAATTTATCAGGCAGTATACCATCATGAGCATAGAAAAATCTCTCAAATGTTATCCGTGGCAGATTATGTCAAAACTCATGACAAATACTCCTGGTTTGCTAATCATTTTATACCAAATATGGATGTCAGTGTATCTGCATATCATAGTACAAAATTATATATTGAATAAAAATGACTTACTGAATCTCAGCTGATAATAAACTCATTTAAATGTGTTTGTGTGTTTGTTTTACAGATATTTGTTGTGGCAGCTGGCCAGAAACGGACATGTTCAAACATGACCATGTGTGTGGCAACCTCAGTGATGTGTTTTTTTTAGCCCTTCCTTGTTTTTTTTTTTTTGCTCTCCATTGGACTGTTTTTACACATAGAGTACATGTACAGGGTATGTGAGGTAGCCTAAAGTACACTCTGTTTTAAGAATGACAAAAAACCGACCAGTTGCTTAAAATGTATAAACCCTTATTACAAGCTGAAACAGCTTCCTGAAACACAGACTTACTTCCAGTGTACAGCTCATTCTTTTCAGATCCCAGTTCCTGTAGGTTTTACATGTCAGTTATTTCTTGTTGTGTTAGAAAAAGGCAATACATATCTCCCTCCAGAGGATTTGTAAAAAAAAAAAAAAGTGCTTGAGCTAAAGTTACATATCTTATTTGTAATTCATTCTCATTTCATTAAAGTTCACACTGTCTTCATGGGAATAATGGAATGCGATTGCAACTAAAATTACAATGCCTGCACCTGTCATCTAATTTACAATACCATGTGTGTACAATACCTCAAACCATGTCTTCGCAATTCATCTTAATTTAAAAAATAAAATATTCATAAGCATTTTCTTCAACGAATCTATGATTCTTGTTCTGAAGATCACCCAGCGTTTACTGTTACCATAGAAACGAACTATAGTGTGCTGTAAAAGTAGTTTTATTGGCAAATGTATTATTATACTAAATATTCTATCACATTTTCAGCACTAAACATACTGTTTTAATACGTATAATTTGATTTTACTTGCACTGTTTGATCATAAATTATTCCAGTGGCGAATCTGCTTTTTAGAATCAGCAAAACATAATACAGAAAAACCGAAAAAAGGCTAGCCACTGAAAAGAACATACTGCACTGGCTGGGTTTCATCAATTAGAAAATTGAATGTCCTCATAAAATATGATCCTAAAGCTTTAACTGAAGCAATGTTGCATATCTGTATATTTTCCTATCTATTTCCTTGTTAGGTAGCTAGGGTAGCTAGCTAGCAAATCATTTTGAGCTAGCTAACGGTACATGGTTCAACGCAAGCTCGATAAACATGAATTCATGCATAGCTATCTGATGCTAATTCTTGGTGGCAAGTTAGCTGGCAAGATACATGGCAGATGCACCAAACGTTAGCTCACGAACGTTCTTGGTATCTTGCTAACTAGCTAATGTTAGTTGCTTGCTACGTAAAATTATTTGTTAACTGAGCTAGCTAGTTTGCTGGCTTGAATTGGCTTGTTAGAAACGTTGGATGTGTTTTCATTATGGAGACGAATTTGCAGAAGAGACGTGAGAATAAGAAATCCCTGCGAGTGAAAGTTATCAGCCTGGGCAACGCAGAGGTTGGAAAGGTGAGTGAGCTGGCGAACCCGGTATCATACTTCGGTTCTTGTGGAAGCGTTATAAGTCGCTACACAGGTAGGGTTGTGCAAATGGAGTCATTACTCACCTAAACGAATGTTATTTTATACTTCTATACTATCGCCTGACCTATATACTGTCGACTGAACATTTAACTTAGTTTCTACGAGTTTAAATCCTGTTTGTACTATTGTACAGATTGCAATTAAGTGTTAGTACCACACATTGGAATCAGTCTTGCATTCGGTCTGCATTTTTTTATTATGGTCATGACTGCATTGGAAATGCATGTTTATTCTCCCCATTTGACTGAGCATAATTTATTTGAGACTTTATACCTTTTGGATGGAAAGCGATCATAAAGACGTGGATATAATTTTGAATTGTATTTATTAGGGATATGATTATTGCAATATTTGTATTTATTTATTTGTGTTGCTTTGCACATTAAAACACTTATCCTTACATCTTGTAAAGAGCACATTCCCTGGATTTAAGTACAAACCAGACACAAAAATGTATTGAATGTTGTGTCATAAAGCCAGATAATTCAGTGAGCTGATTTGCTTAGACTAGTGTATGGCTGAGTCTGACCAAAAACAAAGGAGAACTCTGTGGCCAGTCAAATCGAGCGGTTAGCTCAGTCCGTTTTATTAAGCAAGGTTTAGTAGTACCTGAAAATATATTGTGTTGCCACCCTTTGTCACTTCCTGTTGAAATAGTATTGAGTGCAGTTTTTCAGTTGTTTGCCTTTGAAAACACAAAACCTTCTCCATTTTTGGCCATAGAGGAAGATCAAAAGGTATTCACAAGCAATCAGTTTCAGCAGAGAGGATACTATGTGTTGTCTCTGGTTTCAGGAAGTGTGTCCTTCCTCTCACCCTTAACATGGGCACATTCCAGATTATTCACTGAATTCACTATGCACACAAATCATAGCAATATCATTTGGAACATAAACCCAAATTATTTGCTGCTATACCCAAATTAACATTTGTCATAACATATTATCCTCTTTAAATTTGAATTTAAAATAAATCAATGGTTTGTTTGAGCAGTTCTCAACAGCTAGGGAAAGTAAGTGGATCCAATTGTTACTTTGTCTGCTTTAAACTATATGAACATTTTACCATGTCAGATTTATTGGGCTTCACTACTACACCACATACCATACCTGATGTGTTTATCTAGCATATCACTTTCTTCCTTGTGTAATTTACTGCACAAATACTTTATTTCATTATAAATGCTATTTAGTGTGTATACCACTACAAGTACTGATAAGTAAATTGACCATAAATACAAAAAACTATCCTACCTGTATCAGATGATAATATAGTGTGCCTACCCATATTTCAAAATAAATGTATTGTGTTAATATTCTTGATATATTTAGCTTAAAATACTATACATGCAGTTTGACCTCAAACTTAAATATTTTAATATTTCTATGTTTTTGCTCCCTCTTCCAGAGTTGCATCATTAAGCGTTATTGTGAAAAGAGGTTTGTACCCAAGTATCTGGCCACGATCGGAATCGATTATGGTGTCACAAAGTAAGTGGTCTCCAAGTATTTTGTGTAATTTTGAAATAATCTATTTATTGAAAAAGTTCACTGCAAGTATGAATTGCTATCCTGAGCAGTCTAATCCCATTAGCACAATGATTTTGTTGAAAAGCAGGATTAAAGGTGTTTCTCGTTATTTGACTGGCTGATTTTAGTTTAATGCGGAACACAGAGTTTGCTGGTTTCGCTTTAACCTCTGAACCTGTTGGATAATGTATCTAGAGATCATATATTACTGCTCTCAGAATTAGTGTCATTTTCCTGGAAAGGACATTTATTACCCTGCCAACAAAGATCTGTCTGTAAAGTAAAGTAAAGTTAAATAAATCATCAGACCAGTTACGCAAACAATAACATTTATATTTATAAAATGTAAATGTAAAAATGCAATAAAAAAATAATTTAAATCAGTAGCTGATTAAAATGTTTTATCTCAACACTTTATCTTTATTGTGTTCCATGTTACTTGTCACCATCTAAATAATTGTGATATTTTTATTTGTTTTCTTGTTCATAAATGTTTAGAGTTCAAGTCCGGGATCGGGAGATGAAAGTGAATATTTTTGACATGGCTGGACATCCATTCTTTTATGAGGTGAGTGCACTGACCTTTGTGCATTTGTTAGAATTCTGTAAGTCAGGAAATGTTTCAGGCAGACAAATCATTAAATGTCTGTTGCATCGTTACCTGCGCTTGAGATTAAGAATTTACATAGGGGAAGAAGAGGGTGCTGTTAAGATTACAGAAAGGGCCAAAGAGAAGTGTTGAGCCTATGTTTAATAAATAGCCACCTCTGTAAATCCAGATGGTGTGTGCTTCACCCATGTGGACCAGTTTCATTGCATAAAGTTTTCCCCTGCAATGTCATTTGAAAGTACATGTGAAAATGGAAAATTAAACACTCTTAGTGTGGAAATGAGTAGGCTTCACTACATCACCTGGTATATGCAAGACTCACAGCAATTTCAAATAACTTAATACATAAAAATAAAGTCTGTTCTACACGATACAGGTAGGGTGGAAGAGGTGCATTTTGAGAGTATGGGAAGGGGCACCGCAGACATGTGAGAAAGAAATTGAACAGCTTGACTGATTCTCTTCTCACTGGGATGTGAATATTTTTGAATTGGTTGTTGATTGATAACTATGTGTCTGAAAGCAGCAAATCTACATTTCTGGAAAGATCTTGCACTAGCAAAGTGAAAATGAACAGGCTTTGCAATACATGAATTTACATCACAGCAGGTTGCAGTTGATTGGTAGAGTAATTAAAGCCTGTGAAAATCATACCAGTTTATTTGAGAAAATGATAAAAGATGTGCACATGCTTCCGAATTTGAGGTCTTTCACCTCTCTGATTAATTTTACAGTGTGCATTTACAAAAAAGCACCAATCGCAAAGATCTCTTTTGCAGTTTTAAATTGCAATAATTATATTCCATGTCTGAGAAGCAGTGTAAATAGAACAAATGGCCATTTTTTCATTCCACTGCTTTCTTACAGTGTAGTTTTGGTAAAAATGACAATTAAGAATGATTGGACGATTTTACAGATGCTCTTTATGTGAGAACAAACTTTTCTCACAGTTAAATAGCTCTGATAATTTTCAGTTATTTCCGTCACTCTGCTTTGCATTTTCAGAGGAAACATTTCAAGCTGTGAGGATTATCAGAGCTATTTAATTGTGAGACAGAGCTCTCTGCCAAACAGTGCTTTATAAGTTTCTCACCAGCAAGGGGAGCCACTGGACAACTGCAACGCCTATTGCAAAGGATAACGCTTACATCTCGTGAGCCATTCAGTGTATCTGCGCACATGCAACATGAAATACTATTGTTATTAAATGCTTGTCGTTTTTCTAGGACTGGCGATATTGGACTGCCTTCCCTGCTGCTGTCTTTTGTAATTGCTGTTGTACAATCAATCCAATCAATCTAACTAACCAACCAAGTTTGAGTGATTTTTACATTAGGAAGTACAGACCCTGGTATGTGGGCACATCTGCTCATCATCCTGGGCCAGGTATTGGAATGTGGAAGGCAAATGCATGTAGACACCATGGTTTAAGCTGTTTTCAAATACTTATGAATACGTCTACAGAATTGAGGTGAGAGGTCATTGAAAGATGATGAAGATAGAGTTTAGGTTTTTAAATGAGACTCTCCTGTTCCTAACCTATATGTCGTACTGTATATTAATAATAATAATGGATTGCATTTATATAGTTATTTTCATGCCCTCAAAGCGCTTTATAGTGAAGGGCTTTTTATATACCAATGTGTAGCACCCACCTGGGTGATGCACGGCAGCCATTTTGCACTACAATGCTCACCACACATCAGCTGAGGTGGACAGGGAGGAAATTATTGTGCCAAATACACTTGACGATGATTAGCTGGCAGGATGAGAGAGCCAGGTTGGGAATATTACCAAGAAACCAGAGAACCCCATACTCGGCGATAAGCACCATGGAATCATTAATGACCACAGTGAGTCAGGACCTCGGTTTAACGTCTCATCCAAAAGACAGAACCTTCTAAACCACAGTATTCCTGTCACTGCACTGGGACATTGGCTTTATCACTGGAGGTCTCCCATCCAAGTACTAACCAAGCCCGATTAGCCATTCGGCTGCTCTCCTACTCTCTAAAATTCTACCGCCCCCCCACGCCACACAGGTGCGGAATGAGTTCTACAAAGACTCCCAGGGGGTGGTCCTGGTGTATGACGTGGGCCTGAAGGAGAGCTTTGACGCGCTGGACAGCTGGCTGGGGGAAATGAAGCAGGAGATGGGCTCGCACGCCAACATGGAGAGCATCGTCTTCGTGGTTTGTGCCAACAAGGTACTTTCATACCTGAGATCCAAACATTAAGATGCACTGTTATTATTACAACTTGTGCTCACTGTAGTTGGGGTTATTACTGGTTGATTTGCCCCAGTGTACAGCAAGTTGTTCCCAAACCTTCAGAGCCCATGGTCCAGTTAATGAACAAGTACATTTTCTGTGACCCACCCCTTTGTAAAATGTGGTTTAAAATATGTTCAGATATGGTATTAAAATGTTTATAACAAATGCATGTACACTGTAACTAGTGCTGTGCATGTAATATGGGCAGTGTTTCATTTGACTGGTGTGAATGTCATTGGAAACTGTATCATATACTTTTAAGTTATTTATCTCAACCTCAACCCCTCTCATGACCCTCTAGTGCACAGGTGTCAAACTCATTCCATCGAGGGCCGAGTGTATGCAGGTTTTTGTTGCAACCAATGCACTACACCAGGTGATTTCACTAATTAGCTCACTTCTTCAACTAAGGAGGGAACCTAATTGAAATCACCTGGTGTAGTGCATTGGTTACAACAGAAACCTGCACACACTCGGCCCTCGATGGAATGAGTTTGACACCCCTGCTCTAGTGGGACCTGACTCACAGTTTTGGAACCACTGCCTTGGAAACAGTGCTGTTTCACAGTGCTGATCCTGGGGCTGAGACACCACCCTGGTCAGATGACTATAACACTGAACCATAGGTGTAAGTGTATGAGCGTATGGAGGACCAAGTGTTTGCTAGCGGTGTTAGCGATAGCAGATGTCTGCTAGCGGTGATGGTGATGTCATGTATGAGTAATTATAGGAGTAGGTGCCAGTTAGCGGTGTTCGCAGTGACGTCTATGAGCGAATAAAGGAGCGAGTGTCAGTTAGCTGGTTTCTGCTGCGCAGGTGGACCTGACGAAGAGGCGAGTGGTAGACGAGAGCGAGGGCCGGCTGTGGGCGGAGAGCCGAGGTTTTCACTACTTCGAGACGTCCGCACAGAGTGGGGAGGGCATCAGCGAGATGTTCCAGGTGAGTGAGCTCCAACCCCAGCCCCTCCTCCTTGCCGTTGTTTGGTGATGGAAGCCGCTAGCAGGTAAACTATAAGATGGTTGTCATGTGTCATAAAGACATAAGAGGAGATTTGGGCCTAGTTTCAGGTCTGCGGTTGGTTCCCCAGCTGGCCTCTCACTCACAGCCAACCTGTGCCTCCACTTAACTTAGAATAGACACTGACATGACAAAGAACCGTAATGCATTAGCGTTTCCATCACTCTTAAAATGACTAAGAGTCTCAAACCAAATGAGGGAGGCAGTTGTCAAAGAGGATGCTGAGTTGAATCAGGTGGCTGAATGGCTCGTTTCCCCAGGTGATAGATGGCATTCTCGGTCTGTAAGCCGGAATGCAGGTGGTGACTCATTATGGTCTGTCTGCTGCTCTTCCAGGCGTTCTTCTCCTCCATCACAGACATGTGTGAGAACGGGGGGCGGCGGCCAGCATCAGGGGTCAGCGCTGGATTCACCCGGGAGCAGGCTGATACCATCCGTAGGATCCGCAGCAGCAAAGACAGCTGGGATATGCTGGGGGTCAAGCTAGGGGCCACCAGGTGAGTGTGGGGGAGGGGTGGCGCCCGGTTAAATTCCACTCACGCGGAGATCAAGGGATTCACGTATTGTGCAACTGTAGTTGCTGAAACATGAAGATAAATATTAAAATCCTCTATTTAAATAAAAAACTTTGATAATGATTTTTTGTTTTAATGATATTGGTGGTATGGCATTATGAAGCAGGGCTCCAGACCAGAAAGCTCAGAGGCCAGGGTTCCCCAACCCTGGTCCTGGAGAGCCACAGTGTCTACTGGATTTTGTTTTCACCTTCAAATCTGCAACTAGCTCAGACCCAAGAAGCCAGGTGAGGTGAGTTAACTGAGTAATCACCCGCTTTAGTTGATCAATTAAGTGCTGAGTAACAATGTCCAGCAGATCCTGCGGTCCTCCAGGACCGCGGCTGGGGACCGCAGTCCTAGGCCAGGGGTGGGCAGTTGTGGTCCTGGAGGGCTGGTGCAGGTATGTGTTTGTATAAATTACCTTGAATCAATGAGCTAATTAGCTGTGTACACCAATGCTGGGTCACTTGTAGATTAGATCACAGTAAACATTTCATATGGGGACACAAGAGCTCAAGGGAGATGAGTCTCCCCCCCCACTGCAGTACTAGAGAGCCAGTAGCTGCAGTGAGTGCTATCTCCCTAAGATTGAGGTGCTGATTCTTATCATCCATACCACATGTTTTGTGGTGGTTATCCACATTACAGCCCTGCTACTTACTATTTCAGACTTAGCATACCTCATTTATAATTGTTTTTAAAAACTGCAGTCACACTGTAGCAAAATCACCCTATTGGTGACTCAGGGAAATCTTGTAATTTGATATTTTTCTCAACTCGCAGCTAGTTGCCAAAGTGATTATACTCAAGCAATCAATTGCTATTTTCAAATAGACATACCAAGTGCAGGAACTGTATTGCATGGCGAATATACACACTTTAAAATCATTGTTTATTAATGATCAATAATCATTTTTGCCAGATTTTTCATTGAAGATTAATCTCAGGCTGAATTATGAACTCGGACCTCCTCTGTGTTTTTGGAGTCGCACGGTTAACTATGGTTTATACCCCACGTGTGTGTCCACCTTGGCTTTAAATCATTTAATTTGACAGCAGTGTAATGTATTGTGGCAGCCCGTACAAGTTTTGTTAGCTGCCATGATGGTCTATTACAAACTTTATGGATGTTGGTGATGCTAAGGTATGCTAGCTAACAGCCCCACTTAACCCAATTCCACTTAACCCTGCTTAACCTCTGGCTTAAAGTAGTCAATTGCTTTACAATGTTTCCATACATAGCCTGCCTAGTTATCCCCACTTCCTGCTTAGTTATCTATCCTCTGTTTAACTCCACTAGATTTAGCAGTGTCTCAGCTAAACTGTAAAGGATTTTAATTAAAAGCGTTCCCTGTTAAATATATGATCTCTCTCAGAAACCCTTTTGCTGTTTGACTCAGTCAGAGAGGAAAAGGGCAAGTTCAATCCAGCAGAACAGGTTCAGTCAAACCCTTAGTCCTTAACTTCTCAATGCTCTCAAAGCAAGCGAGGGCCTTTGTGTTTACATTTTTGGGTACGTACAGTGTTTGTAATTTTTTCTGTCGCTGGGGGGTTCAAACCCCTGGCTGTTTTCATTGTCCTGTATTGTAGGTTTTTTTGGCTTCTGCCTGAGTGGCAGTTTTGGGGAGAGCGTGCGTTCATACATGGCGGGATGCTGCCCGCCGCTCTCCGCAACCTGAAGAAAGGTCCTCTCATCCTCTCCTCCTCGAAGGATCTTTCCCAAAACATAGCACGCCTCTTAAAGGCCTCTGGAGCAGGGCCAGGCTGGGAATCGTCTTCTTATCCTCTCATCCTCTCCTCCTCGAAGGATCTTTCCCAAAACGTACCACGCTTCTTTATAGCCGTCTGGAGCAGGGCCAGGCTGGGAATTGACCTGGCCAAGGAGGCCAGCCCAAAATTCATGGCTGTTAAGCGTGTGTGTGTGTGTGTGAATTAGCCTATTATAGATCAGCAGGAATCCCATTAGGATCCAGCTCTCAGGCTAATCAGCTGCGTGCGGGGGCGGTGGTTTCTGCCTGCTTGGGAAACATTTTATTTAGCTTGTGGAACGTTATAGTGATTCGCTTTTGGCTTGCCAACACATCTTTAAAAAAATTTTCTTGCAATAAAAAAAAGTATTAGCGTTATCTGGACCTATTTACAATGGAAAGGTGGGAATTTGGCCAGTGGTTGAAAAATTTTGAAAAGATTTTGCTACAGTGTCGTGATTCAGCAAACCCTAACCCTTATTGCTGCTGCTCACATAGGGTCAGTCAGTGAGCCCCACAGTCCAGGCCATCTAGACCCACTCCGTGAGATGCCTGGCTTGTTTCAGCACTGATGGGGAAACCACGTGTGTATGATGTGTTTTTCATTCATTATAATTTCCTTGTATGTATAGCTGTACTCAGATGCCCACTGTCAGTTTCCCTCTAAATGGAAAATATATGATAACAAAAGTTGTAAAAATATACAGTATCTAATAACATATCATTTATAATTATAATGTGCACTTGAATCTTCCAATGAACTTTCCAAAACATACCCTTTAGCCTAATGACCTGTGCGCTGATCATGGTTGTTATGTCTTAAAATTTGCCCGCATTCCAATAACCGGCGGAACAACACCAGACACAACACTCAAAACCATCAGGCAACCAGTCCACGAGTAGCGAAACAAAGGTTTATTACAACATATACATGCTAAACAACAGATAAGCAATAACCGCAAAGAAAAATGTGTCACCCGCGAGACACAGGTGCGAAACCATGGTAAATAGGGGAGATCACTTGTACATTTGCATGTATTTATTTGGCTGGGGCTTTTATCCAGAGAGGCTTCCATGACTGTTAATACAACATACAAGCACAAATAAATAGGATAATAGCAAGAACCGGAAGAGAATAGGGAGTAACACTGTGGCTATTTAGTGCAACGCTGATCAACTCAGCCCTTACACAAGCAAAGGGAAATGAGATATTACGTGCACAATGGATGGTTTGCCATCGGAGTTGAACAGAGTCTGCATCCATAAGGCCACTATGTTCCGTGTGGGATGCTGTGATGCGGGGCTTGCTGAAGCCTTTGGTGGTGGGTTTGTGTTTCAGGGAGGAAGTCAACAAGGCATACAGGAAGTTGGCTGTGCTCCTGCACCCGGACAAATGTGTGGCTCCGGGCAGTGAAGACGCCTTCAAGGCCGTGGTGAACGCCCGTACTTCACTGCTCAAGAACGTCAAGTAGGGAACTCCTGCCTGCATCCGTCGCCCCCTTTTCAGCTCCTCAACATCTACAAGAAATAATCTACCAAACTGCAGTGGCAAAAAACAAGTGGTGAAATATCAACTGTCCTCCTTGTTTAAAACGTTTTTTTTTTAGGTTCATAACCACTAATTGTGTTCTGCAATGATCTAGCATAGTTTGCCAAAAGAAGTTTCATTTGTTACAGATTCATTGTAAAACCATTGTCTAGATTTTGCGAACACTGCCATGATTTTTTTACTGTACAGTTATAGCCTCACTGTTTACAAATTCCGAATGAATGTGCATTAGTTGCCAGCTTGAAAAGCCTCCATGGAGCAGACGTTTGGGAGTATGTGTTCTGATCGGCCCCATGCCTCCATGGAGCAGACGTTTGGGTGTATGTGTCCTATGTCAGTCCCCGACTCAAGCTGATTGTAGTGATGCCTAATGATTAGAGACACAGATGGGAACGAGCTGATTACAGTTGAGCTGCACATAATGCCACTAATTACTGGTTAAAGCCAATATTGGAATTCAGAAATGCACTTTCATAAAATAGCCTCCACACAGGGGCAAGACCCACCCCCTCGATTTTCTTGAAAAGTAGACTTGTATAAAATCGATGCTTTTGTACTGACATCATTTTTGTGTACTGTGGTTGAATAGCATTCATCTTCTTTATAGCATGTAAAACAGGGTAAAGATGGGCAAATAATATATTGAGGTTATAAATGTATCGGTTTATGGCCTCCCGGGTGGTGTAGCGGTAGAACGTCCGATGCTGCCTACTGCGAATGGGGTTCGATTCCACCTCTGGCCGGGAGTGCCATTACGGGGTGGCAATTGGCTGTCTGCCCCAGGGAGGGAGGAAGGAAGCCGATACTAGCTCGCTGTGTATAAGAGTGGCCCTGTGTGCATACCAGAGTTACGGTGACGGCTTAGCGGGTTTCCGGCTCGGAGGAGGCGGTGTTCTGCGCATGTCACTGCTGGTTTCAGGACTACAGCAGCGAGCTCTTAATATGAGGGAGGGGATAATTGACATGGAAAAGGGGGTATAATTCGGAGAAAATGGGGAGAAAAGCAGAGGGAAAATAAAAAAAACCCCATCAGTTTAATATTATAACATATTTTTGTTTTAAATGGGTGGGTGGGTCTCCTGTCAACCACTCCAACCAACCAACCAGTCAAATATACTGGCACCAATCAGATTGTAGGAAACCTTGAACAGAAGTTATCCATGGGACAAGATCTTTGATCTTTGATCTTTGATCTTTGATCTTTGATCTTTGATCTTTTAGATAGTATAAATAGTTCTTACTGGAGACTAAGGTCTCAAACAATTAATATTTTGATAGCCAATAGGCAATCCATTTAACCTACAAGGGGGAACATATATTTTATGTTCTGTTTAGTTGTACATTATAGTATAAATAGTTCTTGGCGAGTGTTAAATCAGAAATAGTTTTATGCATACCCCTAAATTACTTAAAAAAATAAAATTATCAATAAATAGAAAATATGAAACCAAACATTAGGAATATTTTTGTATGTCAAAACACATACCATAGGTAACAAATATATACATACGTGTATTACAAATAAATAAGTCTGTGATATTACAGTATATTCTACAGTATTCTTTAAGATTAAAAAATATTATATATTAAACCCCCCAAAAAAGGGAAATTCACAGAAGCTCCTCAACCATTTTCTTGACCTATGAACTTACCAGTCTTCCAACACACAATGCTTTGATACCTGCTACGGTACTGTAACTATGTTGCTCTACTTCAATGTACTCACCACTGGGCAGCCTGCTGAGGATTCAATGAAACTTTCTCTTTCAATCAACAACCAATAGATTCAAAATAATGGAATACAGAACTGTTGATTCATTTGTAGAAAAAGAATTGGTAATATTTGGTTGCTATATATACTTAAAATATACCAATTATGTGTCTGGTTACCTTCTAGTAATTAATGCTCTGTAAAAGAAATTAAGAGGTAATCACTGTCAGATTCCATGCATTACAATGGAAATAATAGATAGTCTGTTTCCATCAGTAAATGTTTCAGTAGAAATTGTTTAATTTCAAATAATTGATAACAAATCATTATGTTCCCTGGCTAGCCCTTTGATGCGTAAGTTCTAAACAACATTGCTGGCACTGGAAGTGTGTTTTTACAAACGACTTAAAATGGAACATTAACATTACCTAGCCAGACTAACATGTCAAGGTGTATTATTGTGTCCACAAAAACAGAAAAGGTAGCCAGCTAATCAAGTGGCTAGGTAGCTAGCTAGCAAGCTAGAGCTTAGCTACTGTAGCTATCTTTAGCAAAACGATCAGTATTTAATTAGTATCTGTCACCACTACAAGCAAATTAGTTTGTATAGCAGGCAATGTCGCCCACAACAATTGCTATATGAACAACCCTAAACACAGAAAACTATTATAAATAAGTTTAGAAGAACTCATCTAAGTCTAACAGACTAACATAACCTAAGATGCTAGTGCTCTTGTCTAGGAGTGTGAATGCCATTGGGAGGAAGTAACCTGGTTACCACAACATTGCTTTAGTGGGCTACTGGTCGCTGCCATTTTGGCTGTAAGTAATGGCTCTAAACAAGGGCTTTCAGTTTCCAGCATTCTTGTACTGAAGTGTACCTTGCTAACACATAAGTTAACTTTTCACCCTTCATTTTGAATGGAGCCTCATTTCCAAAAGTCCCAATGTTAATAAAAAACATGTCTATTCATCAGTTCACCTGTCAGTTTAAAAGCCTGACGTGTTTTAATTTGGTGAGAAACTGTAACGCTGTGAAAAGATTGTAGACGAATGCAAAAATGTGTCGTACAAAATGCTAACCATTTTCACTTGTCTTTTTAATAAAAACTAGTAGAATGGATTTGTATGACATTTTGAGGATTAGTTTGAATAGTCTTGGTCCTTTGTCAAAACAGATTTCATCTGCATTGGTGCTGGAATGGCGTAAAGAGGAGACTTGATTTTCGTATTTTGAATGTGAATGCAACCATTATCTAAACGCTGCATGGCTGCAGTATACAGGTACATTCCTTATATATTGTATTTTTTACATTTATTTAAACAAAAACTTAAGGTTATGTATAACATCTGATTACATAGAATGTACATTTTTAAAATGTATACTTCACAAAAAACATATAGTACCACCACTGTATTTTCCAAGCCTTGGTTTTACATTGTTTATTACCCCATAATCCAAGCAGAGTATCCAGTCAGTTCCTCATTTTCCATGGAGCTCCCATAAATAGTGTTTATATTCGTGCACGAGCTAGGCCATGGGATTATCAGCTCCGGGTTTAGATGTTGGTGTCAGATACAAAGGATTTTAGCTGTGTTTTATTTTGTTTGTGATATAATTTGCCACAATGAATGCATTTTGTGACAGCTTTGTATTTTTGGCAAATCTCATGCACTTTAATCGTGTACTTGTTTAGAGAATAGTTTTATGTGGGATATACATGTGCAATACGCGTATGTAGAGACAACTTAATATAATATACTATGGGCAGAGATGATACATGTATGATGCATATTCTGTTAAAAATTTGTGGATTTTGTGTATTACTCTATTGTTGTTTATGCAGTTCACTCCGCATGTGCATTTTTTGCTTGTCGTCTTTGTAATATTCACAAAATATAAATTACGAAGTACAACTTTGCATTTCTGTCTGCAGCCCGTTCTTTAAAACCCAAAGTCCTGCAGGTTTCATCTATTCAATCATCTGCTTTAAGAGTGGACTTTTTTTTTATTACAAGAGAAAACTAGAACACATCAAACTGCTTTGGTTTTGCAATGTGCGATTAGAATTTGCAATAGTTTTACAGATACATACAGCTTTTTTTTCAGTCAGTCTTTTTCCACTGATTGTGAGTTGCATTCTTCTTTTTCCCCATAAACCAATATTCAGAACTATTGGCTAAATCTGTACTGTCGGACAAGTGAATTGAATAAATGTTGAATGTCTATAACCTGAATCAAATTCAAATTGCCTTGCCTAACGTTCAGCACTCTGAATACTGAAGTGGTATTACATGCTAAAAACCTCACTTATCCTACATGTAAAATATGTTTATTTGATTTAATTTAATGATCATTGCACGGGATGCCAATTATCAATTAAATCAATAACCAAAGTCTTTGATAAAAGCGGAGCAATTACTTACATTATCAATTAAATTTCCAATTTCTTTGACAGTGGATCAACCTCACAACCTCACAATGTAAAACTCACAATTCAATTAAAATTAAGAGCTGGTTTGTGAAGTTACAACACTAAGACAAACATAGTGCTCATCTTTTAGCTGAGCAAACACAAAAAATATATTTTTCCAGCCCCCAGGTGGCACAACCAGTAAAGGCACTTGTTCACTGCAGCCTGTGTTCGGGCTCTGTGTGTGTCAGAGGAGGTAGTTCTTCATCTTTGTCTCTGCCGGTCCCAGTGCGTACTGTGAACACAGTTGAACTAGAAGAGGGTACAAGAGTCCACCAAATTGTGAGTAAATAAGGAAAAAATAAGAGCATTAATATATAAATATAAATAAATTGACATTTACTTGAATTATCATGTAAATAGTACAGTCTCACTTCCTTTACAATGAACATTATTATCCATCCATCCATCCATTATCTAAGCCGCTTATTCCTGGTCAGGGTCACAGAGGGGCTGGAGCCTATCCCAGCATGCGTTCCGGGCGAGAGGCAGGAATACACCCTGGACAGGTCGCCAATCCATCGCAGGGCACACACACCATTCACTCACACACTCATACCTACGGGCAATTTAGACTCTCCAATTAGCCTAACGTGCATGTCTTTGGACTGTGGGAGGAAACCGGAGTACCCGGAGGAAACCCACGTGGACACGGGGAGAACATGCAAACTCCGCACAGAAAGGCCCCTGGCCTGGATTCGAACCCGAGACCTTCTTGCTGTGAGGTGACAGCGCTATCCACTGCACCACCGTGCCGCCCCGAACATTATTATATTAAACATTAATATGTATACATTTGCAATAGTCTTTTTTATTTTTATTTTGAACATAAATGTGTTGCATTCTTCAGAGGTGCCTCCTCCATTGTTAAAACACGAGAGCTTTAAAAACCTGTTAAGAAATTCCACAAAGGACAGTGTCACTAAGTGTTTGTTTATTTGGTTGTATCAGGGACAGATGGCCGCGTTGGGTTCCTTTGTGGGCTCCTGTGCATCGGACATAATTAGCCAGGTCAGCGACGAGCACTTTATCCAGATTATACCCAATATACCCTGCATCAGCTGACTTGCTCAGCCATCCAAATCCACAGCACGGTCTCTCTCAGAGCCTCTGCTTTGAGGTCAACCAATCAGATCATCTGTCACTGCAAACGGCCAGCAGTGAAATTAGCAACATGTTCAGGCGAGCCACGGTGGATGATCAAAGCAGGTTAACGGTGCATGTGCTAAGAATAAACCTTGTGGTTTGAACAGAGTAATATGTGAAATACCCTTAGCCTCTGATGCAATACACATAGCATGTTAGTAGATTGTGAAGAATGTTTGGCTTTATCAAAATGCACACAATTCACTGTTATCTTTTAGTTCTCCTAAGTGCTGCGTCCAGCTAAAATGTTAGTTGGTGCTAACTGGCAAGTGTAGTGACATATCCCACCATTTGAATCCTGACTGTACTGTTGCTGACAGCGTGATTGGCCATAGCCAGTCACTCAAGGGGGTGCCTGCAGACTGCCTGGAGTGGTTTTATTTACTTTTATTCAGGAAATCACAAAATCAGTCAAATAGAAAATTTTAGGGTTAGTTGCTAATCTTTTAGCCTCCTCATATTGAACAAAGTTCACTAATAAGGGGGCACAAGGGAATGAACAGTAGTTCTCTATTAATGCAGTATATTAAATTAGTATTTTGGAATGACAGGAGGAGGTTTATTCCTGTCACCATATTTTCATATTACCTTCAGTTCTTTAATAGTTCTGCGTTCTCTCCAAAAATCTGATCGTTTAGCACTGCATGTTGTTGGGCATTAAGCTCCAAGGCTATGGTTGCTTAGCACGTATAAGCCACAGTCCAGGTGCATACAGCACTTTGCTGCTTGGCGTCAGTATCAACAGGAGCCTATATAAAGTGAGAATTGTTGCTGACTAAGTAATCCTATTTGAATCCTTCATTCGCGTGCTGAGACTGGCCAGGCGGCTGTCCGTTTGTGGCTCCAGCTCCAATCGGTGACCAAGTTGACCAATTGGTGACCTCTTCATGTCAGTGGACAGTGGGGAATTGTCTCCTTGACTGAGCCCCATACAAACCACCTCACCTAATGCCAAGGGTCAGCATGACATCATCGCCATCTGTGCTGGGATTCAGTTCTTTACCTGCTGCTGAGGGGATTCTAGAATCAAGCTCAAGCCCCTGTAATCTTCTGCGAAAATACTGCTGGCTCCAAATTGAGCGAAAAGATAACTTTTTTTTTTTTCCTCCTGCGACCAAAACAAAAAAACTAAAATTGGAATGAGCCCAACAGCAACAGCAGGTGGTCAAACAGGGAGATGACTTCCTCAACAGTCCTGCTTTTTTGCTGGAATTCATCTCTGGGATTTATGAGGACTGTAAATATACAGACCACTGAAGCTCCAGACAGAGAAACTGTCCACAGCTGAAATCCTTTGTAGATTTTGTAGCTGCCTCTGTGTCCTGGTTTGGGTTAGTATCTTTAAATTCTGTGGAACAAGGTTCAGGCTTCAGCCATGGATTTACACTCACAGCACACTCACACAGGCAAGTACGATCCCCTCTGTATCTGCCACACCAGCAGCATTGTCATGTGTTTTATTGCATCAGAGCTATTTATCATTGTATTTAGAAATAATGTAAACAATTGTGGAATACATTTTTGAATCATGAATATGTACATGTATTTTATTATGTGGTGTATTTTTTTTAATCCAGTTTATTTTCTGTTTATATAAATAGTTCATCATACACAGGCAGCCAGTTTATGTAGGCTGCTGAAGTCATTCCCCTGATAATGTGTACCTTCGCTAATATCTAATGCAGGTACCCTTAAAACCACAAATCCACAATATCTTGTGTGAAGGACACACAATGAATGGATATGTCTTCAAAATGTCACATTTACTGGAAACTGCATTACCTTCTGTAACAGCAGTGTGTTGTTTACAGATAATATGATTGATTGTCTGCATCAGACATGACTGAGTGTGACAGAAGATACAGATCATGTAGTGTTTACAAATGCACAGTGACTATACTGTAGGAGGCTACAGTGTTCAGTGAAATCATATTAACATCGCTGGTCCTTGGGTGACAAAGACGTTTCTGGTTTTTACTCCATCTGGACCCCTAACTACGTAATTGGATTCATTTTTAGGCTTAATGAACACAGGTCACCATGTGTCGGAGGTACTCATTGTTTCACCATTAAGACGTAATATTCAGGCTCAGACTTTTAATAATCGATCAAACTGTGCAATCAAGCTCAGATGGAACAAAAACAAGAAATGCCTCCGGGACCAGGGTTGCCTATCCATGCTGTAGGAGCCTAGATTAAATAAAGATATAATGTGGCAGGAAACACAGTGGATGTGGACTTGTAATAGCACTCATATCATTATTTTACAGCAGCTTTACTTTCCCTGTATTAAGGATATCATAGTGGCTCACGCCTCAGCAGGCGTGGTTCATAGCACTCTTGGTCAGTCCAGTCCCCAATATTCCAAGTGAATGTGTGATTGGCTGTTTTGTGTGACTGATTTCTCCCTCGTCCAATTGTGTTGTGCCACTACGGTAGTAAAGATAGCAAATAAATAATCTGCCATTAATGGTTTACTCACAGCACTTCTAGCATTTGTGGCACCTTCCTTATTTGATAAGTACAGATAAAACCAATATCAACAAAGTTTAACTTTAACATAATGAGGTAAACTGTAATGACTGATATAAATACTAATTAGGGGTGAAAAGCATGCAATGTAGCATCCATTACATTTTAGATTTCAAAGTAAAAATACAAAATTGGGAAAACAAATGGTTCAAATAAATAAAAATAATGTAAAAGAGAGCCAAAACATTAGAGAAATTGAAAGTCATGCCATGTTTGTGTTATGAGTGCCTGAGTGATGTAGGTAATGGAGCTAATGTAACTGGCATTGATATCTTTTTATGTTGATGGTGTCAAGGAACATGTCTCTTAAAAACTCCTGCATAGGGGGAATGATCCCAGGCTCCTTGATCTGTTTTACGGATGGACATAAGACTCGTCTCGGATAATCCTCACTGGCAGCTTGCAAATCCTTAACCTCACCTCATGTGTGACAAAGCCCTCTCCCCCATTTTAGAGGAGTAATCTAGAGTGCAGATGCACACACACGCATGCACACACACACTCATGCATGCACACGTATGCACACACACAGGTACACACACGTCAGGAATACTCTCGATAGCCTCAAAACAAAAACACAGGAGCAGAAATACTGGCTGTCACTCTGGGCTTGAAGGCCTAAAAAGTGCAGGAAAGACAAAGGCTTTTACAGTACACACATCACACAGTGACATTACTACACTAATTAGTATCACGTGATGTCACTTCCTGTATTTGCCACCATGTGAGGTCTTAATGTTAGGACTGGTTACATGTCATCTAACTTATTGACTTGCTCTTGTTTGGGGTGGCAGTTAGACACACTAGGCATTTGGATGCTGGAGTAGTGATTAAAAAAATCAAATGACTGAAACCTAATCAACAGAGGTCTTTATTTGAATGATACCCAATGGTACCTTTTTCAAGGGCAAAATGAGAGGTCACCCAAAGTCAGTTTGTTATCCCGCTCTTGTCCCTGAGCAGACGTGGGGCTTTTGTCCACGTGGAGCTGGTGACGGGGTCTCTGTCCTCAAGGTGAAGCCCAAGACGAGGAGCATGGTGACCTTCAAGGAGCCCCAGGTGTGTGCCTCCATGGAGCTGCCCATCTCCATCCAGCCGCCACTGTCTCCGGGCCTGCGCAGGAAGCGGCTGATGTGGCAGAACGCCGTCAAGCACATCATCAACCAGCAGGAGCTCTCGCAGCAGGTGGGCATGGAGCCCGCCCGCAAGATCTTCATCACCGA
This sequence comes from Aldrovandia affinis, assembly GCA_029706075.1. NCBI lineage: Eukaryota > Metazoa > Chordata > Actinopteri > Notacanthiformes > Halosauridae > Aldrovandia > Aldrovandia affinis. Next base: position 1,943,183 of record JAINUG010000027.1, on the reverse strand, counting down.
CACCTACATCGACGAAATCAACCGGCAGATCCGCAGCAAGGCGTCGCGCGGCGGGGGGCTGGCGAAGCGCCGGCTGTCCGCCGTCCGGATCCACCCCACTCACGGGCGGGCCTCCACCAGCACCCAGTGCAGCGCTGACTACATCAGCGACGCCGACTTCTTCCTCAGCTGGGGAGCCACGGTCAAGGGCGTGTACATTCCCACGCTGAAGCACACCTTCAAGTCACGTGACCTGGAGAGGCTGTACCAGCACTACTCCTCCAGGCAGCGCCGCACCTCCCTGGTGGTCACCAACGCCATCGACATCATCACCAAGCTGCACATCCTGCTCATCTACCTGGTGGTGGCGCCGGAGGCGGTGGACTACGTGCGAGCCTGGCTGATGGGGCTGTTCATGGCCCTGGGAGCGGTGCTGTGTGTGCTGGTGCTCACCTGCAAGGGGGCGATGACACCCCAATACCTGCGCTACGCGGGGGTGGCCAGCTGGCTGTCCCAGACTGTGCAGGTGATGGGAGGGTTAGTCTATGGGCTGGAGAGAGACCAGTCCTGGTACGTTCTCTTCTCCCTGTTCGCCACCTACACCCTCCTCCCGTTGCCCCTGCTCTGGTCCATCTGCGCTGGCTCGCTCACCTCCACCCTGCACCTCCTAATGGTGACTATATGCCACTACAACGACACCGCGCTAGTCAGAAAGGTGAGTTGTGCTGGCCAGGTGCAAAGGGCGATTCCATTTCAATTCAAGTCAATTCATTTTCCAATGGCATTCACACCAGTCAAATTAAATACTGCACCTATTACATGCACTGCACTGTTTACAATGTACATTGTACAACACAGTTGTTTTTGACACGTGAAAAAATAAAAAAATTCCTGCGAATTTCCCAAATGTGGGAATCTTGACTGCCTAATATCTGGTAGTGGGGGACTGCGTTCACTGTCTGCCCTGATATTATGGTGAAAAGACCAATTTGTTCCTCTTTCACTTCGTAGATCCCTGTTCTGAATTGTACTGCGTGGTTGTGCAAATTTAGTACGTTGTGTCTTTTAAAGGATAAAATACAGTAGTGGATATCACGGTTTGTGCTAACAAGAGGTCACAGCGTGTATCAGTTTCAGGCTTCATTTTAATAAGGGGTGGGTCGCAGAAAACTTACCCGCTCATTAAGTGTGTCCTGGTCTCAAGTTTGCGAACCCCTGGTGTAGTGTTCCTTTTTGACCTTCATCTCGCAGCGAGAGGTGTAGATTCTCCAGGCGAAGAAACGGGGGAGGTTCAGACCATCAGGATGTGGGAGGCCTGTTGTTTCTGTCAGGTCCACATTTATATTGTTGCTTATGAGTCACCAGTATCTCTCATTTGGAAGCAGTTTCCTTAGTGAAGGTATGTGTGAAACCAGCAGTACAGGGACCCCGGCCTAGAAGATTGAAGTCAAACTCAAAAGGTTTGGACCTCTCTTAAGGAGGTGTAAAGAAGAAGAGGTGGAACTTGTATGAATTTTGTTATTGTGTTTGAATGTGGCGAGCACTATTTTCAGGTTTGGTCTGAAAATGTAATGATACAGTAAAAACTCTATACTCTTTTTTCTACCCTATCATCCTTTATGTTATATGTTTGTAATGTGTGTAATATGTATGTTATATATACATGTATGTCATATTCTGGTATTTCAAATGAAATTGTTGACTTAAATGTATTGTGCTCTAGGTTACTCAAGAGCCACATTTGTGATGATCATAACCTAAATTATAAATGTTAGTTAATTATTTTCTTTTTATAAATAGTCTTGCTGTATGTGTGTTTATTTTTTATTTATTTTGTCATTAGATAAAGGTGTCTACAGGCCTCTATGGGGTTCATTACAACACCAGTGCAACTCTCTTTTTTTGCAATTGTGTATTTCATATCAATATCATTGTTATATTTTATACAAACAATAAACTAAACTAAACTATTTAGCCACACCATAAAGACAATTACACACGCACACACAAACACACACTCACACACATTCATGCTCACACACGCAAACATGCACCCAGGCACACTACAGTCACACACAAACACACACACACATAAAAAAACACACATTCAAACATACACACATGCACACGCACCAAGTGAGGTGTGTGAGAGCCACACATGGCTTGAAAGCGGGGCTTCCCAGCCGCTATGCAGGGGCACAGTGTGTTTACTGGAATTTCTTGGAGCTGAGCTCTTAATTATTTAACTTAATTGAGCTCTTAATTGGATCCGGATCTTGGGTTGACGTCACTAATCTGACCAGTTACTTATTTTCATGCATTTGTTTCCCTGAAACAAATTATACATACAGATAACTGCTTGATTGAACTAAGATTCTGTTTTAATGAACTGTTCTAGGACCTAGTAGTTCCATCAAAGTATTATTAATAAGTTTGAGACAGCTGCTCCAAAGTAGATATGAAGAGTTTGAATGCAAAAGCAGATAAATACATTTTTGTCATTTTCAGTAAATCAAGATTTTTTATTGTGCTTTCTTTGACAACTTATCAATTCCAAAAAGAGTGACCCTAAATTGATAGTAACAGAAAGCCAGATTTTCTCAAATCTACATGTAAAAATAGATATATCATTTGATATTTTTCAGTTTGTTTTGTGTCTAAAGCAGATAAATCCACAATCAGATTGTTTGCTAAATGGAAATTGGTTCACCCAGAGGGAGACTCAGCCATTGCACTCTGGTTGTGCTGACCACAGCGAATTTCCCAAATGTGGGAATCTTGACTGCCTAATATCTGGTAGTGGGGGACTGTATTCACTCTCTGCCCTGATATTATGGTGAAAAGACCAATTTGTTACTCTTTCACTTTGCAGATCCCTGTTCTGAATTGTACTACGCGGTTATGCAAATTTTGTACGTTGTGTCTTTTAAAGGATAAAATACAGAAGTGGATATCATGGTTTGTGCTAACGAGGTCACGGCGTGTATCAGTTTCTGCAACAAAACGTTGAATAACTATACATAAAGCATGAGATATATCAAGCTTAGCAACAAAATGATTTGGAAATCGCAAAGACGGCACTGCGATCTCAATCATGGCTTGTTTGGTTTAATTTTGGCAGGGATTACGTTTATCGTTTTTGCATATGAACTCTTCATATTTACAATTGACAAAAAATATGTGCTCAATAGATATCTTTCCATTTTTGTACCAGAGCAAACAGATTTATTTCAGAAAGGATTTACTGCAGATTAGCTGTTGAGATGAAATACACGTCTGTATTCAATTTACAGCTTAATCAAACCTGCCTAATTCATTAAAATCTCCTGGAATTAAACCCTGCACATGCAATGTGCCATCAGGAAATGCAAACAAGACTCTACACTGTATACACACAGTCACTGAATACATCCAATCAAGAGTGACTTTAAATATCTATATGGGCATGGAATATAGAGAGTGCAAATTTATGCCAATGATTCTTAACTGAAAAATACCCCCTCCAGTGGATACTGAGTTCTGACTCCTCCTCACTCAGGTGTTGGCTAAAGGGCTCCTGTACCTGGGCATGAACACGGCAGGCCTGTTTATCCATTACCTGTCAGACCGCGCCCATAGGCAGGCCTTCCTGGAGACGCGGCGCTGCATCGAGGGCCGGCTGAAACTGGAACGGGAGAACCAGAGACAGGTCAGGCACTTGCGTTTTACACAGGCTGACCACAGACTGGTCAGGAGGTCACATTTCACACACAGACTGTCCACAGACTGGTCACATTTCACACAGACTGACCAGAGACCGTTCACAAGGTCGCATTTTACAGACCGTCACGAGGTCACATTTCACACAGACTGGCCAGAGACCGGTCAGGAGGTCAAGTTTCGCACAGACTGACCAGACCAGTCAGGAGGTCACATTTCACAGACTGACCAGAGACCGGTCAGGCGCTCGCGTTTCACACAGACAGAAGAAACATGTTTACGTTCTTCTAAGCCAGTCTGTGTTTCCTCTAGCACAGTGTATACATGTCATCCTAATTTCACATGTAATATTTGGTGCTTGGGGAAATAGAATTCAAGGCCATGAAAAGTCAAATAATTGGTGAGGAGAAGTGTTTGTTTAAAACAAAGAATCTGAAGATGTTCTGGCCAAAGAGGCATTTCAGTGTATTTTATGTTTGTGTTAGTATATATGAGTGGGTGTGAGAGTGTGTGTGTCATGTCTGTGTACAGTATATGTCCAATCCATCTTCAAACCGTACACCACTGGCCAGATCACTCCTTTCCACAACATTGAGGCGACTGTTGCCCCTTCCCTGCATGGTTGCTCCTCCCGGCCACAATATCTGTCTGTTCTGGAACCCCAAGTGGTGGAATAAACTTCATTGCCCATTTTCCGTCACAAAATGAAGAGTCATTTCTTCAGACTGTATCTCGGCTTCCCCCCCAACCCCCACCTCCTAGCACTTGCAACCTTTTAAAATGAGGCAACTGATCTTTTCAGGTGTTTCTTTGTTATATTATAGTATTGGATATATCTAGGTTTACAATTTGAATTACAAGGTTGTAGAATTTGCATAGATATCTTGCTGTAGCACTGTAGTGATGTTGCTCGTACGCTCACTGATCTGGGAGTGTTATTAGCCAGATCTGTGTCACTGTTGCTCATAAAACTAGTGTGGATGCACTTATGTTCTCCTGTTGTAAGTTGGTAAGGGCATCTGCTAAATGACTGTGATGTAATATGTATACAGTATGTATGTAATGTGTGTTTGTGAGAGAGAGAGAGAGAGTGAGTGAGGGAGTTTGTGCGTGTGCATTTCTGTGTACGTATGTATGTGTGTGAGAGAGTGAATACACACAGGAGATCAATATTGTTCTGTGTGTGTCCTCAGGAGCGTTTGGTGCTGTCCATCCTGCCCCGGTTCGTTGCCTTGGAAATGATCGCGGACATGAGCTCTTTGGACGACGAGCTCCTGCCCCAGCAGTTTCACAAGATCTACATCCACCAGTACAAGGATGTCAGGTCAGCCAGCCAGGAACAGTAGCCACGTTGAATCTCTTCCAGTACTGAACAAATCTGTCTGTATAACTCACACTTAAAACCACCATTTTAATGCATGCTACTTACAGGTAACTGCCAAAATAAAGGCAACACTTGAGTAAATGAGGGATCCTTTAAATGGGTGCAGTACTGCACAGTGGGTGCCATGGCCAGTACCAGTGGACAGGCCCGCCCTTCCCCTTTCCAACAATCCCCCCACCCTGTTTAAAAGGCTAACATTAAAATCAAAACATTTTATAATTGTGAATAATTGCTAAATTTAACTGGATGAAATGGATGATATTGAAAATAGTGAGCATTTCAATTGAAATTCTGTAAATTGTAATTTCAATATGCAATTATGTGATTCCAATATGTGATGAAGAGGGGGTATGAAACCCACACTCAGTTCCTAGTGTTTCCCCCGCCCCCTATCACTGACTCCACCCTCTGTTTCTGACCCCACCCCTCTCTCTGACTCCACCCCCTACCTCTGACTGCCCTCTGTCTCTGGCCCACCCCATGTCACTAACACCACTCCTGTCTTAAACAGCATCCTCTTTGCTGACATCAAGGGCTTCACCTTGTTGTCTATGACGCTGTCTGCTCAGGAGCTGGTGCGCACGCTCAACGAGCTCTTCGGCCGCTTCGACCACCTTGCAGAAGTGAGACGGATGCTCCCGCCCTTTGTTTAAATATTGAAAAATACTGTTGTTATTTAATTTGATTTGCAGCATCAGAGCCGAGGTTTACAGTGGTTACATTTCTGATGGCATTAATTTATTTATTTGTTTGTTTGTCAGGGACATAGCAAAAATATTGTTACAATGTTGAAACACAAACACATCAGATGCATTGCACTAAGTGCTTATAGCCTTAAGGCTAATTTTCAAAACTTTTCTGTGTCCCCAATAAAGTACAGAAATAAAAGTAAGTCAAATCAAAAAATAAATACAAACAAAACAAAATACAAAAGACAAAACAGATGTGTGGGTGATGTCATCCAATGGTTGACTGGGGCACCTCCTCTCCTCTTTCTGCAGGAGCACCACTGCATGCGGATTAAGATCTTGGGAGACTGTTACTACTGTGTTTCGGGCGTCCCAGAGCCCCAGCGCGCCCACGCCCGCTGCTGTGTGGAGATGGGGCTGGCCATGATCAGCACCATAAGGTCAGTCCCAGCCCCTCACCCTCTACTGTCATATGGCCAGGCCTGCCCCCAGCCCCTCCCCTCTGCTGTCATATGGCCAGTCCCGCCCCCAGCCCCTCCCCTCTGTCATGTCAGTCCCGCCCCCAGCCCCTCCCCTCTGCTGTCATATGGCCAGTCCTACCCTCAGCCCCTCCCCTCTGCTGTCATATGGCCAGTCTGCCTCCTAGCCCCTCCCCTCTGCTGTTAGTCAGTCAACCCTCTTTGACTTGTACACCATATATGGCATACCGAATCATTTCACCTTCAGCATGCATTTTCTGTTTTATTAACTGCTCTTATTTCAAATATTTGAATGATCTTGATTCTTCAAGACCTTTAAAATATTTCAGTTTTGTAAACACTTTTCTCAAAAACGCCACTGGCTCTGTTGGCAGCCAGTTCCTGCCAAATCTGTCTAACTCCACCAGGCTCATTCTGTCAGGTACGTGAGTAAGCAGCTGAAGCACAACATGGACATGAGGATCGGGATCCACTCAGGCTCTGTGCTATGTGGGGTGCTGGGGCTGCAGAAGTGGCAGTTTGACGTTTGGTCCTCAGACGTGGGCATTGCCAACATGCTGGAGGCAGGGGGCCTCCCTGGGTGAGTGTAGTCCCCCCTACCTCTCTACATGTGGTACAGCCCCACTTTATCAATATTCATGGAGGATTGTGCCCAAGAAAAATACTGTGGCAGTGGGTCCTTAGGCATGCCTTTTCATGAATATTGATAAACCGTAATATAGCACCTGAATCTCCTTTTACTGACCGGAACGTCCTGTAGTCAGAAAGTAGAGAGGACGGCTGTTAATCTAAAGAATCTGTGTGGCCATCAAGTAACCACTGCAGCCCTCTGAGAGTGGTGTTGTGGATGGCTGGTGTGTGGTTTGTGGGGAAGTGAGGCGTGTATTTGAGGGACAGTGAAGCGTGTGGATTGTCGTGAAGTGAGCCATTTTGTTTGAGGGGAAGTGAGTTGTGTTTGAGTGGAAGTGAGGCATGTTGTTTGAGGGAGGCATGTGGTTTGTGGGGAAGTGAGGCATGTGGTTGGTGTGGAAGTGAGGCGTGTGGTTGGTGTGGAAGTGAGGCGTGTGGTTGGTGTGGAAGTGAGGTGTGTGGTTTGAGGGGAAGTGAGGTGTGGTTTGAGGGAAGTGAGGTGTGTGGTTTGAGGGGAAGTGAGCTGCGTGGTTTGAGGGGAAGTGAGGCATGTGGTTGGTGTGGAAGTGAGGTGTGTGGTTTTAGGGGAAGTGAGGTATGTGGTTTGAGGGGAAATGAGGCATGTGGTTTGTGGGCAAGTGAGGTGTGTGGTTTAGGGGAAGTGAGGTGTGTGTTTTGTGGAGAATAATGGTTTGTGGTTTGGGGGGAAATGAGCCATGTTGGTGTGTGGTTTGAGGGGAAATTAGCCATGCTGTTTGAGTGGAAGTGAGGCATGTAGTTTGAGAGGAAGTGTATATAGTTTGTGGGAAAGTGAGGTGTGTGGTTTGTGGAGAAGTGAGGTATGTGGTTTGTGGAGAAGTGAGGTGTGTGGTTTGTGGGCAACTGAGACATGTGGTTTGAGGGGAAGTGAGGCATGTGGTTTGTAGAGAAGTGAGGCGTGTGTTTGAGGGGAGGTGAGGTGTGCGGTTTGTAGGGAAGTTTGGTGTGTGTTTGTAGGGAAGTGAGGCCATTCTCACTGTTCCTAGGCGGATCCACATCTCCAAGGCAACCCTGGACTGCCTGGAAGGCAAATACAAGACGGAGGACGGGCGTGGTCGCGAGCGTAACGATTTCCTCCGCAAGCATGACATTGACACCTTCCTGATCTGTCACACGGATACTGATGTTGCGGAGCCACCCATGACCCGCCGGCTCAGCAGCAGGTCCTGGAGTGCCGAGCTTCCTTTCGGCATCATCGTCGATTTAGGAGAACATGAACTGTGTGAGCTCCCACACTCCCACACTGACCTCTGTTTATCTGAGTTTACTTCTGTGGATAAATCATATTGAGGATTTAGGAGAACAGAGGGGGGGAAAGGCAGGTATAAAAGGTATAGTGCAATTACACAGCAGAACTTAGCCTGAAATTGACCTGAAAATAGCGGGTGTAATTAACTACCAAAGTTGGAGAAAAACGGGATAAAAACAACACTTTTTTTTCTGGCCGGAAGTGCAAAAGGGTGGGGGAGGAAAGCAACAAGACATAGAGGCTTATAATTATCTCCATAGCAATAAGACCGGTGAATTATGGTGTAAAAAAGACAGCGAGTTTACTTTCTTAAAAGCTGAGGTTAAAGGCCTTAGCCAGAGTACCAACAAACCGAAACGGCTGGCTTGGGTAATGATGAGAGCCAGTGGCATGATAGAAACAGGACCCAATATTACAGGTTCTGTTTAGAGCTAGGTAACATGGGAAATCCTGTAGCCATGCAGCAGCTATTATCTGGAAGGTGGGGATATATGTATTAGAGTAACGCAATTGTATGAACCATAAAACACCCATAAACATAGTCTCTCGCAGGATATATTACAGAAAACTATTTTGTCTGAAGCATAATTATGATTATAATTAGATTTATTATGCATACATTTCAGCAATCATCCCTCAATACACATACATTATGACAGGCCCTGTAAGCTGAGCTACCATTTCATAAAGGCATAATTACTCATAATTTTAATATAATTTTATTGCCCTTCATCTGTGCCATCTGCCTTCAGTACTGTGCAGTAATTGTCTCGGTCTGGACTGGCATCACTCTTTCAGATCTTGGCTACTTTCACTAACGGCCTCCTGGGCCAGCTGCCCAAGCAGGTGGCATCTCGACGCTCAGGCTCCGGGGAGATAAACAAACGCATCAAGCACTCCATCGAGCTGCGCAGCGGTGAGCGAATGAGGAAGGAGCACATTACCCCCATCACCCTGGTCTTCAAGGACACACACATTGAGGACAAGGTACCAAGCACAGGAGGGAGACGCTGAGAAGGGGTGAATTGTTGAGACAGACGCCCTTAAGGCAGTCATCTGTGTTATTGTTTAAATGTGTTGTTGTACACTTTGGTAATATTTGCACATGAATGTCCTGCCAATAAAGCATGTTGACTTTTAATTGAGAAAGAAAGAGAGAGAGAGGGGAATATAAAAGTAGAGACCCAAAGACAGAGCAAAAATATGTCAACTTCAACTTTGTGGGTCAAAACAAAGTTGTATACAATCCTCTTATGGATGATGGAGAAGAAGAGGTGAAAATATAAAAAAAATGGCCCTTACCATAACTGTAGATTCATGGAAATGAGCAGATTTAACTGTAACTCCCTGTACTTCTATCGCCCAGTTCTCACAGATGAGAGATGAAATGTTCAAGTCCAATCTGGTCTGCTCCTTCATTATGCTCCTCTTCCTCATGGCCGTTCAGGCTCTTATCCCAGCCCCCCAGTGAGTATCCATCACCCTACTAATCCCTACTCACCCCCCCTCCCACTAAATGATTGAAATTATTTTTTGTATGTGTTAACGGCAAAAACACCCCCCTCCCCCACTCCACAGCATCTCCACCAAGCCCCCTTCCCCAGCACCCCCACACCACCTCACATAGGGTATTGGGACTGTGTGATAATAATGAGACCCCCTTCTTCCCCCAGAGTGTGCCCCATGGTGGTGCAGTTTGCGTTCTTCCTGCTGGCCTACGCGCTGCTCCTGGTGGTCACGCTGGCCGAGGAGTTCAAGAGCTCCCCGCCCGCTCTGCAGCAGCTCTGCTGCTGGATCCACGAGACCAAGAGCGTCCGCAACCTGCTGACCCTCACCGCAGTGGCCCTCAACTTCGGCATAGCCTCCTCCGACATGGTGGGTCCTATGTCTCTGGGCTCCTCATTGTGCATGCAGGCTGGGACATTCCAGGCTTAGGGTCTATTCAATATCAATTCAGTCAATTTGGGAAATAAATCAAATTAATGAATTGAAAAATGCCCATAAATGCTCAATGAGGATTTTTCAGTTGATTGATTGAAATTGAGTTGAATCAAAATTGAAATGGATTTGACCCGCGACCTCAAACTTTTATCAACTTACTCTCTTTCATAGTGTCTCTAAGACACAGCTTTAATAATGGGTTTTATTTACATAGCACCTTTCAGGAACCCAAAGCACTTTACAACAAAGGGGGAAATTAACCTCCACCAATATCTTGCACCCAACTGGGTGATGTACAGCAGCCACTTTGCCCCAGAACACTCACCACATATCAGCTGAGATGGAGAGGGAGGGAATATTGAGCCAATTAGGAGATGATTAGGTGGCAGACTGAAAGAGCCATTTTGGAAATTTGACCAGGAAACTGGGGAACCCCTTATACTTTAGTATTCCACAGAGAGTTAATGAGCCCTGGTCTAGCTCTCAAGCACACATTGATGTTTCCAGTCCCTGCAAAGAGTGTGATGGGATATTTAACGGTCAGTAAGAGTCCGAGTCTGCATTTGTTTTCACCAATGGTCCACTGGTCCTGGAAGAAAAGCGCCCTCTATTGGCTGAGTAGAAACGTATGTTTCTTTGGTGGCCTTCCAGTCGAGGACTGGCCATCCCTGAATAGATTCTGCAGGTTTTTATGACAGGTGGAATATAAGGTGTAACCTTTGGTGTATATCTGTTGTCATCATTGCTGTGACCCTGATTGGTATTTATCTTGTTGGGCCAGCTGTGGTGTCACATGATGGATGCTGAAGGTGGAGATGGAACGAACAAGACTGGCCAGAATCCCCCCAGCCAACGGCCAGTCAACATCTGCACTGACCCTGAGGTATGAGGACACTAACAGATAGGGCCTGTGTGAAACAAGGGCAACATGCACTGTTAATGCAACCTACCCTATTCAAACCTCTCTCTTTGACTGCAACAACACAGAAATACCAATACCCAGAGATGTGACTTGGACTCCAGTCCAACTCACGTCACAATTTTGGCAACTTGTGACTTGACTTCACAGAAAAAACATTTGACTTGACTTGGGACTCAACTTGACTAGACATGACATAACCTGTCACTCGACTTGACTTGACCAAAATTTTGGACTTGAGACTTGTTTGAGACTTGGACCATATGACTTACTTAAGGATAATTAATACCTATACTAACCTAATCTTAAAGCTATAATCTGTTAGGACATCAAAAACAGAACTTATTTTATTTTAACAAATGAGATGCATTAGAAAATGTCAATTTAATTTTAAACCCTTTTATCCAGTGGTGAAAGGACCTGAAATTAATATTTCAGAGGAACTGACCACTGGAGCTCTGCATCTCTCTCTCCCTCTCTCCCTCTCTCCGTGCAGTTCTTCGTTCTGAGTGGGGTGGTTGCCATGGTGACGTGCGCAGTGTTCCTCCGCCTGAGCTCCTTCCTGAAGCTGGCGGTGCTGCTGGTGGTCATCACGGTCTACACCTACCTCATTGAGGTGGCTTTCCACCTGCTCTTCCTCCGGCAGCACCAGCTCAACCACGCACACAGGTATGGTGGAGCCAAGCTGTGCCGGTAGACCCGGAGCTAGCCTCACCTGTCAGGCTGATAACCTTACTTTCCCACTTTTCTTTCCAGTGCACAACGTGCTTTGCAGACAATGTAATAAAGTGAACAATAACATAAAAACAAAGAATGTATACACAGTTAAAAGGCACAATTACAGAAGTGAGAGTACAAAAAAGTCATCAAAATAACAGTTAAAGACTGAGCACCCACAATAAAAGAGCAATCAAGAACTGACACACTTAAAAGCAAGCTTATAAACAGGTGTCCACATAAGTAGTATGCCAGTACGCATTCCCGTCCTCAGACGTTAATTGCGTACCAAGCAAGACAAATAACTTTTGAAACATACGCGACTTTAAGTTTGATCAGTCCAAAAGGTTTGTCATCTTGCTTGGTACGCAATTAACGTTTGAGGACGCGATTAACGTTTGAGGACATGAATGCGTACTGGTGTGCCACTTATGTCACCCTTGCTTATAAAATATGTTTTTAAAATATAGTTTAAAAGAAGACACTGATTCTATAGTCCCTACCTATCTGTAATGAGGGTTTATTTAGGCATTGGACTCTCTTTGTAACACCTGTCCCCCACATCCAGGTCCCACTACCTGAGGAGGAAGGGAATCTCAGTTCTGCTGCTGGCCATGTTTGTAATAGCTGTGTTCTACAACAGTCGACAAGTAAGACATCATCTTACCTCTTTATCCCTACACTTTTCTTTTTTGTAGTTGTTGCCAGTGCTAGGGTTAAACTAGGTAAATATCTCTCCCTACATGGATATAGATCTTACATTTCAAAACTTTGAATGTCTAACAGAAAATATGTAACAGTAGCCAGTTTGTTCTTACCTTTGCTAAATCTTTCCATCAGTTGGAGGCAACGGCAAGGCTGGACTTCCTGTGGCGGATGCAGGCGCGGCAGGAAGTGGAGGACATGAAGGAGCTTCGGGAACACAACGAATGCCTGCTGCATAACATCCTGCCCTCCCATGTGGTACGGCACTTCCTGGAGAGGAGCATTAACGATGAGGTACTGCAACACTGCTCCACAGCTGCAGCTCATTAGTCATTATTTTCTCACTTATGAGTGCATACGCATACATACACACACAAATCAAATAGGTAATATGTATTGGTAATCATTTGCATTAAATTAAATGTATTTAACAGCAATTACAAATGTAATGTCATGTTCAATAAGAATTCAGCCATTAACTATTAGGAACCTCTACAAACACACATTCTGATTGGTTTGTATCCAGGGTTCGGCAGTGGCATTCTAGTGTATATCATATAGAGTATATATAATGTAGTATGGAGGTAATTATAGGGCCCTCTGATTTCTCTTCCCTCCTTGGTAGGACCTGTACTCCCAGTCCTATGATGAGGTAGGGGTCATGTTTGCCTCTATCCCAGGGTTCAATGAGTACTACGAACAGAAAGAGATCAAGCACGAAGGGGTGGAATGCCTACAGCTGCTGAACGAGATCATTGCTGACTTTGACGAGGTGAGCGAGAAAGGCAGGTTTTGCACCTCAACATTACCAAACATCAAAACATCAAATATATTGCATATCCTGTGAATTTGCAGTATGCACATATAGCATTTTCAAAACAAAGTTGTCCCTCAAATAATTCTCTATTGCCAATGCTGCATTCTTCCACACAGGGACACATTATTCCTTTGATGAAAACAGCGATGCACATTACAGACTTTGGCAACACCAGCCGGCTCATAGAAATAGATGAAAACATCAAGTGCTGTTGAGGTGTTTGTCCCAGTAAATGAGAGTACTCCTAACCTCTCTCCATTTGCTTTAGCTGCTGGAGGAGTCCTACTTTCATGAAATTGAAAAAATCAAAACTATTGGCAGCTCTTACATGGCAGCTTCTGGTCTGTCGCCTGATAGGAAGGCAAGTATATTTTGAAATTAATTAATGTGTTTTACTACACTGTTGTTGGTGGAATTTATTTTATCATATGAATTGTGTTATTTGTACATCAGAGTGTGCATATCACTCTACATACATATTTATCCTTATTTTATTGTCTTTATTATTTAGTTATATTTAGTATTTAGTATTTCTCTATTCTTATTTATTTCCCCACTTGTGTATATTTGAGCAACTGCAGCGTAACCAATTTCCCCTCAGGAATAAAGTATTTCTGATTCTGATTCTGATTCTACAGTAATAACCTCATCCATTTATAATGACCTCTCCCTCTGGCTTCACCCTGTCAATAAATCCTCTTATTCCTCCAGGTACATCATCGAGACGAATGGCATCATCTCTGTGAGCTAGTTCTCTTTGCCCTTGCCATGCAGGAGACCCTGAAGGAATTTAACAGACACACTTCCAACAACTTCCAGCTCCGAGTGGGTAAGCACATCTCAAGATTTCCCACAAGCTCTTGCAGTGAGCAGACTGCTAAAAATCTCCTTAATACTCCTAAATACCAGTGCCTCTGTGGAGCTTGGCAAGCGACACGCAATAAAAAGCACAAATGTAATCATGTGCAGTAGAGAAAGTTGCGGTTGTTCTTACTGTGCTGTTCCACTGTCTTTCTTCCCCTCAATTCCTGCACATGAATCGGTAGGAATCGCCCACGGGCCAGTGGTTGCCGGGGTTATTGGTGCCACCAAGCCCCAGTACGACATCTGGGGGATGACAGTGAACCTGGCCAGTCGCATGGACAGCACAGGCGTGAGCTGGAGGATTCAGGTGCCCGAGGCAACCAAGCAGATCCTGGCCAGCTGGGGCTTCACCCTGGAGCTCCGGGGCGAGATCTTCATCAAGGGCGTGAGCGAGCAGCAGGGCAGGATACGCACCTATTTCATCCGCAGCAGGAGCCACAAGTCCTGTCGCTCGAACACGGAGCGAGCCTACAGCCGCGGGTCCACGGGGGGCCGGAACACACTGGCGGCCTTGGTGTTTAAGCTGGTCCAGGCGCGCCACAAGGAGAAGCTGAGAGAGGCCAATGGGGGCTTCCACATCTCGTAAACGAACATTCAAAGCCTTTGAGAGCTCCTTCAAAGGACTGCAGCAGGACACCTCTGCATGAGACCTCTGAAGGTCTGGCCAGAGACATGTCTTACATCGCCTTTCAGACATCACCTCTGCAAGATACCTCTGCAGCTCCTTAAAGAGCATCACACACAGCTCTCTCCCTGTCTCACTTCCCGAGGAGACACTCATGCAAAGGGACCTCAACATCAACATCTCCTTCAAAAGATTTTACATTCTGAGACATCCAAATCTCGACTGCGAGAACTTCTCAGACAACAGACCCATATTGCATAATGCTGACTCAGTGATAATCATCAGACTATGAACTTATTTGTTTGTGTATTTGTCTGTTTTATACTATTTGTTGACAACCATTATGTTTCAAAGTTTCAATAAGGATCCAGAAAACAAGAAAAAAATTGCCAACAAATCAACACAAGATTAAAATTCTGCCAACTTCTCTACTTGTCTCTCAACGCCAATTAATTTAATTTCTTCATCTTAGAGTAACAATAACTGAATAAAGAATGTATAATCCTTACAATACAATGTAATTGCAATTTTAAGTATATGCTTTGTTTGTTTTGGAAACAGTGTGAGCTGCAATAAAATTATGGATTTTTTTCTTTAACTTAATTAAGTAAAGACAAACATTACATTTCATAGCTGTCACAGCCTGATATTCTGCAAATCAGTAAACACAACCTGGAGTGCATTCTTATGACGTCATTTCTGCAGTGTTTATTATTCCTTAAGTGAGTCCAGTGGACAAAAATGTATCTCTCCGCCACCCTTTGCCTTCAAAACAGCTTCAATCCTTATTGGAATGCTGTTAATCAAATTTTGAAATGCTTCCAGTGGGATACTGGGCCATTCTTCAAGAAGGAAAGCCTCCAGTTCTTTGAGAGTAGAACACAATTGAAATCTACTTCACACTCTATGTTCCAGAACCTCCCATAAAGGTTCAATGATCAATGATGTTTAGATCTCATGGCTGGGGGGACCATGGAAGGTGTTTGACTTCATCTTGGTGTTCATGAAACCACTATGAGATCTTATAATATGAGAATATGTTGAGCAACCATGTTTGCATCATAAGATTCAACTGGTTGCCTAAACTGGCTTCATATTATTTGGCTATTGTACCATGCATCTTAATTGGACTCAATGACTCCATCAAGATGGCTGGCCATATCATAACAGATCCACCACCATGCTTAACAGTTTGGAATGGGCAATGTGGTTTGAAGGATTCCTTTGGCGTTCTCCAAGTATATACCTGTCCAGATGTGGGAAAAATAATAAAAGATGACTCATCAGACCATATAACTTTCTTCCACTGCTCAGAAGTCCAGGTTTTGTTCTCATTACAACATGTTATGCGTTGTTTCGCATTTGCCTTTGCTACAAGCAGTTTCTGAATGGCAGCCATACCCACAACTTGCACTGTTTGTTGACACAGGGTCACAAAGTTGTAGATTCAGTTCTGGCATCATTTCTGGGGTTTGGGTTTTGTGTTTTTTAGCAACTATCCTGTTAATTGTCCATGTATCCCTGTTGGTAAGCTTCAACTTGCGACCACTGTTCCTCTTTCCTGATTCCAGATTTTTACGTGTTTGGCTTATGCCATCATGATTTTTGACAATGTTCCTCTTCACACATTAAATAATTTAATCTCATTTTCCTCACAGAAGTTCTACAAGGAAAATAATGCATATTTTCATTGTAAAATGGATTCAGCTGAAACAGTTCAGCTAAATGAGCTTTCCCAATTGATGTTACTTTAGTGGTTTTCTTGTGTTTAGAATGATGAACACACATTTATATTTCCACTTTCCAAAAGGTTTTCAAGGGCAGTTCACAGTGCAGTAAAACAGATATAAGTGTTCATATGTCCACCTACTGAATAAAATGGGAAGTACAGCCTGCGCTATATTTTCACAGAATCTGAATAGACCAAAATATCATAATGTTCTTCATTTGGCAGACTCTGATTTATTTTCACTACTAAAAAATTGCCGAGTGTTATTTTTGTCATATAGCGCTCATATCAAAATGTTATGGCGCTTTATTCTGTATACATGTCACACTTTTTTTATTGTATGAATATACTGTATACTGTTGCATTGTGGGGAAATGAAAAAACCTTGTTCAGGATATCGTAAAAACAACAAAATTGCGATAAATAACTAGTCACAGCCACAGCCCAAGCTGTGCAGGCATTGCGGTGAGTTAGGCCACTTAGCCGCAGCCTGCACATCGGTCATGTGCAAAAGTTGTGGAGGAGAGCACGAGACCAGGGCGTGGGACCCTAGACCCTGTAACTTGTGTGGGTAGGGGGGCACCTCTTCCGAGACTGCCCGCTCTCAATCGAGACCTGGAGTGCACGACCTGTGACAATGATGGTTAAGATCCTGGTCCTGAAGGCAATAGTCCCTCCCAGCCATCTCTATATTAGCCAAGTGTTTCCCCCAGACAGGGCCACTAGCAAACTTGTTGCTAGAATACCCTTTCACTTTGTCTGGGGGAGCAAAATAGAGAGGCTGGGGAGGACAACCCTGATGAAGGAGGAGAAAGGGAGCAGGGGGGTCCCAGATATAACATCAGCTATATTGGCACAGGGTCTGGCCACACTGGTCCAGAACACCCTTGGGGGGGGGGGGGACCCCTGGTAAATTTGCTAAGTACTATGCCACTCCCTTCCTCAGATCTATGGACCCCATGGATGCACTGACTCGGAACATGTACACCATCTGTTCTGGGAGTGCTCCGTGGCCAAACGGGTCTGGGGCTTTGTTGTGTCCTCTGTCTCCCAGAACAGGCTCCTGGCGAGATCCTCCCTGATGACTGAGAGGGTCCTGTACGGCCCCTGTGTGGGATGTAGCACCCTGGAGATGCAGCGCCAGTGGAGGATCATTAACATCGTTAAGCAGGTCCTGTGGGAGACAAGGAACATCAAGGTCTACCAACAACAAACAGTGGACCTAGTCACTCTTTGAAGGAGGATTCAAAACCTCCTCCAGGACGGAGTTTTGGTGGACTTTTTGAAGGACGAGAGAGGGGCGAGGAGGAAATGGGGGGTGAACCAATGGAAATAACTTATTATATAGCTCACCCTCCAGAGGATGTGCACTCTGGGCAACCAACCCCTGAGCAGGCACTCCTTTTGTTTTTTCCTTCAGGTTTTTAAAAATGTTGAGTTTTCCTTTCTCCTGATTGAAGTTTATATGTACTTAGAGTCCTGTCCTTTTGATATATATATATATGTTAACCTGTCCAATCTGTTATGTTGTTCCCCTGTCTTTGTAAAATGTATGTCTTTTTGTTTTTTTAGTTGGAATGCTAACTTTTAAAAGAACAGAATTGTTCATCTGAAAAAAATATTTTAAAACAATAAAAGAACATTCCCAGGGCGAGGCTCAGCCATTGCACTCCGGCTGTGCTGACTGCTGCGAATTCCCCAAATGTGAGAATCTCGACTGCATCATTTCTGGTAGTGGGGGACTGCGTTCACGCTCTCCCCTGATATTGCAGTGAAATGATAAATCTTTGCTTTGAATTTCCTTTCCGAGAACAAAAGCTTCACGAAAATGCTAAGCAATTCAAGTTTTTGTACTAAAATGGCCGGTTTTATAACATGAATGCATTGTTACTAGTCAAGATAATGGACAACCCAATCTAAGTATGTTGCCTATGAGAGTGAAATATTGCATTTCCTTAATATTATCGCCATTCCTGTTACTTCAGTTGTTTTCGTTTTATTAATCTGAGAAGACGGTGTGGGAGGATCATATCTCAGCCAGGGCCAGATAGACTGAAACCACATTTAATACTTCTTAAAAACAACACATTTCTTCAGAGTCAGATGTAATCGGGTTTTATTGTATGCAATGCGAAATCACCTACAAGAAAACCAGGCTGTTCACAAAAGCAGCTCTGGCCTCCTTTCCGTGCATCAACCTTTTAACATGTCCTAATTCCTCCTGCCTTGGAGCTTGACGTCATAACCACACTCCCACCTAGCTCAATCCCTCCCCCTGACCTCATGGCATTCCCTCCTCATTGTGAACAATTTTTTACTTTCCTCTGTTCGTATTTTTCATCATTTAATTAAAAGATTCATGAAAAGAAATAAACAGACATAAACAAACACTTCAGCTGACCCAACTGTGTACTATGTATTTACCTGTATTTACTTGCTTAATTGTTAGCCCACGTCCTCTCACCCCTCGTACTGCGGAGTCCGAACTGGGCTCATAAATCCTTGTGACAGGGTGGACCAGGCCATATTCTTCCCATTGTGGCCCTGGCCCTTATTAAGTTACATCCATGAGTGCGGCCTGGTTATTGGCCATCAGGATGTAAGCAGCATCTGGTTATCCGTTTTAAGGATGCGAGCGGCATCTGGCCACTGGCCCCCTCTACTCATGACCAGGACCTCCTCGGACAGAGATAATTCACTGCCCTTTGACTCTGATCTGAGTTTTATGTTTGCTTCCATTGTGCTGTTGTGTGGCCCAGCATCCTGCACTTATTGTATTCTGAGTGATCTATTAGACAACATAGGGACAGCGAATGGGGTCCTAAATGCAAAGCTTTCCTTAATTTCCCACAACGGCTTTTCTTGTCCTGTTCGCAGGTTTGTTACATTTCAATTTAACATGCTTGTTTGCTGACACAGATCTTATACACCAGCGGTAGGCTTATATCATATGTAATTTAGATATTTCGCAGCATAATCAGGGTTACAACTAGGAATATGCTATAGGGGTTATGCGCAATGGACTTCTGTGTTTTGCTAAACGGGGCTGGTCATTTCCGGTAGACGAGATCATGGCGCTGTTCTATACAAGATGCTTACAGGAGCTGCCGAAAATTTGTAATATGCAAGTCGACATCTACGGCTCCTATGAGCAAAATGGACAAGGGGTTTAAAGTGTAGGCACCAGCGTATGCATATTTGAAGTTTAAAAACTTAACTGAAGAATCTGCCAAATCTTCGTAAATCTGCCCACAATGCAATTTATGTGACGTAATAGATAGGACACGATCTGGAGCTAACTGCTAGCCTGCTAGCTATAGCAGCTAACTAGCCAGCTACCGACCATCCTGAGGACATGAACGTCCAGGCAGACAGTTGCGAACCCCGGGTGTACGGTAATACACTCGCACTGTTGGACGGACTCACGCATAGCGTTGAGTGCCTGCCTATACTCCCAACAGCAGACACTCTCATTATGCGTGGTCGTCGCAACACAGTTGTTGCAGGTGCACCTACAACATAAATATCGTTTTCCCACTTTTACTATTGATTTCACGGCCACTGAATATGAAACTAATTAATAATGCTAAACAAATGTATTTACGGTCTTGATCTATGCGGGCGTGTTCATGATTCACGTTATAAGGAGTTAACGTTATAGTGTTCACTTTATTTATTATACCAGCGCAGCTAAGCTAGCTAGCGCCTATATTACAATAACGATGTGTTTATACAATAACTGAGCTATGCAGATTTATAAAATTAGCTAGCTAGCTACTTGTGATTAAAACAAAAGGAACGGAAAAAACGTAGACGTGGTATGTAGAAAATGTTTAATATAAAGACAGCTGGATCCAAGGCCGTAACGTGGTATGTAGAAAATGTTTAATATAAAGACAGCTGGATCATACAGTGTAACAAATCTAGCCTGCGCAAGCTTGCTGCTATCCAGCACTCAGCATAGCGAACGTCGCTATTACCTAGCGATAGCTAGCTAGTACTAACAATATTTTTTAAGTACCTGTGGCTGCTATCTATTACCTAGCGTTAGCTAACTGGCTAGTGATGTTAGGATGGTTGCTCAAAAACAGTTGCCTATGTAGATCTTTATGTTGTCTTCATCATTTCTCCAGTGTCAAACAGAGACAGGATGACTGGCGATGTTAGCATCAGGGCAGCCTGTCACAGATCTAGGTGAGCCAACAGCCTAATCTGGTTAGCAATCTGTTCGCGTTCACCATCAGTTCCAGTTCAAGGATGCCCAAACTTCTCAAGGTAGAAAGGCTAATCTGGCAATCTTGACTATCTAATCGTCATGATTAAAAAGGCACGATTTATACCAGCATTCCCTTTTTGAGAAGTTTGATAAATGCATCAGTCCAAAATAACAAGTGCTCAAGTTCAGTGTTGTTGGTGAGGTCTAATACATTTCAGCTGAAAAAGGGTATTCACTTCTTAGTGATGATACTCCTGGAAGCAGTTTCTCTTCTTGGTTATGCAGAGGAACATCTTGCATCTGGTGCATCTCATGAATGGCTTGCCCTTGCAGCCCTGGTTTCGGCATCTCTCTGCATGTTTGCAATCCACCATCTCTGGCATGTGCCTGGCACCATATTTTCGCACAGATGGTTCTGGTTGTGGAACCCTCATTTTCATTGGCGGCTCGTACTCTTCTCCGCTCTCTTCACTGTCGTCACCGTCGTCGAGATCTAGGTAGTTCAGCAGCTCTTCAGCCAGATGGAGTTTGAAGTCCAGGTACTGTTCGGTGTTCTTTGCCGGTCGGTTAAGTGCTGTGCTGTCAGACTCCTCTCCCTTCCTTTTTCAGTTGTTTGTCATCAGGCAGCTGACACAGCTTTGGGACACAGTTCTTCATTATGGTTCCAGTTGCTGGAAGGCCCTTTGCCAGCAATGCATCCATGAGGTTGACTGATGTGAAGTAGCGGTCGAAGAATACCTGACTTCCTGTGGGAACAGTTTCAACCATGCGCAGGACTGCTGCTGCCCCAATGCCCATCCCTTGACCAGTGAATGTATCCTTTTCTTGATAAACTTCAAAGTACAGCATCAGACCATCGGGAGAAGCAAGTACAAATACCTTTAAGCCAGTAGGGTATGGCTTGCCTGGAACAAATTGCCTGATTGGACAGCGGCCCATAAAAGGGATGATTTGCTCGTCGATGCAGACCTTTCCTGGTTTTGGAAGGCTACGGCAACCTTGTTTCACTCTGTCAAGAAGTGGCCTGACTTTCCAAAGAATGTCTCTTCTTTGTTTCCTCTGTTACATCCAGGTCGTTGACAATCTTCAGTGAGTTTCTCAACTTGAAGAATCTATTCCTTGGCATTCTGCGTAAAAGGGATGATTTGCTCGTCGATGCAGACCTTTCCTGGTTTTGGAAGGCTAAGGCAACCTTGTTTCACTCTGTCAAGTAGTGGCCTGACTTTCCAAAGAATGTCTGTCTTCTTTGTTTCCTCCGTTACATCCAGCTCATTGACAATCTTCAGTGAGTTTCTCAACTTGAAGAACCTATTCCTTGGCATTCTGCTGCTTATTATTGGCACTTTGGTTTTGTTGGCCCAAAACATTTTAATTCTGGGATAGCCTAAGCAGGCCATGTGGATTGACATGCCAAAGAAGACCCTCATTTCTTCACCGGTGGTATTGAGAGACACACCCCTCGTCTGTAGCTCTCTCTGATTTGTGAATGCTGCCAAGTCTTCAAAGACTTTGTCATCAATGTACTGGGAAAAGTACTGAATTGGACTCCATCTTTCACGGGTGGTAGGGTCCTCTTGACAGTCAGCAGGGTTCCTACAAGTTTCAACAAGTCAAATTTAAGACTTTTTTAGACCTTTTTTAGACCTCTTTGAATAGAATTTTAGACCTATTCGCGACACCATATGATAGCTTTTTGTTATCCTCGGGGTGATGAAATTAGGGATTTCACTGCCATACAGACAAAAAAGTCTGAAGGATAATTAATATAAAATAAATAAGTCTCAAAAGTACATTTATTTTTATATTTTTTATTAACTGTAGAAAGTCACTTCAAAGTGAAGAGAACAAAGTGCACAAAAGCTTATAACAGTTTAATGTTACAGTATGTATACAAAGAGACACGACACTTGTTACTATGTAACAGAGCTGGGGAGGAACTACTTGGGGGCATTTCTGTGAAAACTTTGTGAAAACTGAACCAGTCCCCAACAACAAAAACGTCACTCAATCTTTCTGAGCTCTGCTCCCTTTGCCTCTATCTCCTTCTCAATTATCTCAAGCTCGCCAACTTCTTCTTGCTGCCCTTTCGCAGGATGTTTGACTTGGAGATGAGCTCGGCCATCTGCCTGGGACAAGATGAGCAGCTTCTGGCAAAAGCCCAGAGGTCAGGGTAGGGCTCGCTGAGGACATCACGCAAGAAGACATATCCACTCTCTTTCGCATGGGTTGGAAAGAGTGGAACTCCTCACTTCTCCCCTCAAGGGACAGGAGAGCACCGAACTGCTCCAGTATAACATCACCTATCACAAAACATATAAAGAAAAAAATTACATAAATCAGTACATCAACAATTAGACATGTATTGGTCATTCTAGATTCACTGAAACTACACTGGTTGACATAAAAAGGTCACTGTAGCCAATATGGCTGTGATAATTTCAATATTGGCTAACAACAATCATTTCAAATGTACTCAAACACTCATTCCTATGAAGCTGAAAATTAACATGTACTGTAGCTAGTATGTTCACAGATGAGACAAGTAGGCTAAGTTAACGTTAGCCTACAATAGGCCCACTGATGTAAAGTTAGCTGTGACACACTACAGCTAATGGCATTATAGAAAAATAGCTACCAAATGGAACAGATCAATAATTGATTTGCGTTACTTACTTTGACATTCGCCAGCAAGTCCTGCGCTGTTGCATGTCCCATGAACTGGGACCCCAGGTACCTAGACTGGACTTTCCCCTCATCCCAGAAACGAACATGTATGTCCAGCTGCTTGGTCTTGGTCGCCTTGTTCAAACTTTCATCAAACATAACAACGAATGGTCCGTTGTTGACTTTCGCGACGAGATCCCTCTTTATGTATTCCGCCAAACCGAACTTTGTGATATAAGCCGTCTTATCACCACCACACGCAAATGTTTTCGCGATGTCAGAATCGGGGAACATGCGGGCAAAAAGCTTGCCAATGCCTTCGTTGCTGTTATAGGACTGGTGTTTAACTACGGTTTCCAGCGTCCACATCACTTCTGCCACCAGTGTTGGCGTGGATCCCAGCGCAAGGTCGATTCTTCCTTGAGTAGCGGGAGGCCGATTAGAGGTACCGGGAGACTGGGCCGCAGTAGCGGGGAGCTGGGAGGCCGGAGGCGGAGCTGCAGGCACTGCGTCCCCCGAAGGAGGAAGCATGGAGGAGAGTTGTCTGGTTTGTTGCAGACCTCTTATTTGGGTCTCATGTTTCGAGGACTTCGCATGCGATTCCAGAGACTTTACCCCTAATGGTCCGAGTTTAATATTTGTTTTGCATAAAGTGCACCGGCTTCGTGCGGATTCCCATCCACTGCTTTTAACCAGGACCTAACGCGCTTTTCTCTACCCATAGCTCATTAAACCTACACTTGCCCATGGCTTATCAAATTACATAGCGAGGAAACTCAAAACCAAACACGAGTAGTTAGCTAGCTAGCTCTTGTCTACGTTCAACCAACTCGAACGATACGTAGCTTCGTTCGCCAATAATTTCTCCCGGGGGCAGCGAATTTGCATTTTTTTGGTTCCAGCTTGATTAATTTCCGTGTAAATAGATAGGACTGATTTCTTTGCAGGACACTCAAAACATTTTTAACACAATAGAGAGCTAATCTCACTTTTAAGACCTAGCACCTCATTTTTTAGACCTAATAACTAAAATTTAAGACCTTTTTAGGCCTTAAAAATCGGATTGTTGGATTTTAGACTTTAAGGCTTTTTAAGACCAGCGCGGGAACCCTGAGTCAGGAGGACCAGGTAGCACAGGTTTGAATCTATGATGGGAAAAACACAAAGAATGAATGAGGTAATGAACACGGTATCTATCTATCTATCTATCTACAATCAGAAAGGCTGCGGCATTGAAATTGCAATTAAATAACCAACTAAACTTCAGATCAGTGAGGTTCTACTGTATTTATTTTGTTGCTATGAATATCAACAGTGGTTCACTGATATTTACTGCAAATAAACAGTATGGTCATCCTGAACTAAATACAACATACGTGCTAGTCCTGGCCCACAGAGGACGACGGCTTTCCTGCTCATCTGTGTCGGTCTGCTCATCTGATGAGCCTCCTGCCTCTTCTTCTGAGCTCTCTCTCTCTTCAACAGATGCAACCTCATTCTCAACCCTATTCTCAGCATGCTCCTCATCTGACAAATCCAAATCTGAATCTGCCTCAACTATTTGGTACAAAAGCCTCTCTGCCTCGGTTCTGTCTCCGGCAACAATGTGGAAAGACATTGAAGGGGTTAAATGAAACTTTATTGTAAACAACTATTTTTATGACATTAATAATTATTTTACAATTACAAGGATTTTATAAGGTAGGAAATACATTCAATTCATGTTTTAGTGGGAGAAGATTTGAATGTAATCAAAGAACTAGTTAGCTAGTTAGCTGCTTAGAATTGAGCCCCTTTCGTCCTGGTGTCCATTATAGTTGACATTCATAAATAGGCTATTATCTTTCCTAACAAATAGTTTTAACTGGACTGCTCTCAATTTATAATTCCTGACATGTTAATAAACAAGAAAATATATAATTATCATAGGTAAAAACCAATAGCTAAACAATATTTTACTTTTCTCCTTTCACGACAAGCGCTTCTTGTGGCAGCTGCCATTTTGTCTCTTCAGGAAGAGGGCGTTTCCCTCATCCCAGGCTAACACATGATATATCATTGGAAAGGCTAGGATGTCCTCTGTAGAGTAGGGTAGCTCAAATGAGTAAAACGATATAGACGAAAAACCGATGTCCACTACAGAGGACACAAATGAATAGGCTGGATCTCAGGAGGATAACAGAAATTTGAAGTGTATACTTGCATTCTGATTTCTGTTCATAACTATTACACAATTCGATTGTGGAAAAGCACAGCCCGTCTTGTTGCTCCGGCGTTAAGCTATACGCTTCTTCGTATATCCATGACTATGAGGGTAAGTACTAACAACATTTTGTTAAAGTACCTGTGCCTGCTGTCTATTGCCTAGCGATAGCTAGCTAGTACTAACAATATTATCTTAAAATATTACACATATTTAGCCTTACCAGGTTTTCTTTTTCCTTTTTTTTGTTTGTTTCTTTTTTGTGCTGTTTTCCTTTTTCCTTTTCTTCTCTCTTGTAGTAATTGTATGTTGTGTCTTTTTTTGTCAGGGAGTGAAACCCGGGCCTGTACACAAAATGGTCATCACCAGTCCAACCGGCTCACAGAATGAGGAATCAGGTGAGCTAATGAGCTATTACTGTATCATACAGGGCTAAGCAATCTATAGGCTCATATGCTATAAGGAAAATGTTACACATGTTACCACTGCACACACATTCAAGGGGATTATTGAATACCCATGTTGTACACTTGTTGTCAAAACAAAGTTGCAGGACTTGAGGCCAGAGATGAGCAGCTGATAAACCCAAATTGTCATGCTGCATGTGACAATATTTAGAATTCTCCTTTAGTGTTTCATGACTCTATAGCTGCCATCATCACGTTCGCCTCTGCCTCTTCGGCAACAGGAACCGTTTTCTCTGGCTCCGAAATGGCGATCCTGCCCACCTATTTCTTAGTCATTGCTTCTATAATGAAGCCCAGAAGTGGGAAAGGGAGCAGCTCTGCTTTCCACGTCATGAAAAACAGCATGTTGTGGATTGGAATGGCTCTGTCCATCCTCTCATAACGTGTTCCGGTAGCCCCGTGCTGGCGCTCGCGTCCTCGTTTTCAGCCATAGAAACAGACAGTTTTCCACGGTTCAGAACGTCTTTTTACAGAGTTTAAAGTTTTAGATCAGCCCTAATCGACGACTCTCCTGCAAGTGATTGCTTACTGAAAATTCTTCAACAAATGATTATGTTGGTTTCTTCTAGTTTTATACACTTTTTTGGTTTGCATCACAGTACGCGGTGGCAAACAGCGCGATGGTATTACATCACAGTTCCATCTCATGCAGCAACCAGCGTATTTTAAAGTTCAAAGACAACACAGAATGGTGTTAGCTGAGAGGTTAGCTTACGTGAAAAGCTAGCCACTCAGGTAACACTGACTGTTTGGCTAGCAAATAATTAACGTTAAAACATTGTGAAGTATTTGAGTTGGTTGTCTCACTGAGTATTCCCTTGCTTTCTTTCGATAGTCCATTGACACATAAAAGCTATTATTATCAAGATAGCCAGGCAGCTAGATACAGTGGCAAAACAGCTGGCTGACTAGCTGGCTACAGCCCGGACACTAGGTACAAGATAAACATCAAAGTTGCTAGTTATCAAGTCGTTAAAATCTTATCTTTACATTTTGCTATTACAAACAACTGTTCCTAACTCATCAGGAAAAGGGTATTAAAGAAGTATCCCAACTTGTATGAATGCTTAATAAAGTATCCTAAGTTTAGGACAGCCTCGGACCTGTCTTAAATTCAAAACAAAGTCCAACTCAAGCAAATCAAAAAGTGATGACTGCACTTTTGTTGCTTTTAGAACAAGAACAAAATGTAAGAGAATTCATCGCTGAGGGGCTATTACAAGACCCTATACGATGTCTTAAATTTAAGATCATTGGGCCTCTCGTTTGGATAAGACAATGAAGTTAGGAATGGTTGTTTTGTAATTGCAAAATTTCTAAATGGCATCCCAAATAGAGATACGATTTTTTACAATTATGATACACCCAGTTTGAAATGTATTTTCTTATCTTGAATAAATACTTGCAGCTTCTGGCAGGCAATCCATGGGAAGCTCCATATAGCGTTGGATGCAGAGCTCTTCCCAGAGTTCAGCTTCACCAGTTTCCAGCTTTTCCTCTTCTAGAAGGGCATATCTTTTGCCTCCAGAGGTTGCTTTAGGCTTCAGGCAACGTTTCAACCTCTTCCAAAGAGAGGGCTTTTTGTCTGCTGCTGGAGACGCTTCTCCATCACTTGTGCGTGCCTCTATAGCCGCCCCGGTTTCGCCCTCGGCAACGAGGCCGGCGGGAGCGCCAGACACCTCAGGCGTGGTCTTTTTAGTGCCTTGCCTCAGGTATTTTGTTAGCCTCTTGGAAAGTGTGACCTTCTGCTGCCCTGCGACACTCGGGCCTCCCTCTCCTGTAGTGTTTCATGACTCTATAGCTGCCATCATCACGTTCGCCTCTGCCTCTTCGGCAACAGGAACCGTTTTCTCTGGCTCCGAAATGGCGATCCTGCCCACCTATTTCTTAGTCATTGCTTCTATAATGAAGCCCAGAAGTGGGAAAGGGAGCAGCTCTGCTTTCCACGTCATGAAAAACAGCATGTTGTGGATTGGAACGGCTCTGTCCATCCTCTCATAACGCGTGTTCGGTAGCCCCATGCTGGCGCTTTCCACGGTTCAGAACGTCTGAGGAAGTCGGCTTTCCACCATCCTCAGGAATTTTCAGCCATAGAAACAGACAGTTTTCCATCGGTTCAAACCTGGTCTTTTTACACCTCAGAGTTTAAAGTTTTAGATCAGCCCTAATCGACGACTCTCCTGCGAGTGATTGCTTACCGAAAATTCTTCAACAATGATTATGTTGGTTTCTTCTAGTTTTATACACTTTTTTTGTTTGCATCACAGTACGCGGTGGCAAACAGCGCGATGGTATTACATCACAGTTCCATCTCATGCAGCAACCAGCGTATTTTAAAGTTCAAAGACAACACAGAATGGTGTTAGCTGAGAGGTTAGCTTACGTGAAAAGCTAGCCACTCAGGTAACACTGACTGTTTGGCTAGCAAATAATTAACGTTAAAACATTGTGAAGTATTTGAGTTGGTTGTCTCACTGAGTATTCACTTGCTTTCTTTCGATAGTCCATTGACACATAAAAGCTATTATTATCAAGATAGCCAGGCAGCTAGATACAGTGGCAAAACAGCTGGCTGACTAGCTGGCTACAGCCCGGACACTAGGTACAAGATAAACATCAAAGTTGCTAGTTATCAAGTCGTTAAAATCTTATCTTTACATTTTGCTATTACAAACAACTGTTCCTAACTCATCAGGAAAAGGGTATTAAAGAAGTATCCCAACTTGTATTAATGCTTAAAAAGTATCCTAAGTTTAGGACGGCCTCGGACCTGTCTTAAATTCAAAACAAAGTCCAACTCAAGCAAATCAAAAAGTGATGACTGCACTTTTGTTGCTTTTAGAACAAGAACAAAATGTAAGAGAATTCATCGCTGAGGGGCTATTACAAGACCCTATACGATGTCTTAAATTTAAGATCATTGGGCCTCTCGTTTGGATAAGACAATGAAGTTAGGAATGGTTGTTTTGTAATTGCAAAATTTCTAAATGGCATCCCAAATAGAGATAAGATTTTTACAATTATGATACACCCAGTTTGAAATGTTTTTCTTATCTTGAATAAATACTTGCAGCTTCTGGCAGGCAATCCATGGGAAGCTCCATATAGCGTTGGATGCAGAGCTCTTCCCAGAGTTCAGCTTCACCAGTTTCCAGCTTTTCCTCTTCTAGAAGGGCATATCTTTTGCCTCCAGAGGTTGCTTTAGGCTTCAGGCAACGTTTCAACCTCTTCCAAAGAGAGGGCTTTTTGTCTGCTGCTGGAGACGCTTCTCCATCACTTGTGCGTGCCTCTATAGCCGCCTCGGTTTCGCCCTCGGCAACTAGGCCGGCGGGAGCGCCAGACACCTCAGGCGTGGTCTTTTTAGTGCCTTGCCTCAGGTATTTTGTTAGCCTCTTGGAAAGTGTGACCTTCTGCTGCCCTGCGACACTCGGGCCTCCCTCTCCTGTAGTGTTTCATGACTCTATAGCTGCCATCATCACGTTCGCCTCTGCCTCTTCGGCAACAGGAACCGTTTTCTCTGGCTCCGAAATGGCGATCCTGCCCACCTATTTCTTAGTCATTGCTTCTATAATGAAGCCCAGAAGTGGGAAAGGGAGCAGCTCTGCTTTCCACGTCATGAAAAACAGCATGTTGTGGATTGGAACGGCTCTGTCCATCCTCTCATAACGTGTTCCGGTAGCCCCGTGCTGGCGCTCGCGTCCTCGTTTTCAGCCATAGAAACAGACAGTTTTCCACGGTTCAGAACGTCTGAGGAAGTCGGCTTTCCACCATCCTCAGGAATGCAGCTTACGTTGAATCGGGGAGGTGATGTCATTAGGGAACCTTGTTCCCAAATTTCATCCACGATCCGCTGCACCAAGTTACAAACCTGGTCCTGCGTTGTTACCACCTCAATTTTTACAGAGTTTAAAGTTTTAGATCAGCCCTAATCGACGACTCTCCTGCGAGTGATTGCTTACCGAAAATTCTTCAACAAATGATTATGTTGGTTTCTTCTAGTTTTATACACTTTTTTGTTTGCATCACAGTACGCGGTGGCAAACAGCGCGATGGTATTACATCACAGTTCCATCTCATGCAGCAACCAGCGTATTTTAAAGTTCAAAGACAACACAGAATGGTGTTAGCTGAGAGGTTAGCTTACGTGAAAAGCTAGCCACTCAGGTAACACTGACTGTTTGGCTAGCAAATAATTAACGTTAAAACATTGTGAAGTATTTGAGTTGGTTGTCTCACTGAGTATTCACTTGCTTTCTTTCGATATTCCATTGACACATAAAAGCTATTATTATCAAGATAGCCAGGCAGCTAGATACAGTGGCAAAACAGCTGGCTGACTAGCTGGCTACAGCCCGGACACTAGGTACAAGATAAACATCAAAGTTGCTAGTTATCAAGTCGTTAAAATCTTATCTTTACATTTTGCTATTACAAACAACTGTTCCTAACTCATCAGGAAAGGGTATTAAAGAAGTATCCCAACTTGTATGAATGCTTAATAAAGTATCCTAAGTTTAGGACAGCCTCGGACCTGTCTTAAATTCAAAACAAAGTCCAACTCAAGCAAATCAAAAAGTGATGACTGCACTTTTGTTGCTTTTAGAACAAGAACAAAATGTAAGAGAATTCATCGCTGAGGGGCTATTACAAGACCCTATACGATGTCTTACATTTAAGATCATTGGGCCTCTCGTTTGGATAAGACAATGAAGTTAGGAATGGTTGTTTTGTAATTGCAAAATTTCTAAATGGCATCCCAAATAGAGATAAGATTTTTTACAATTATGATACACCCAGTTTGAAATGTTTTTTCTTATCTTGAATAAATACTTGCAGCTTCTGGCAGGCAATCCATGGGAAGCTCCATATAGCGTTGGATGCAGAGCTCTTCCCAGAGTTCAGCTTCACCAGTTTCCAGCTTTCTTCTTCTAGAAGAGCATATCTTTTGCCTCCAGAGGTTGCTTTAGGCTTCAGGCAACGTTTCAACCTCTTCCAAAGAGAGGGCTTTTTGTCTGCTGCTGGAGACGCTTCTCCATCACTTGTGCGTGCCTCTATAGCCGCCCGGTTTCGCCCTCGGCAACGAGGCCGGCGGGAGCGCCAGACACCTCAGGCGTGGTCTTTTTAGTGCCTTGCCTCAGGTATTTTGTTAGCCTCTTGGAAAGTGTGACCTTCTGCTGCCCTGCGACACTCGGGCCTCCCTCTCCTGTAGTGTTTCATGACTCTATAGCTGCCATCATCACGTTCGCCTCTGCCTCTTCGGCAACAGGAACCGTTTTCTCTGGCTCCGAAATGGCGATCCTGCCCACCTATTTCTTAGTCATTGCTTCTATAATGAAGCCCAGAAGTGGGAAAGGGAGCAGCTCTGCTTTCCACGTCATGAAAAACAGCATGTTGTGGATTGGAACGGCTCTGTCCATCCTCTCATAACGTGTTCCGGTAGCCCCGTGCTGGCGCTCGCGTCCTCGTTTTCAGCCATAGAAACAGACAGTTTTCCACGGTTCAGAACGTCTTTTTCCACCATCCTCAGAATGCAGCTTTTGAAAGTTTTAGATCACCTTGTTCCCAAATTTCATCCACGATCCGCTGCACCAAGTTACAAACCTGGTCCTGCGTTGTTACCACCTCAATTTTTACAGAGTTTAAAGTTTTAGATCAGCCCTAATCGAAAATTGCTTCAAAAATTCTTCAAAAATGATTATGTTGGTTTCTTCTAGTTTTATACACTTTTTTTGTTTGCATCACAGTACGCGGTGGCAAACAGCGCGATGGTATTACATCACAGTTCCATCTCATGCAGCAACCAGCGTATTTTAAAGTTCAAAGACAACACAGAATGGTGTTAGCTGAGAGGTTAGCTTACGTGAAAAGCTAGCCACTCAGGTAACACTGACTGTTTGGCTAGCAAATAATTAACGTTAAAACATTGTGAAGTATTTGAGTTGGTTGTCTCACTGAGTATTCACTTGCTTTCTTTCGATAGTCCATTGACACATAAAAGCTATTATTATCAAGATAGCCAGGCAGCTAGATACAGTGGCAAAACAGCTGGCTGACTAGCTGGCTACAGCCCGGACACTAGGTACAAGATAAACATCAAAGTTGCTAGTTATCAAGTCGTTAAAATCGTATCTTTACATTTTGCTATTACAAACAACTGTTCCTAACTCATCAGGAAAGGGTATTAAAGAAGTATCCCAACTTGTATGAATGCTTAATAAAGTATCCTAAGTTTAGGACAGCCTCGGACCTGTCTTAAATTCAAAACAAAGTCCAACTCAAGCAAATCAAAAAGTGATGACTGCACTTTCGTTGCTTTTAGAACAAGAACAAAATGTAAGAGAATTCATCGCTGAGGGGCTATTACAAGACCCTATACGATGTCTTAAATTTAAGATCATTGGGCCTCTCGTTTGGATAAGACAATGAAGTTAGGAATGGTTGTTTTGTAATTGCAAAATTTCTAAATGGCATCCCAAATAGAGATACGATTTTTTACAATTATGATACACCCAGTTTGAAATGTTTTTTCTTATCTTGAATAAATACTTGCAGCTTCTGGCAGGCAATCCATGGGAAGCTCCATATAGCGTTGGATGCAGAGCTCTTCCCAGAGTTCAGCTTCACCAGTTTCCAGCTTTTCCTCTTCTAGAAGGGCATATCTTTTGCCTCCAGAGGTTGCTTTAGGCTTCAGGCAACGTTTCAACCTCTTCCAAAGAGAGGGCTTTTTGTCTGCTGCTGGAGACGCTTCTCCATCACTTGCGCGTGCCTCTATAGCCGCCTCGGTTTCGCCCTCGGCAACTAGGCCGGCGGGAGCGCCAGACACCTCAGGCGTGGTCTTTTTAGTGCCTTGCCTCAGGTATTTTGTTAGCCTCTTGGAAAGTGTGACCTTCTGCTGCCCTGCGACACTCGGGCCTCCCTCTCCTGTAGTGTTTCATGACTCTATAGCTGCCATCATCACGTTCGCCTCTGCCTCTTCGGCAACAGGAACCGTTTTCTCTGGCTCCGAAATGGCGATCCTGCCCACCTATTTCTTAGTCATTGCTTCTATAATGAAGCCCAGAAGTGGGAAAGGGAGCAGCTCTGCTTTCCACGTCATGAAAAACAGCATGTTGTGGATTGGAACGGCTCTGTCCATCCTCTCATAACGTGTTCCGGTAGCCCCGTGCTGGTGCTCGCTCCTCGCAGCCATAGAAACAGACGTTTTTCCTTCAGTTTTCAGCCATAGAAACAGACAGTTTTCCACGGTTCAGAACGTCTTTTTACAGAGTTTAAAGTTTTAGATCAGCCCTAATCGACGACTCTCCTGCAAGTGATTGCTTACCGAAAATTCTTCAACAAATGATTATGTTGGTTTCTACTAGTTTTATACACTTTTTTTGTTTGCATCACAGTACGCCGTGGCAAACAGCGCGTTCCTATTACATCACAGTTCCATCACATGCAGCAACCAGCGTATTTTAAAGTTCGAAGACAACACAGAATTGTGTTACCTGAGAGGTTAGCTTACGTGAAAAGCTAGCCACTCAGGTAACACTGACTGTTTGGCTAGCAAATAATTAACGTTAAAACATTGTGAAGTATTTGAGTTGGTTGTCTCACTGAGTATTCACTTGCTTTCTTTCGATAGTCCATTGACACATAAAAGCTATTATTATCAAGATAGCCAGGCAGCTAGATACAGTGGCAAAACAGCTGGCTGACTAGCTGGCTACAGCCCGGACACTAGGTACAAGATAAACATCAAAGTTGCTAGTTATCAAGTCGTTAAAATCTTATCTTTACATTTTGCTATTACAAACAACTGTTCCTAACTCATCAGGAAAAGGGTATTAAAGAAGTATCCCAACTTGTATTAATGCTTAATAAAGTATCCTAAGTTTAGGACGGCCTCGGACCTGTCTTAAATTCAAAACAAAGTCCAACTCAAGCAAATCAAAAAGTCATGACTGCACTTTCGTTGCTTTTAGAGCAAGAACAAAATGTAAGAGAATTTCATCGCTGAGGGGCTATTACAAGACCCTATACGATGTCTTAAATTTAAGATCATTGGGCCTCTCGTTTGGATAAGACAATGAAGTTAGGAATGGTTGTTTTGTAATTGCAAAATTTCTAAATGGCATCCCAAATAGAGATAGTGTGAGCTTCTGCTGCCCTGCAACACTCTGGCCTCCCTCTCCTTTACTGTTACCTGACTCTATAGCCGCCGCCACGTACGCGCCTCTGCCCACTGGCAACAGTATCCCGAAATGGCGACCTCGCCCACCTCTTTCTTAGTCATGACTTTTGTAACATAGTCCACGAGCTTTCTACGTCATGAAAAGCAGCATGTTGTGGATTGAAACGGCTGTGTTCGTCCTCCTAACGTTTTCCGGCAACCCCGTGCTCGCACTCGCGGCCTCGTTTTCAGCCATGGAGGGGGACGACTTCTGGGGACATCGGCTCTCCGCCGTCCTCGAGAATGCAGCTTATTTTGAATCGGTTCGATGATGTCATTAGGGAATCTTGTTCCCAAATTTCATCTACGGTCCACTGCGTTGTTATCATCTCCTTTTTTACAGAGTTTTCAATAAGCTATTTTTTGACGATTCTTCTGCCACCTGTTGCTTACCGTAAATTCTTCAACAAATGATTATGTTGGTTTGTTCCAGTTTTATTCACTTATTTATGGTTGCGTCACAGTTCGCCGTGGAACTCCAATGCTATTGCGTCACAATATCATCTCATGTGCAGCAGCCATCGTATTGTGCGGAGACAACACAGAATTTTTCGCTGAGAGGTTACCTTATGTGAAAAGCTAGCCACTAAGGTAGCACTGAAGTAATTGAGTTGATTGTGTCACTGAGTATTCGCTTGCTTTCTTTTGATAGTCCACTGACACATAAAAACTATTATTACCAAGCTAGCTAGGCAGCTAGATAAAGGGCAAAACAACTGGCTGACTAGCTTGCTACAGCCCGGACAGTTGTAACAAGATAAACGCCAGAGTCGGTTGTTATAAGTGACTATAATGAGTAATGGTACAATTCAGTTACTGATTCCTAAAAAACCGCAACCAACAAAGTTTTTTTTGCAATAGCGTCTAACATATATCCGCATTTTCATTTGAGTAGGTGGCTAACTCACGCCGTTTCCATTCATTGCGGTCACTACGTGGTGGGACAACCATCCAATTATTTACTTCTTCTTGGACAGGTACAATATAATACAAGAAAGGAAGGAATAGGCTATCACCAGACTTAAAATTATAATTAAAATATTGGTCGATATTTCTTCTACACCCATTTTAATTGATTCTATCTGTATTGGAGACAATGCTGCTAATCCCTAATCGTTCACCTCTTAATTTTGATTTGCAAGCCCAATATATAATCTAGTTAGCTACCTCGGTTCTCCTTTTCTTTAGCTGATTTGTCTCAATTACAAGGATCTCCAACGCACTTCCTGTTTTGAGGCAATACTGAAAGTGTCCTGAGTTTATTATTTTAAGTCCTGTATAATAACCTTAAATATAAATGTGTATGTTTCTTGGATTTTCATCACAGTTCTGTGTATGTATAATCTTCATAGATCAGAAAAGCTATACAATACAGTTAAAGGCATAAATCATGGCACAAATTATTTTATGGTCCTTTCCTGTCCATTATTTGTGTTTCATAGTTTTTGTTCTCTGTACTGCAGTAATTACTAGCATCCTGTTATCTGTATCGCTATACTGTTGTTTGACTCTAAACTTTCTGTGCATGTCTTCCCTCTCACAGCACACTGACCCAGCTTCCTCTGGGGCGCTCACACACACATACGTAACACACATTCACATACATACATACATACATACATACATACATACATACATACATACATACATACATACATACATATACATACGCACATGCGCACACACACACACATACAAATGAGAACAAACTGCATGGGATTGCCCTGCAAACAAGCTTGGGATTACCACTGCAAGGCCAGCCTTATTTAAGGCATCTAGGAACATGAGCTGTGAATTGTTTAACTGCTTGATTGATTGATTAATGAATGGACAGCTGCCTGGAAAAAGGTTTGAGGCGGGCCTAAGATGTAAAGCAGTTTAAACCCAAACAACCCCAGCAGGACAAAGCCAATGGTTTTCCACTGCTTCTGACTCATGGTCATATTCAAACTAGCAGTAAGCAGGCCAGTGACCAACCCTGGTCCTGGAGAGCCACAGCGTGTGCTAGTTTTTGTTTTCACTTTAAAATCAGCAACCGATTTAGACCTAAAAACCCTGGTGCAGAAGTGAACTATGTAATCACCTGCTTTAATTGATCAATTAAGTAGTGAGTAACAATGAAAACCAGGGCCACCCTGGTCTAGACTATTGCTCTCAGTCTGCAGCCCTCAGAGTGAGCACATTTACAGGCTAGGCCACTAGGGGTCTCCCTTGTAAATATTTTAAACCAAGAAAATAATCTTACTTTCTTTCACAAGAACAATGTATTTATCTTTCTTGTTAGCTCACCATTATGATGTAATTTACAATCAAGTATTACATTAAAAATGATAGAATTTAATCACAGATTAAGTCTAGTAGATAACAGAACTCTAGTAGATGTTCCACCAGACATTTGGAATATTTAAACCTCCAGTCTCCCAGCAGCCAGTAAGTGTAAATGCTACCCTTTAAAATAGACTTCACCCATGCCCCTTTACTGATTCGTCAATCTACATTTCTCCATCCTCCCTCTCCTCCCCATAGCCACCAGTTCCCCACTGAAGAATATCCTCATAAAATGATTTCTTGTGACGGTGTTTGTATGCAGTTTGTCCTGAATCCGTTTTCATTTAGTCTACAAACTCCTCTGTGAATCTATTAACCTCTGTGGTTCTGTGTGGCTGAGTAGGTAGGCCATGGTGTTGGCAAAGCTTAGGTTGTGGGTTCAATCTCCACTGGGACCACATATACTGAAAAATGTATGCATTCACTACTGTAAGTCGCTTTGGATAAAAGCATCTGCTAAATGGCATATATTAACAACATAACAGTAACAGTAGAACATACTGTAATGTAATCTGGAAATGAAACATTGCACACAAATGCTGAGAGAGATTATGGTGTCAATTAACATTTTGGCTGTTTCCAGTACCCCACAATACAACTACTGTTAAATGGAACTTCTGTACATTTAAATAAGTAATGTATTTGAAATCCTATATTATGATTTGGAGAAATAAAGTTGTGCCTGTCATCATATTTATGTCTGGAAACCACTTGGTTTCTTTTCCTCAGTTAGCTATCTGCATTTGTACTTATGTGTGTGTGTGTGTGTGTGTGTGTGTGTGTGTGTGTGTACTGTACTGTATATTACCCTGCATAATACATATTCTTCTATTACTACTTCTATTGAATAATGTGCAGGTAACTGGCAAAATAAAGGAAACACCAACATGTCTTAATAGGGCATTGGGCCACCATGAGCCATGAGAACAGCTTCAATGCACCTTGGCATAGATTCTACAAGTGTCTGGAACTATTGGAGTGATGCAACACCATTCTTCCAGGAGAAATTCCATCATTTGGTGTTTTGCTGATGGTGGTGGAAAATGCTGTCTCAGGCTCCAGAATCTCCTATAAATGTTAAATTGACTGAGATCAGGTGACTGTCAAACTGACTCACTCTTTTAACATTTTTAAATGTATTTTATTTGTTTTGAATTTTTTCCTGTTTTTCTCCAAATTTGGTGGCCAATTGTACCCTCTATTGATTCAATTACCCTCCCCACGAGCCCACCGCCTGCAACTATGGGGCCAGCCACTACCCTGGGACCGGCAGTGACGAGGGTGAGCAAACCCGCCTCTTTCGAGACGGACCCCACTGAGCCATCGACCGTGAATCGGATACACACAGGGGAAGCTTAATGTATCTGTGGCGAGCTTGTACCGGCTTCCCTGCCCTCTCCCCCTGGGGCGGACAGCCAGTTGCCACACCTGAGCAGGACTCTCAACCAGGGAATTGATATATTTTTCTATGATTCATCATTATTAAAGTATTACTTGTACATTTCCTCTCCCAGCTCGACTGCACCAAACCACCTCTAATAACATTATGCTCTAAAGGGCCTTCATTTATGATATCCTCACTGGTGTTATTATACTTTGCCTTGATAACTTCTATCCGGGCCGTCTGTACCTCCCTACCCTTAATACTACTATTACTTTTTCCAAGTCCCTATTAAATAGTCCTCTGCTAGATGCTGTTCTTGTCATTATGTATTCTTATGTTCTTATTATACAATCATATACTTATATTTACTTAATTATTCTTAATTTAAGAATGGTTTTCCATCATTATGAAACACAGTGTATTGCTTGCACACTGCATTTCTGATTGTGAGAGAGCAGTGCCAGCTAGTGGTGTAGTGCTTTGTTGGTACTACTCAATCCCTAAGATTTGATTGATTGGTTTCCTATCCTGTCAAATAATGTAGCCGTAAGGTAAAAAAAAGGTGTGTTTGTAGTGAACTTGAATAATCCACCAAAATGCTCCAACAGACATAAATCGAAGTATCTCACTTTTGGTTGTCCCCATGTACTTCAGGCTTTGTATTCTTATTGTAAAACCTATCCTAAGAGAAGAGGTTTCCATTTTTCCCCATGTGCTGCTTTTTAACATTGTGATATTGAGACATTCTGTGCCGTATAACCACCAAGCACTAAAATGAGAACTGTCATACCCCCTTACTTATTTCTTTTAGCAATGCAACCTTTATCAAATCACATTAAGACTTTAATATTAAGGGTATTTCTGTTACTGGAAGGGTTATTTCTATCAGTCATCTAGCTAATGATACAACTTTATTTCTAAGAAATGAAGAACAAATCACAAGGGCCATTAATAAACTTGAAACATTCTCAAATGCCTCTGGCTTACTCCGCAACATACAAAAATTGAACTTCCTATTAAAAACTATACTGATAAAGATATTTGTAATATTCCAATTAAGGAAGAAGTAAAATACCTTGGAATTTTATCACGAAAAAATCAAACCTTCTTCTCAAAGGTCTGCAACTCCCTTATCAAAAACGTGAAATAAATTAAATTCATGGTTGCAAAGAGGCCTATCAATTACAGGTAGAAATCTATTAGCCAAAGCAAATGGCCTTACCCAGCCATGGCATTCAATGTCTCTACAGTCATAAGAAACATCAGTTAATTAACTGATCAGATCAGTTCATTCTCAATTTCTGTGGAAAAACAAACCTCACTTGATAAAAAATCTATTTTAATGGCTAATCAAAAATCTGGGGGAATACTACCTTCGGAATTACACTGATAAAATTCTTCTTTAAAGACGCTGCTTCAGTTTGGAACGTTATTCCTCATCATATTTTCAATAATTGTGGTGGTCTAAACCTCTTGCTTTTATGTAATTATGACATCACAAGAATTCCTGCAAAACATTCAAACTTTCATAAGCAATTTTCCTATTCTTGGGTTTTATTTTATAAGCACAATTTTCACCATATAAATACTTTTCACAATATAGATATCAGATACAAAAATAAATCCATATTTCTTTGGAATTGGTTTGACCACAATATTCTATTAGTGAGACATTTTTTTAATTTTTGTGAGTTTTTTATGAACCTATTCTGAATTCTTAATTTTTTTATGTGTATATTATTTTCCAGTACTTGCAAATAAATATACTATAGTCTTTGATGTTAATCCCAAATGTGTGCTAATGCTGCTGCAAACAGGTCCTATTTGGAGGAAAAGTTGTCCTTTACCTTCTATTGATTGTAAAGATATTTATGTTGGGAATTACTGGCTTTTTTGGAGCAACAGCATAACTAATTGGAAGATTAGATCGATATTACATAGAAACCTAATATCTACCCTGTAGCTATCTTTTATTGGAAAAATAGATTTCATAATAGTATGTGGGATGAAACTTTGATTCTATATAAGAAATACTTATTTACAAATAAAGTTATTGAAGTCTCAAACGTCAAAGTCATACATAACTGCTGTCCCGTCAAGAGTTAATTAGCCAAATTCAGCTCTAGAACTCCAGAATTCTCCTGATGTGAATCTTCTGACTGTCCCCCCACAATCAAATGTATAATATAATGTAATTTAGAATGCTTCTGTTTTTCCAACTACATATAACATTTTTGTGAGATATATTTTATTGTTTTTGTGATCAATTTTTCTTTTGTGTACAATATGTATAATTTGAAGCCATTTAAAAAAAAAGTCGTTGTTGTCTCTGGGTTTGACGTCCTCTGCCTGATCATCTCACGTGTCTCAGACGACTCTTTGTGTGGTTACTCCTGTCTGAGACAGGACTGCGCGGGTAGGTTGTGCACGCGGGCCATACATTGTTATGAAGATTGCTTGCAAGCTACTTGCTGAAATATATCTTTAACTTCGGTAGCTAGCTTATTCAAAACTAAACAGCAATGGCGGATTCACAAGACGACAAACTTTACAAAGCGGAATATGCCAAAAGTGGACGGGCATCTTGCAAAAAATGCAAAGAAAACATTGCTAAAGGCTCCCTCCGAATGGCAATAATGGTGCAGGTAGGGGGACGGAATCTTGCCTCATTCAATGAACGCAGTGCAGCAAAAATGGCTTCATATTGAGGAAATGCATTTAAAATTAGATGAATTTGTAGATATTGCTTACTTGAAATATATATTTTTTACAACTTTTCTTGTATTTATGCAATAATTGTGCAGGCTTATTTATAGGGTATTTGCAGGCCTTGAAGATGAAGCAGGGCTAAATCTGTAGCTAACTTAGCAATAGCTAATCCAATAGCTGGATGAATGAAAGGATTTTGATTTCCTGACTGGGCACAAGTTGCACATTCCTTGTAGCTAGCGAACATTCGCAACCAATCGACTGGAGCAGGGTTGCTTCAGAAATAGTCATATTTAGTTCGTAACCTAACATTTGCCATGCTTAGCGAACTACGTTATACAGAGGTTTTATGGATGTTTTTTACTTGACTTGTATGCCATTTGGCTAGCCGTTAGAAGTAACGCTATTGCTTGTGTTCAGACTATCAATAGTTTCTCAAAGCAAGTGAGTCAAACATGGCTAGCTAGCTTTTAAGCTGATTGGCAAGCTAGGGAGTTACCATTGCCAATTATAACAATATACTAGCTATCTTGCAATGAAAGATTTAGGAAAAGCCGTCAATTGTTCGCTAGTTTACAGCTAGTTTACAGCCACCTAAATGGGCTAGTTAGTACTTAAATTATCTCCACTTGCATAGAGCTCAGCTCCTCTAATTGCAATTGACATTGGCAATCACCGGATATTACGAGATCACTGGGGAGCATGACTGTACTGCCAAACGTCATTAATCTAGCTAGCACTCGCTATATTTAGCTAACTAGTTATGCTCTTAGTGTTGTAATGAATCCAGATATGTCTTAGAAGTTATGACAAAATGTCGAAAGTGAAACGGAGTATGACCATGACGTATGTCCATGCTTAACCTGAATGGTTAAATAAACCTTTATACTTCATTTCGGAGCATTAAACAGGTGTGCGAGTCGTCTTTAAATTCTTGTCCATGATTGCCATGATAAATCCGATTTATGCTCAGTCATTCTTTTGTAAGGTGGGCCCTGATGATAAATCGTTGTCTGGTGTAATAGTAAACTGATCAAAGATGAGGCATCGTGAATTTTTTTTAAGCAAGGATAATGAGGCACATCTGCTTTAAGTTGACAGTACCGTGGAATAAAGTGACATGGTGTAAACATAAGCTGACATAAAACAGAAAAAAATGCTCTGTTACTAGAGTGCTCTTGAAATGTGCGAAGTAGCAGGTATAGAGTATTAGGTTTTGGATTGATAGATGTATATTTGGTTTTGTAGACATATAAATACTGGTATGCAATCCCTGTGCTTTAAGTAGGCTAAATGAATGCGTGTCAGATTAATTTGCTTTGGGGTGTGCTCAAAAGGAACCAAAAAAGGGCTGCTTGCAGTTATATAAAATCATTTGAAGGAAAAGGAAAAGCATCAAAGGCCAGACCTTAATATTGTGTGTCATGAATGGTTAATTTGCCTAATTGTGGGTTCACATCCCACCCCACATATTCTTACCGGAAGCATGTTGATCCCAATACTGCTGCCTGATGGTCAGAATGTTATCAGAGACCTGACACCTCTCTCAACTCTACACATTTTCTATGAGTTCGCCTCCGGTGATTTGTTAACACGATTCATTACATCGCTTTCAGGGATTGAGCACTAGCTGAGCGGTACCTAATCAAAATGTTACAGATATTTACAAATATTTCAGAACTTGTAGGCTATATATGTAGTGGAGTTCAGAGATGTGAGTTGGCATGTGAACTAAACCCCTGGAGCATCATTAACTCATGTGATTTGGTCCCTTGGGTGTAGACCTTGGTTTTTTGCTGAGCGGGCTTCTCGTATCTCTTGTGGGAAGCAGCTGGCGGGGTCCCCTGTTTGGAAACTCTCAGTAGACCCTTCCCCATTAAGTTATGTGCCCACAGATGAAGTCGTAGTGTAACTGTCGAGGTGACATTTTGATCACTGGCATTCATGGTGATGATGGTTGTGTTGTCGCTGCTCTTCATTCTTCAGTCTCCCATGTTTGACGGTAAAGTCCCGCACTGGCATCACTTCTCCTGCTTCTGGCTGAGGGCTGCGGTGCAGTCCTTCGTGGATATATCCGGCTTCTCGGACCTGCGCTGGGAGGACCAGGAGAAGGTGAAAAAGGCCATTGAGAGCGGGGGTGCCGCTGGAGGTAAACTGTCCTTTCTTTCTGAACAAACAAGCTTAAACTTGTATAATGTCAAACGTTTAAACTTGTGTAAGCGTTAAGACAGCCCATTGCAATTAACATTGAAGTTAAAAATAACCGTTGTTTTACATTTTTAACAGTACATGACAGTTGTTATGTATGTGACCATTTTTCTGTATTGAACTACAGTTCCCATCATGCAATACACTACACATAACTGTAATTCCAGCCTACTGTGGGGAATATGGTCTATCCACCTCTCCTGGAGAGTAATACATTTGAATGCCTCCAGTTTTATTTGTTTTCATTAGACCAGTGTCTGTTGGGGGCGGCGGATGGTGTAGCGGTCTAACGCGCCACACTTTGGTGTGGCGTGCGCTGCCTGTCAGGGATGCGGTTCGAAACCCGTGTCTCTACCAGACTGGCCCTGGTCGTCAGCCCCGATCAGAGGCGGCATTTGGCTGTCCGCCTCCGGGGGAGGGGGAAGGGTGAGCCAGCATGAGTCCGTCTAGGGGAAGGTTAAAGGCGTCCGTGGAAGAATTTCCGTCTGGGAAGAGGCGGGAACAATCGGCCAGGAATGTGTGTCTCGCTCCTGGAGGACAGGCGGCGGACCCGTGGGGGTGGGGAATTGAAATAAATAGAGGGTATAATTGGCAACCAAATTGGGAGAAAAATGGGAAAAAATTTGAAATCAAATTGAAAAAGACCAGTGTCTATCCTGAATGCAAATGTCTCAGTCACATCATAAATTGGGAGTGTCATACTTGAATTGGTTTGTTGTACTCTTTTCAGTTTCTCAAAAGCTCTCAGGAAACTCTTAATTTATTGTAGGAGGCAGATTATATGATTTCTTCACATTTCTGGTATTGGCCGTTATTTGTTGCAGGCTTAGTGTCCACATAAAATTGATAAGAAACAAAGTGGAAAATTAACAAAATCCTAGCAGCTTTTTGTGACATTGAATGTGTACTGTATACATGCACATTGACTGTAGGTGGAAAGAACTGGAAAAGATTAGGCTGCTACAAAATTGGAGTCTACTCCATCCCTTAATCCTGGTTTCTTATTGCTGATGCTGATTCTGCAAGATTTATTCTTCTCAATCGATTTGTTCTCTTTTATCAGAAATCTTCCAAGCTCCAAAAGGACAAAACCATTTAGGGTAATATCTGTACACGACCAGCCGCATTATTAGCGCTGAGCACTTTAAAGATGCCTCTGGTTGACTGCTTGCAAATTGACTGCGTATAAAGTACAAATTAGATTTGACACGTTGGATGGTGTGCATCCAGGGATGATTATGAATGGTATGATAGAGCTTGTATTACATTTTTATTACATTGATTACTGAACAGACTAATATAACTTACCATTGTGCATGCTATCCAAGTATGTAGTTAGATATTGTACCAAAGGCTTAGGTTGAACTACTTTGTATGAAGATAGAGCAGAATTTCTCCACCTGGCATTCTATTAATAGTCCACTTCCTTAACCTGT
Source organism: Aldrovandia affinis (assembly GCA_029706075.1). NCBI lineage: Eukaryota > Metazoa > Chordata > Actinopteri > Notacanthiformes > Halosauridae > Aldrovandia > Aldrovandia affinis. The sequence continues at coordinate 1,898,888 of JAINUG010000027.1, read as the reverse complement.
AATGCAGTACTGCCTCCCTGTTTCCAAGAATAAGAACTCTGCACCAAAAATGTGGATGCTTTAAGGAGCGTTTTTTAATTCATCTGTGGCTGCAAGTGGAAATTTAATTTAAGAAAATTACCTTGTTTTACAGGAAAGAGTGAACAGAAGGGAGGAGCCAAAGGAGAGAAGACTCTGAACGACTTTGCAGTGGAGTATGCAAAGTCCAACAGGAGCACATGCAAGGGCTGTGAGCAGAAAATCGAGAAGGTAGCACAAAGCTTTCTTTATTACGTCAGTCAATGCCCTCATTCAGGGCCGCTGATACTAAGCGGGGTAAGGACACCCCAAAGTTCAAACTTCAACATTATACAAAGATACTTTTTTATGAATGGGCACGTAGGAGTTGCTGGCTGGCTCGTCCTGCTAAAACCCTGGGTTCCAGTGTGTGGATACGCCCCACAGTCTGGTATTAAATACGTACTGTGCCTTGATTTTTTCAGGTGTCTTAGGGTAGTACATGCTAGGGACAGGTATCATCAGGATTTTAATTATGTTGGTACCAATTCCGATTATTGATCTGATTCCTTAACGATTCTGTTAAAGATTTGCATTGTGGTGTTTTAGCATTATAACACTTTATGATGTGAGATGAATGAATGCCTAAGTTAAGTCACAACAGCACAATCTGCTATCCCAGAATGCAGTGTTGCCCCTTATTGTTGATCCCCACCTTAAAAATTCCTAAGAGCTGAGCTCAGGACAACTTTGTCATTTTATCATAATCCAAAAACCGCCAATGTTGGGAATCGGCATCACATATATAAATAAATTGGTAAACGTGTGTAAAAGTCCCTAGTTCACAACAGCGTCCAACTTGCTACCTATCATCATCTTGATGGCTTAATGTAGGGTCCTGACCTGGTATGTGTTGTGCTGTAGAAATATTGTATGTATAAATCCAAAAGAAAAAAAAAACTAAAGGGCAGGCCTGCATAAAATGAGTCCCTCCCCTCTTACCAGCTTTCTAGGGCACGAATGGGTCACCAGGGAAGGTGTGATGCCCGACATCGGCCAGCTCCGTCTGAGGCCTTGTTATAGGCCTTGTAACATGGTGGTTTCTTCTAGGGGTGTGGCCGTTTAAACGCTAAAACGTTGAACCGAAATTGGGATCCATAACATTAATAAAAAGTCACTAACCTAAAAACTGGCGAAGTCCTGTATAGCAATACTTTGAAAAGATAAATGGCAATGTTGCGAAATGCAAACTTTGCAGGGTAGAATTGAGATACAGTGGTGGAAGTGCAGGTGCAATGCTAAATCATCTGAAAGGGACATATCGTGAGACCCAAACTGTTGCTGGCACCAGCGCAGGTCCCCAACAACAGACACTAGACAGCTTCACGCGAAAGTGCGAAAAAGGACGGAGTGAGAAAATCACAGCGCCGATTACAGAAATAGTTGCAGTTGATATGCAGCCGTTGTCAATGGTTGAAGATGTCGGTTTCAATGCCCTGATGGCATATCTTGAACCAGGCTACAACATGCCGTATCTCGCGTGGAGAAATTGTCATATTGCGTCCTATTTATTTTGTTTTTCGATATGTCATGTTTGTTATGGAGTTTTTATACTCAGAGATCGAGCCAGACTTCGGTTGTGTGCGCGTTTTTGCAACCTAACAACTGTTCATAACTTCGTATAGGCTAGGCCTATTATTTAATGGAGTTCACGCATTTGCACCTTTAGGTTAGGCTACTGTATTTTGCCAATAATCAGAAAGTGTGTGAATGTATCGTCAAAACGAAATGCTCGACGGCACTTGTTTATTAAAATTTTTTCTCATTTCTTCTTAGTTTAATTTTAGTTTTTAAAATGGGGAAAAATAAATGACTTACCCCGAAAAAAAATCCAAACACAGGTACACGCAAGGAAATGGTGAGGATAGGCAAAAATCCAATACCAAAGCAGGTATCACTTAAAGTCCTTTTCCACAAACTGACTGATTGTAATAACATAACAAAGGAACGGTGCTACTTGGAGACGGTGCTACTAGGTCACTATCAGTTCTTAAAAAGTGCAGCCATACCTTTGACCTTTTTTGTCTACTTGTCCGTGGCATTGCAACAGTGATGTTTGATTTTCAAGAGGAGAGGGTGTATGTGTGTTCTGGGGGTGCTTACGCTTGGCAAGTCACAGAAGAGTGGGGAGCAAACAAACCTTTTAAAAACATGTATTACACTAAATTATTATGAAACTATCTGTTACACTTTAACAGATAGATCTGACTGTGTATAGGGATTGGCTGAGAGGCATTCAAAGCCGGCCTATATTCCCTGTTATAATAACACCTGTGATGCGTTTTAATTTGTTCACCTGACTTTTATCTCTACCCAATTATCATCACCACTGCCTACTTGCTCAATACTTCTTGTATATGTATCCCTGCTTACACCTCATTAAAAAATAAAAAAAAATAATTAAACCTTTTTCTTAGCAGTGTTATAGGTTTGGTATGCAGCTGCCTACAACAATGTCTATCACTGTATTACTGCACTGATCTCTTGCGTAAACTATGATTGTTCCTACCATGTATTAATGCACATCTTGTAAGTCGCTCTGGATAAGAGAGTCTGCTAAATGCTTAAAATGTAAAAAAATGTTATAATGTCACTCCACTAGTTACAATATTATTACAACTGCAACACAATGCAGCCAACAGCCGATTAATGTATACAAAAGTGAAGCTACCTGACATTAGCTAGCCATTTAGCAATTTCTGCAATAATTATTGTATAGATGGCCAAAAAAAAACTGTTTTGGAGGAAAGGAAATGATGGAGTGATGTTCTCGTGACAACACATTTTCCTCCAGCTAAAAGATGTCAACGGTGTCTAATAATACCTCGGAGCCAAGCAACATAGGACAATATATGCATAACATAGGTATTAGGTAGCTGATACTCTCAAAGTGTTAGTGTTGTAGTGAATAACGTAGCTAGCCAGATGGCCAGCCTACTACTAGCCAAGCACTGGCTTATATTACCTAACGTTAGCCAGCTCCACGTTTAACTGTCAGTATGGTGCTTTCTTTTTGTTACACCCCTCAGCTGTGACTTTATTCACAATAAAGCACAGCCTCTTGTGCCTTATTACTTAAATATTGTAGTGCTGTAATGGAATAAAAGCAAAAAAACTGTCATGATAGTATTTCAGACCTCCGGAATCGATAGGAGGATCCGAAAGTGCTAACGTCTATTGATCCGATCAGTTCTGGTAACATTGGAACCGGTCGGTTCCGGTAACATTGGAACCGGTTCCAAGTATGAACCAGTTTTGGTTCCCATCCCTAGTACATTATATAGGATAGGGGTCCCCAACCCTGGTCCTGGAGAGCCACAGGTTCTCCTGTTTGTTTATTTTTGCACCTTAAAATCAGCAACCAATTCAGACCCAAGAAACCAGGCGACATAAATTTGCTGCTTTAATTTAGCAATTAATTAATGAATCAATTAAGTTGTACCACTGTCCCTGCATGTTTACCCAGAGTATTTTGCTCATGATTCCGAACCCATGACCCTTATGACCTCTGCCCTGTTGCCATGGCTACACTCAATGTTCAGGCCCCTGGCCCCTGCAGATGTCTCACCGCCGTTCTCCCGCTCCTCCTCCAGGACCAGATCCGCGTGTCCAAGAAGTCTGTGGATGCAGAAAAGCCCCAGCTGGGCCTGATCGACCGCTGGTACCACACAGCCTGCTTCGTCGGCCGGCGGGAGGAGCTGGTCTTCAAGCCTGAGTACAGCGCCGCCCAGCTCAAAGGCTTCGCCGCCCTCAGGGCCGAGGACAAGGAGGAACTGAAGCAGAAGCTCCCGGCAGTCAAAAGCGAGGGGTGAGTGTGACTGAACCCTGACTGAACTCAGAGCTAGAGCTGTGGTGTGTATGGCTGAGCCCTGAGTGAACACAGAGTGAGGGGTGTGTGACTGGGTTCTGACTAAACCAAGACACGGGTGAGAGTGTCCGAGGCCAAACTGATCCCAGAGCAAGGGCTGAGCCCTGAGTGAACGCAGAGAGACGGGTTAGTGTCTGCTCTGAGTGTGGGATGAGTGTGTCTGAACTAGGGCTGGGTCGGTTTGCACTATACCGCGGTTTGAGCTCACCCCATCGGTGTCATTTTCGAAACCGTCAAACCTTCATCACAAGTGCAGCTAAAATCCCTTTTTTTCTTTTCTCTGAGAGAACTACATGCGCATTTTGCTGCTACTAGGTGACACAGCTGACTAGCTTAATAAAAAGTCTGTTCAGGCATTAGAGAAAATGGATAGCAAGAGGAGAATGATTAGCACACGTGAAAAGCTGTGAAAGAAAAACCATGGGGAAATATACTATGTTACCTGATTAACTTTACATTAAATAATTGGCTAGTAATGTTAGCTAGCTTGTCCATCAGAGCAGACTTTATATTTTTATAAGCTAGCCACCAAACAACTAGCTTGCTAACTTACCTGAGGAGGAGATTGAGAATGTGTGTTTGATTGACTACTTTTTGTAAAACAATGTTCAGCATCAACCTGCTTTTATCATGTTGGATTCATGAAAGTAATGTCCAGTCATTAAAAGCCAAGTCAAGTCATTAACTGCTGCACTGTGGTGAGAAAGGTGTATTGCATGCCATAACGCACAATCATGCACAACGGTACAGTAAGTTGTTGTATATTCAACATATACCCCAGTAAAGGACAGTATGACGGTTTGGAAATCTCAAAACCGCCCAACCCTAGACTGAACCCTGAGTGAGGGGTGAGTGTTTTTGAGCCCTGACTGTGGGGTGAGTGTGTGTGAGCCCTGCGTGAGGGTTGAGTGTGTCTGAGCCCTGAGTGAGGGGTGAGTGTGTCTGAGCCCTGAGTGCAGGGTTAGTGTGTGTGTGAGCCCTGACTGTGGGGTGAGTGTGTGTGAGCCCTGAGTGAGGGTTGAGTGTGTCTGAGCCCTGAGTGAGGGGTGAGTGTGTCTGAGCCCTGAGTGCAGGGTGAGTGTGTGTGAGCCCTGACTGAGGGGTGAGTATGTGTGAGCCCTGAGTGAGGGTTGAGTGTCTTGAGTGAGGGTTGAGTGTGTCTGAGCCCTGAGTGAGGGGTGAGTGTCTCTTGAGTGAGGGTTGAGTGTGTCTGAGCCCTGAGTGAGGGATGACATAAAAACATGGCAGAGCAGTGCACTTTCAGTGCCTGGTCATTGTTTTGCTCTCAGTTTGCAGATAGTGTTTCTGTGATTTAGAAACACTCACAGTGTTTCTGTGATTTAGATGTTGCAAAATGTTAGAATCTCTGTAACTGCAGATAATACAATCTTAACCAAAGGTACCACTGCCTAAAACTCTTTTAAACTCTTTTAAAACTTTACTGACAATTTGTACTGAAAAAAGCTGATATGATGCGGGAATTTATTTGTGTCCGGTAAATTGTCTAGTACTGATATTATTTTTGCTAAACCGTTTAAGTAAGATTGGATGTCTTTTAGTTAGTACTCTTTCTCTCGGGGTGAACTTTCTCTGTCAATCACTCATTTCCCTTTAATATTAAAGACCCCTTTTCACTCAAAGGGAATGCTAAATGTTGAGCTACAGTTTGACCAGTCTACCCTGGACACAAACCGCTCGGCTATGTGTGCCTCTATCTGCCTCAGCTCCTCTGGGCCTCATTTTTCTCAAGCCTTGCTCCCGTTGGCTGATGTGATTAGCGAATGGCCTCATAGGATAGGGCAGTTCTTAAGCATATACATTTTCGTTGGTCGTGGGCTCAGTGTCACAGGGCTCAGGACATAGTGACCCACATCGCACAGAGGGTGTCCATCCTCAGGACCTGTGGGTGGTGGTGCCCCCGTTATCCACTGTGTCGTCCTGGTCCACAGCGACCCTGCAGCAGAGGAAGATGGCTTTGAACGAGCGGCGGAAGGCCTTCATCTTGTAGGCGTAGAGGAACGGGTTGACGGCGGAGTTGGCGTGGGAGAGGATGATGGCGGTCAGCAGCAGGGGGAGGGGCACGGCGCAGCGCGGGCACAGCAGCAGGAAGCAGTTGATGATGTGCAGCGGGATCCAGCAGACGGTGAAGAGGAAGAGCACCAGGAAGAGCGAGGTGGCGGTCTTTATCTCCCGGCGCATGCTGGCGGCCCGGCGGGTCTGCGCCTCGCCCTGCGCCCTCTCGGCCGCGATGCGCCGCACCTGCCGCTTCACCGTCGCGAAGATCTGCGCGTAGATGAGGAACATCACCACCAGGGGCGCCAGCACGCAGGCGAAGAAGTTGAAGTAGACCATGTACGTCATGTCCACCACGAAGATGAAGAAGCAGTAGCCGGACTCTGGCGGCGTCTTGTACCAGCCCATGAGCGGCACCAGGCCGATGAGGAAGGCCAGCACCCAGGTGACCAGGATGACCAGCACGGCGTTGCGCGGCGTCATCAGGGTGTGGTAGCGGAAGGGCAGGAAGATGGCGAGATATCGCTCGACCGCCACGGCCAGCAGGCTGAAGATGGAGCTCTGGGTCAGCATGATGAGCACGGACAGCATCAGCAGGCACAGGTACAGGTTGTGGCGCGGGATGCCCACGTCCGTCATGATGGCGCAGGGGATGGCCAGGCCGCCCACGCAGATGTCGGCCACCGCCAGCGACACCAGGAAGTAGTTGGTGACGGTGCGCAGCTTCCTGTTGATCCCCACGGCCAGGCAGACCAGCAGGTTGCCCACAGTGGAGAAGGCGGCGATGACCAGCTCGGCCGCCACGTACGGCACGTTGAGGGAGACCACCAGGTCAGGGGCCGGGGTGGTGAAGTTCAGAGAGCGTTCATGTTTCTCCCCTCTCGATGGAGCCTGCGGCAGAACAGTGGAGGTGTTGAAGCAGGGTTCTGTAGTGCTTGTGGGATGGTGTTCTCACGCATCCTTTTAAATTAGCCACTCTCTGCTCATTTACTTTTCACTTATTGTTTGCAGCAGGGGGGGAAACTGCATTGCAACCAGCTACAAATGAAGTGCAGCTAAAAATACACTTACTGAGGTTTTTTCCATTTTTCACAACCATTAACCTGTCCAAGGTGGAAAGGCGCAACACTCCTTTGCGGATTAAAACTTCTCTTTTATTGCATTTGTTTTTTTTAAATCATTGATGTTTCGACCTTTCGGTCCTTCATCACAGTGATGTTTTCCTGCGTTGCGCTTTTCTGCCATGGACAAGTTGGTGGTTGTGACGAATGGAAAAGCTCAGTTTAGTGTTCACAAAACAGGAGAACCAATAGTCTTGAGGTCTTGGAACCCATTATCCAGTTATAGCTTGATATTATCATGATGTTCTCAAAGGTACAATAATAGCAATCTCCAGATATCTATTGAACATCAAGTTAAAAGGTCACAGAGAGAGACTTTGATACAATACATTTTTAATTATGAATTTCTTTTTTTTTTTATTACTTGTGCCTTCGCAGTCCTGCACTAATATGCATGCATGTTCGCTATGCGTTCTTGCTGCTTATTAATGCCACAGATGTCTGTATACAGTACAGTGCCCTCCACCTCACTGTTAGTAAACATATTACATTTAGAAATCTATAAATGCTCAGTCTACTTACAGCATCCATTTTGCAGTTTGACATGAATTTTGATATTTATGTACTTTTGTCTGAATTACACTGTCTGACCTGTACTTTTCGTAAAGGTGAGTGTCCGTCCGCCCCAACAAGTACTGCGTCATTTGAAATATTTCTAGTTTGCCGTGGCTTTGTCATTCCCCATTAATCTTGTTTCAGCTTTATTCAGCCAAACGGTAACCAAGCGTACAATAGGCTTAGTGATGCCTTGGGTTTAGTTTCCGCTTTGCGTAGACCCATTGCGCTCAGTGTGGTCCCTTTGTTCCTCTGAATGTGTGCCTGCACCAGTGACCCTGGAGTGAAGCAGACCCAGATAAGAACAAACCCGCACAGGCAGGTATATTTGATTAGAGCGATAATGGAGCCAATCAAGTGCCAGCTATAGGCGAATAGCTCTTTTTATCCTGTCGCTCTGTACAAATGTGCCTGGAAACCCCATTTATGTCAACTCATAAGGAAGCAGATCGAAACAAAAGCATCTGACCTCACTTGAAACTCTATAGATCTCATTTGTATGGACCACTCCGTCCATCAAAGAGAAACGTTTGTAGCGATTCTTAGCTGCGAAATGGCCAGTATAGTCTCAGTGATAGAGAACCGGTTCTGGATTTGCGGAGATGCACAGCTAGCCGATTGAAGATGCAGGGGTGAGATGTTGTAAGAACATTGGTTCTTACCCCACCACATTCATTGACATGCCTCAGTTTGGGGTTATCGGTGAGCCCCAGTGAGTATCGTGACGGAAAGCGTTGATGACTTTAGAGCCCAAGAATCCAAGTAATGCCAATGTTTTTCTGTGCTTTTCAATTTGGAATTTAGAATCAGAATTCTCCATTTAGCTATTTTTGCCTTGTTTGTAAATGTACACATTTTAGTATTCACTGAGGTTTTGAGAACTCTCAGACTATGATATCCTAAAAGTCTTGCATCCCTAAGCTGCATGTTAAACTGTCAAATGAATTCATTGTAATATTTTTCCTTTGTCATTAGTTGCGTTATGGTATAGCGCGAAGCGAACACCCGATGAGCCATCGCCTCTGACAATTTAATGAGCATCTTCCCTTTCAGAATTCTTCAGTTCAACTTCAACAAAATAAAATCAACGACACACAGTCTGGAAATACTGCCGATAATGGCTGAATAATATCTGGCTATATTGTCAGCACATTTCTCATTCTGGACACTTCTCGTCCTATCCGCCGAGTCGGTCATACTCACAAAAGCAGAGGCCCCAGTTGCACTTGAGCCGGGGTCCACAGAAGCTGTTGTGCTTGCTGCCGACAGAGTCCTCTGAAGAGCACCGTGCGCGCCCGTCCGTCTACACCTGTGACAAATGTATCAATATTGATTCTTAGTCATGCTGCCTGTTGGGCTGTTTTCCGTTGGATCACATTCTTTACGGTCACCCTGCATTTACATTTTACATTTGCATTTCATTTACATTTTAAGCATTCAGCAGATGCTCTTATCCAGAGCGACTTACAAGATGTGCATTAATGCATGGTAATTGTTAATGCAATGTCCCAGAGAGTGCAAGGGCTTGGCTTCAGCAAAGGGGGATTTATAGATGTCCACAGTGTGTTTTTTTGTTTTCCATGATGGCTTTTTGTTTTTGGGGTCTCCTTGGACAATTGCTTGTGCACCCCAGCGGCGCGGCAGTGACCACCAGAGAACACCGCGACCTCTCGTGGGAGGAACAGTGCCGGACAGAAGTGGGCTGGGGGGGTCTGAAATGGCTGACTAATTTGTGCCACAAAGGGGGAAAAACACCTTAATTAACCCTGGGGAGACAGAAATTGTCAGCGTGTGTTTGTGTGCAGAGGGTGATGGGGCTTAATTAATTCCACTGGTGAATGAAGGACAGTGTTATTTACACAACCTGGATGAGGCCATTGCACTGTCGATGCTCACAAAAGCACATTTGTGTGACCATGATGGATGTATTTTGACCTGGTAAACTAACATTTAAAAGCAATAAGGAAATCAGTAAATGCAGAAGTTGTGATCTGTAGATGGTTGTGTGAAAAGCGGGCACCACTGTGCTTGTAGAAAGTGCACTCTGACGGTGGTGACTGGGTTTTGGTTTTTCTGCTATTATTGAATTCTCGATAAATGGAGCAATAGTTTCTCAAATTGGGATTTTTCCGCATCTTGGAGTAGTTTTCTAAAATTGCCATTATGTTGTACAGAATAAATACAACTGCCATTTTAAGTCTTTGAAAACCAAGATGTCTTTGACTCAACCAGTTTAGAATGCGTGTTAAAAATGGTGTTTATTCAAGTGTTCCTTATCAAAATTTATTTGTTCTCACGTTTGTTTTATAGCAGGGTATCCACAGGTTCTTAAAAAGTCTGAAAAGGTGTTAAATGTATTTAGCAAAATGTAAGGCTTTAAATAGTATTAAAATGTCTGAAATTAGATTTTCAGGGGTCTTAAAATAGTTTCCTTTTCATTTAGATAAAATTAGCCTAAATAGTGATATTCATCCATATTTGTGAAAGTCAGTGATTTTCCCTCAGTCCCTATTCATTTTCCCATTGACTTTTCTGATATTGTCATTTTTGCAAAGACAAGGTGTCATACCAGCTTCTCGGCTCCATAGCATTGTGAAACACAAACGTATCAAATTTGTGAAAGCAACCCCCAATTTATAATAATTTTAGTAAAGGTACAAGACTGTAGGCATTAACTTTTTTTATTGGCAAACGAACTACACCAATGTTGCGTTAATCACCATGTCACTGATCGGACAGTACTCGATCAGTGAGAGTGGTCAACAAGAAACAGGCCTATTGCCACATTTTTTTTAATTGGTCGGGAGTACATCCCTGTGTTTCTTACACATTTACATCCAATGGAAAAGAGTTGCAATGATGGATTAAATTGATACAGTATGCCATGTCATCCCAAATAAGCAAAAGCGAGATTAACGAATTGAATTTTTGCATTAAGCCAATCCACCCCTGCTAAACACCCATTCTGTCATTCTGCAATCACGTTCTTATAGGTATAATGATAAGCCTGGCAAGACGGTCTAAAACAGTTCTAACGCTATCGGTGTGGTGTCATTTTCTTTAAGGAGGCTAACATCAGCGGATCATTTGTCTGTCTAGGCTAGCTAGCTAATAATAGTCACAGTCCGAAATCTTGCGAACGGTGTACTCGAAACAAGTGTGCAACATTACAAATGAACAGGGCTGTTATCTATCTAGTTGTTGATTCCCAAAGATCATATTGAATTGTCATGAATAAAATTATTCAGCTGACCTAATCGTTGTCGTTACTCAGTCTATAACAGCATCTATTATTGCGCATGTAAGACACAGTATCCCTACCCAGCATGTAGACCACTTTAAAAATGCATATTATATACAGGCTAGTGTTGTTATAACCACTATATATGAAATGTTATATTGTAGACAATACATACATGTAATATGTAATACATAAATACTGTCAGTATTGACTATGTATAATGTAATTTTATTATATTTAATGTTTCATGTAGACCCTTGTAGGCTGTAGGGTTATTTATTATTTATGATGTTAATAGTGGTGTTGTCATAGCTTTGCATAATACGTGGCTGTTCCTTACTGGAAAATGTTTGCTACGGGTATGTAGACTATTGTGTGTATTCTGGTGAACTGCAACGCATACAATAAAATACAAATTAGAAAAGGTACATCAGCTATTATTTGCTAAAGACAAACATACAGTAAACATAAAACAATAAAACATTTCATTGGGGGTTAAAGGGATGATGACATTTCACTGCTGAATAACGTTACTGTTTGACTGCTGTTATGGTTTGTTTGCACTTTGTTTGTTTGCACTTATTACAGTTGGTCTAATATACATGTGAGCTCACTCTTAGATTTGTACAAGAAATGTATCTGTGTTATTCAATCATTTTGGGCATTGTGTCCTTAAACTGTTGTAGCTGCTTTATATAATTTTATTTATATCATTTCAGAACCTACATTCACTAATGTTGAATTGGGAATAGGCCATTTTCCTCATGCTTTTTACTTGTATTCATTTTTGTAAAAATCTGTCTTAAATTTCATTTCTGGTAGCATTCAACAGTTTTTAATGTTACTCTCTAAAACCTGCAGATACCCTGTATAGGTTTACTCTAACACCAAGGTATTTTTATATTGGGAGTCTGTCTTGTTGTTTAAAAGAACCTGAAGATTGTTTGTTTGGTGTATGAAACCTTTTTGTGTTACATGGTTGTCTCTGTTTTCTCTGAAGACCCCACGTGTTGAAAGTGGAAGGTTCTTAGGGACAAAAGTGTGAAAAATGTATTTATTTCCATAAAAACATTATCCTTTTTTTTGTGTGTGTGTTGTATTAGAAAGAGGAAGACTGATGAAGTTGATGGAGAGGCTGCCAAGAAGCAGAAGAAAGAAGAGAAAAAGGAGAAGCAGTTTGAGATGCAGATGAAGGTTTGAGGCATTTTCACATGTAAATGTTCCACCAGGTCCCGATCTTTGACCCCTCTGACAGTGCTGGCTTTGTCTCTGTCCATCCCCACAGGAGCAGAGCCAGTTGATCTGGAGCATCAAGGACAAGCTGAAGAACTTCTGCTCCACCAACGACATGAAGGAGCTGCTGATTGCTAACAGCCAGGAAGTGCCCTCTGGAGAGTCCAATGTAAGCCTCTCAAAACCCAAACCTCCAGGAAGTGCTGATTCTGAACAGGCTCCACAAAGCCCTTGGCCTGATTTTATACAAAGCAGCTGCTGAATGAAAATTAAATGATTTTGTGCATACGTACACAAAAATAACACTTAAATTTGCTGCAAAGCCAGCTCCGTGGCGCGATGCATAATTGGCGTTCGCGTTGTCCATGAAGGGAGGGATTCAGTCAGCTGCGTTGTCCATGTCTCGTCGCACACCAGCGAGTGAATGTCTTCCTCTAGCTCATGACTTTGCAAGCTTTACTGCGCTTGTCTATGCTCTCCTGAATTGACAGCGGAGGTTGCAGTGAGCACAGATTAGAATACGATGGGGCATTCCAAATGTGTAAGGGGGGAAAGCATTTAAAAAATTGTTTAAAAATATATATATGATATTTTTTTGCTGTACAGCATAAGATGAACAGTTTTATTAAGTGTGTGTTTGTATGTACGTGCATGCGTGTGTGTGCTTTGTGTGTGTGTCTCTGTGTGCGTGCGTGACAGATCGTGGACAGCCTGGCAGACTGCATGGCCTTTGGAGCTCTGAAGCCCTGTGAGGAATGCGAGGGCCAGCTTGTGTTCAAGAGTGACGCGTACTACTGCAATGGGAACATCTCCGCCTGGACCAAGTGCGTGTTCAAGACCCAGAAACCCAACCGCAAGGACTGGGTCACCCCCAAGGTGGGTTCTCCCCCGTGAGCCAGGGGAGAAGCTGTTAAAAATACATGTCCTTGCACTGGTCCTCAGGTACCAGGGTAACTGGCCCTTATACAGGGGTAGCCCTGGGTGTTGTATGAATGTTTCCACCACAAACGATAGAGAAGACAACATGGAGCAGACAAAATCTAGGTATTGTAATCAGCTGATGCTTGCTTAGTATAGGTTTTTCAGTAAGTGTTTTGTGAGCACTGTGTACAGGTGTCTGTGGAAAGAACGCTTACTTGAAGCTGGTACAAATATGCTTACAGAGGGGGGGAAAGACACTCTTATTTAAGTTAAACTGGCAGTGAAGTCTTCATATCATGCAATGAGCATTTGTACGTGTTACGATAGTATATGAAAAGGGATTTGAAATGAACCCATTAAAGGAACGAGATGAATATTTGGTCTCAAACCAATAAAAGCAGCGATGAAAGGATTAGCTTATGGCTCCTCCCACCCAGTTTAACTTTAATCAGTGTAGCTTTTTTCCGTACAATATTCCATATAGTACTGTATTGCCTTCTGTGTACTACTTTGCTATTTTGTCTTTGTTTCACGTTGGTTGTCCAAGTTTGTCACCTGCTTGTCTGTCTTGTTCTTCTGTGATCCCATTGTATTTTAGTCACGATCACATGTGTTTGATTGATCGCTGTCCCCCAGGAGTTCCATGAGCTCCCCTTCCTCAAGAAGTTCAAATTTAAGCGACAGGACCGGCTGTTCCCCAAAGTGGAGGCCACGCCCATTCCCAAGACCACCACATCTAGCGCCGGCGCCTCCAGTGCCCCCGCCAAATCCACACCTGACCCTGTGCCCTCTGGTGAGGTCAACCGTGCTTTAGCTAAAACAGCCTCCATTGCAAACGTTTCTCATAATTTCTCTGCCTTGCAGAAGCTACAAGGGAAACTTGTGTATAAGCAAAACACTTTTACAGCTCATTTACTAATGCCGGATATGGGGGCATTCGCAATATGGGGGGTGCTTTAAATTATTTGTGTGCCCCTGTCCCTGTGTGGGTATGTCCCTGTTTTACTTTTTGTGATGATGTATGAAAGGTGTCGTGTAAATAAAGTTTTTATTATGAATCAGGGCAGCAGGTATTTACTGAATGGGTTCAGGGCAGGTTGTGGGTTCAATCCCCACTGGGGCCACATGCTTCACTACTGAAGTGTATAAAAGCGTCTGCTAATTGGCATATATTATATTATATATTATATATTAAACGCTGTTCCAAACAGAGTTTGAACTTGTGACCTGGGTCAAGGCCTGGAGCAAAGCCCTCCTGTCACTGAGCAGTGCTTTTCAGATACTTTTTAGTTTTTAAAAATTATTATTATTTATTTATTTTAAGAGCTGTGTCCGTGTTTCCCCTGTGCTGTCCTACAGATAAGCCCCTGACTGGGATGAAGATCCTGGCCGTGGGGAAACTGGGCAAGAACAAGGACGAGCTGAAAGCGGCTGTGGAGGATCTGGGTGGGAGGATCACCGGGACGGTCAGCAAAGCTTCCGTCTGCATCAGCACCAAGAGTGAGTACCTGCCATCCCAGGATGCTTCGCTGAAGACCTGAGCTTAGGACACGTTCAAAACAAGAACATCGACAAAAAAATGGGTTGTGCAGCACAAATTCAATGAAAGTAATTAGGCATCAGGTGTTCTCTATATGTGTGTCTCCTTTCCGTTGGGCGTACTGCACTGATGGCATAGAGCCAAAACATTGTTTTGTATCTGCCGTAGTATACAACTAAAGATTATACTTAAGATATAAACATATATCTTGGTCTCCCTGTAGTTCTTCTCATGGTTTTAGTGTGAGTACTGTTTTAGGTTTTTTTACTTTTCTTAGTTTGCACAAATGACAGAATGTGTGCAAACTATGCGCGCTTGGAGAAGGCAATTATTTGATGAAGAAACCCTAATGGTAACTAAACTGGATTTCCCTGTTGTATTTTAAGGCAGAGGGTTAAACAGAGACCATTGAACTGAGACTGACAGAATGGCTGTCGTTATGCATCTGTGTGATCTTGTGCTCTTCAGAGGAGGTGGAGAAGCTGAGCAAGAAGATGGAGGAGGTGAAAGAGGCTGGGGTGCGTGTGGTGTCTGAGGACTTCCTGACTGACATAAAGTCCTCTGGCAAGGCCCTGCAGGAGCTGGTCTCCCTCCACGCCATCTCCCCTTGGGGGGCAGAGGTCAAACCTGAAACCGCCGTCCCCACCACCGCATCCAAGTCCAGTGGAGCCACGGCCACAAAGAGCATGGGCAGAGTAAAGGAAGAGGAAGGTAGGAGTCGTGTGTTCGTGTAGAGGGAGAGAGGAAACCAGGAGTAGTGCTTATGTAGAGGGAGAGGGAAGACCAGGAGTAGTGCTTGTGTAGAGGGAGAGAGGAGACCAGGAGTAGTGCTTGTGTAGAGGAGAGAGGAAACCAGGAGTAGTGCTTGTGTAGAGGGACAGAGGAAACCAGGAGTAGTAGTGCTTGTGTAGAGGGAGAGGGAGACCAGGAGTAGTGCTTGTGTAGAGGGAGAGGGAGAGGGAGAGGGAAGACCTGGAGTAGTGCTTGTGTAGAGGGAGAGAGAGACCGGGAGTAGTGCTTGTGTAGAGGGAGAGAGGTAAGGGGCTTTTCTAGAGAGAAGATTATGAGAATAAAATAGTACCAATTTGACAATGTTGTCCTGTTGAAGGTGGCAGCAAAGCCAAGAAGATGAAGCTAACCGTTAAAGGAGGAGCAGCAGTGGACCCAGATTCAGGTGAGCATAAAAGATTCACTTGCATTGTTGTATTTTGACTTGTACTCCCATAGCGTTGTCAACACATAATTGTCTTCGCTCTAGGCTATCCTTAACTCTAGGCTGGCTGCTTAACTCCTTGGCTAGTTTCCAACACATTTCACACAACCTTTCTTTAACCCGGGGCTATCCAGCGGATTTGAATATTCCCTTAATGCAGACTTTTTGGAGATAACTTAAAACGGTTAACCCTGTTCCAGAGCATGGCTAAGGTAATCCCCGACTAAGGTCGTTGCAATCCCACTTTTGAGGATCCAGGTGTGAAACAAAATGTAGGGCTATGAATGTTCTTGCCTAAGTGTAGTGTGGAAACCCTACCACCTCTCCAGTTCACAGCCTTATAACCGTGTTGTGGTAATTGTAAAAGTATAAGTATTTCTAAAACTGTAATAGATCCATTGCTGCAGATTCAGTACATTCAGCCTGTAACAATACTAGAGAGACCAAACTCTGGCTTGATTATTCAGGTCTTGAGAACTGCGCTCATGTCCTGGATCAGAACGGTAAGATCTTCAGTGCCACCCTGGGTCTAGTGGACATCGTCAGAGGAACCAACTCCTACTACAAACTGCAGCTGCTCGAAGACGACGTGCAGAAGCGGTGAGTTTGGCTCCAGGAGCTGTCGCCGACATTTGCATTACATTTGACATTTTAGGCATTTAGCAGACGCTCTTATCCAGAGCGACTTACACAGTTTAAATTTCTTTACATACAATCCATTTATACAGCTGGATATTTTACTGAAGCAATTCAGGTTAAGTACCTTGCTCAAGGGTACAATGGCAGTGTCCCACCTGGGGATTGAACCTGCAACCTTAATGTTACAAACCCATTATACCACACTGCCTCGCCTGACAGTACCCTGCTCTTGACTAGGCTCATTCTCAGACAGCAAGCCCTTGGTGGCTTTCAAATTCCTTTTTCAAAAGTACTTTTCATTGGTTGGCTGTTAGAGCACCCGGTACACACCCCATCCTGATTCGTCTTAATAATTTGGTGACTTGGGGTATCAGCAGGGCTTATCACCAAACACAATGCTTTTATGGCCAGGTGTTATATCCGCAAGGATATATTTTTTTAACCGGCTCGCAAGGATAACTTCTAATATTAGCCAGAGAAGGAAACATGGAGTGTTGCAAGGGTATGGGTTATTGTAATACAAGTTTAAAACAAAAAAAAGGTTTTGACCTGAATCATGATGCCAATGTGCATTGGAAGCCATCTCCCACAGTCTCCTAGAATATCATTTTCACTGCAAGGTTACCAGAAGTGTGAAAAGATTCCAGTTTCCTGGCCGAAGGGATGTAATGTAATCTCTGTTAATTTGTTGGGTGATATCCCTGAGATGTGGACATCTCACTATCACACATTCTCATTGGTCCTCTGTCACCTATCTGCTGCAGGTATTGGGTGTTCAGGTCATGGGGACGGGTGGGCACCACCATTGGAGGAAATAAGTTGGACAAGTTCTACGACAAGAACTCTGCCATGGACAATTTCCGCAACCTCTATGAGGAGAAGACTGGGAACTCCTGGACCTCCACTAACTTCACCAAGTACCCCAACAAGTTCTACCCCCTGGAGATAGACTATGGACAGGTATCACGCTGGGATTATCATTTGCTTGCATGTGAAATATGCCAAGACTATTGTTATCTGTCAGGATAGCTAGCTAGCTGTGTTGCATTTATCATTGTCACTGAGTTTATCCACAGACATTCTGTTTCAGTATAAAGCAGTTTAATGCTCTCTAGCTATCCAATGATCCAGCTGAATTGCCATTCACAGATTTATCAACTGAATTTAGCCATATGATGTTGGGAGCAGTAGTAGTAAGTAGAATTAAGCAGTAGTGAACAACCCTGGTCCTTGAGATTTGTAGTCCTCAGAGATTTTGAGCCCTTTTAGCCAGCAGCTGATTAACACCTGGAACAGGCTTCTAATTTCCCACCACAAAAGCATTTAAGTTTTGAGCTTGAAAAGAGCAGAAACTGATGTGGCCCCTTCCCTCAGATCCTAAACAGAAAAATGGTCTTGGCAGCCGTAGAATATGCCCTGTTTTAATTGTCATGACCCATACTGAAATGGTGTGTTGGGATGACCCATACTCTAATTGGCATTGGGTTTCAGGATGAGGAAGCAGTGAAGAAGCTGACAGCCAGCGCAGGCACAAAGTCCCAGCTTCAGAAACCCGTGCAGGAGCTCATCAGGATGATCTTCGATGTGGAGAGCATGAAGAAGGCCATGGTGGAGTTTGAGGTGAGTGGGAGCAGATGGACAGACGGACAGACTGATATCTTCTGTGTAGTCATTTGCACTGTCGACACTAAATCATGTGAGGTGGCAGCTCATGCCATTGAAAATTGGTCAAATGACCGTTGAGAGACATATTTGTGCAGAAACTGAATTGACAGATTACAGTCTTGCTGTATTGGGTAGGAGGCTAATGTATTGCACACCTGAATCTCATTAAGGTAGCATCAAAACAAATCGATAAACTGTGTTTTATACCAAGGCTTGGTTAAGTATTCGATTCTGATTGGTCCAGAGGTTGTTTATTATTTCGTAGCCGTGGTATAAGTGGAATAAACCACTCCGGGCTGTGCAGTTGTATGAAAATAAATCACTTCAGGGTCGTTAACGGGCTCCTAGGCTTTGGCTTGGGACCACATCACACCACCCTGCTGTGGTTTATTTTTGTACAATTGTACGGCCCGTTGTTGTTTATTCCTTACATATACTCTATTTGAATGCCCATTGCTCTAAATGCATCTCTCTCCCCACAGATTGACCTGCAGAAGATGCCTCTGGGGAAGCTAAGCAAGAGACAGATCCAGAGTGCATACTCCATTCTGAGTGAGGTCCAGCAGGTCAGTAACGGGTCCAGAATTCATACTCCATTATGAGTGAACAACATATCCAGGACCCTCTGAGTAACTGGATTAATACTCCATTCTGAGATCCACCAGCTTTATGTGTAGAAGCGCTCCCGTTGTGTCCATTTACTCAAACTCAGAGCATACGAGCCCTGTGTCACTCCCCACGTCACACACCAATCACAGAGACACCATGTGTTCCTCCTCCCCCTCCCCAGGCGGTGTCTGAAAGTGCGTCCGATTCTCACGTCCTGGATTTGTCCAACCGCTTCTACACGCTGATCCCTCACGACTTCGGGATGAAGAAGCCCCCTCTACTGAGTGACCTGGACTACATTCAGGTGAGCATTCAGATCAGCAGCCAAGTGCTGCAGTAGCAAACCACCTTGCCTTTTCCCGGTGGTGGGAACGTGTGGTGGTGGTGTAACCCTCCAAAATAATTGGGAGATGAGGCTGCTCATTCTTAGGGCAGCAGTTAATTTTCTTAAGTTTAGCATTTGTGGGAAGCATGTGGGAAGACGTGCCATCTAAGGCTCAGAGGTCACCGAGCAGGCGTATTTGTCTTAATAGTAATGTGGCAGAATCCCACAAGCCCACATCTGCAACCTTGGACAAAGCATACGTAGTGCACAGATGGACAGCATGTGTTGATTCCAGCAGTCACCACACACATTACAAGCACACAGTTCCTTAGTTGACCAGCCTTCCTTTTTGTGCTCTACCTCATCGCTAACTAGAGAGAGTAATGTGTATAAACTGCTATCCACACTTCAAGCTCACTGGCAAATCTTTTAAGCAACTTCTATATGGTAGATAAAACACAAAAAAAACATTGGTACTGTTTTTGTTTTATTTCTGCTCTGTTGAAGTGCAATGGAAAAGGAAAAGGATTTAATTAGTGAATACAGATGAGCATCTTTTCCCTCCCTCCTGTACAGGCCAAAGTCCAGATGTTGGACAACCTCCTGGATATTGAGGTGGCCTACAGCCTTCTCAGGGGCGGAGCCGAGGACAACAAGAAGGACCCCATCGACCTAAACTATGAGAAACTCAAAACCAAGATTGAAGTAAGCCTTTTGCTGATATATCGATGTTATTGACAAGAAACAAGCTTATGGAACCCCAGGTGGCGTAACGGTAAAGGCGTAACATAGCCGAGGTTCGATTCCGGGGGCAGCGATTGGCTGTCCGCCCCTTGGTGGGATTCCGTGTCGGAGGAGGCGTTTAGTTTGCCTTTGTCACTGCAGGTCCTAGAGCTGTGGCGGCGAGCTCCTAGTGCAAGAGGGGGATAGTTGAAGTAGAAAGAGGGTACAATTGAATACTAAATTGGGAGAAAATGTTAAAAAAAAGAAACAACCTTATATTTAAGCTTTCGGTTCTGAAAATCCTGCATCTCAGCATTAATTTCAGAGGACACTGACACTGTCAAATGATGTGTGTGCTAATTTTATAGGTCGTTGAAAAGGCATCTGAGGAAGCCGAGATTATTCTGCAATATGTCAAGAACACACATGCTGCTACCCACAATACCTACACACTGGAAGTCGAGGAGGTAAGATCGGTTCAGATTCAGACTGATGGAATAACCATAAGTCCAGCAGGAACATTTTTGTTCAATGCGCAAAATGGCGTTTCGCTAGCGGAAACACGTTTCACGGTTCCTCTCTGGCGTCTCTCGTTGGCAGATCTTCAAGGTGATGAGGGAAGGGGAGTACCACCGCTTCCGTCCCTTTGAGGAACTGCCCAACCGCCAGCTGCTGTGGCATGGCTCGCGTACCACCAACTACGCCGGCATCCTGTCCCAGGGCCTGCGCATCGCACCCCCCGAGGCCCCTGTGGTGAGTCCCTGCAAGCAATACCGCCCTCTGCTGTTTGGGAGGCAGAAGTGCAGCTACTGCTCTGATAGGCTATACTTTATTAATGTATTCATTCATTCATTTTTATTTAGCAGGGACCTTGCAAAGCGCATTAGTTGTGCCAGAGTTGGCTAAAAAGCTAGTTTTCATCTGCAGTCCCTGGGTATCCCAATTAAAACCACTGGCATCATTGTGTCAGGGAACACAGATGGTGGACTGCTATATTGATATATGATTTCAGCTTCAACCTGATATAGAGCTTAATATAGAGGTGCTTTAAATAGACCAGTGTATGCCCATACTCACTTGCTTAACCAGAAAAGTTCACTGCCACCCATATTGTGAATATTTCCCTGCATTATCTGAATGTGTAGCAGTACAAGTTTACATACTGAGTACAGACTTGTATGCAGTCATATAACACTCTAATCCTGATTAATCTACATGGTGCTCCCGTTTATTCACAATGTTTTCTTGAAAACAATTCCAGACAGGCTACATGTTTGGCAAAGGCGTGTACTTTGCTGACATGGTTTCAAAGAGTGCCAACTACTGCCACACCTCTCAGTCCGACCCCGTGGGTCTCCTGCTGCTGGGAGAGGTCGCCCTCGGCAACATGTGAGTCATGTCCTCCGTCACAGCCCAGCAAGCGCCTTAAAATTGATTCATATTTGTCATGTTCTTCTGCATGTTTCCCTCACTCTTTTAAAGGTCATTTTAAATCAAATTAATTTTGATTTAATCCGTTTTTATCCCAATTTGGCGGGCAATTGTACCCTATATTTCTTCAATTCACCCTCCCCCACGAGCCCATAAATACGGGACCAGCCACTACCATGGGACCAGCAATGAACCGCTTCCTTCGAGATGGAACTTGCCTGTTCCCTTTGCCCTCAGGGAAGCTTTCTGTGCTCGCGGTGAGCTTGTGCTGGCTTTCCTTCCCCCCTCCCCCTGGGATGGACAGCCAATCGCCGTCCCCCGGACGAGGCGGGTTGGTGCAGCTGAGGTTCGAACCCGGCCAGCAGTGGGCAACCTGCACTCCGGGCGAATGCTTTTTTTTTTTTTTTTTTTTTTTATAAATTTGTTTCTGATTTTATCCCATTTTCTCCCAATTTGGTAGCCAATTAGACCCGCTATTTTTTACGTCAATCCCCCCCTAGTAATGTGAGTTCGCTGCCGTAGTCCTGCGACCGGTAGTGACGAAGGCGAAGTGACGCCTCTTCCGAGACGCCACTCGCCAAGCCGTCGACCAACCCCGGTACTTACAGGGCCACTATACGCAGCGAAACGCCACGTCGGCTTCCCTCCCCCTCCCTGGGGTGGACAGCCAATCGCCGCCCCTGGTGGCACTCCCGGCCAAAGCCGACACTTGGCAGACGGGGAATTGAACCCCGGTCTCCGTGGCCAGCGTCGGACGTTGTAACCACTGGACCACGCGAGAGGCCCTGGGCGAATGCTTTTGCCGGTTGCGCCACTCTGGGGGCCCTTAAACGTCATTTTAATCACACACTTTAACAGCACAGAAAATATAGCACTTTTTTCAATCATACACCCATTGTTTTAAAATGTGGGTTTGTCACAGGGCCCTTTGCAGGGTGCAACAAAAATGACTGAATGAAGAATACAAATGGGATGAGTGAGACAGAATTATGAAGCATTAAATCCGTAAAGCCAAGGAGAGACGGTCTGGGTTTTTTTAAGTCGCAAGATTGCACATTAAGCCCACCCCATACTGTATCTGTTGTATTGGCAAAGATTCCATTCTGTGGAATTGTTGATGTGTAAGCTGACATGCCCTGCAAGTTTTGAATTTGAGGAACAGTATGTGGGGCTACCTTGAGATGCTGCCACCGTTTCCGAGCCTTAGTGCCACCAGACACCTTTTCTCACCACAGCCTAATTTTCTTTCATATTAAGCTGATTTCCTCTCTTTGGGATATGTTACCTTGTCATCCCACTGTGTGTTCCTTTTCTGGAAGGAATTAACTTGTCATATTCCTTTTCCAGTCCATACATTTTGAGAGTTTCTGTCTCTGATTTATTTATTTTTTTAAACTTGTGTTTATACTGTTTATATTTTTGTTTGAATACTGTAACCAAAGAAGCCTATATTTTATTAATGTTAATCCACTTTGTATCTACAGGCATGAACTGAAGAAGGCATCACACATCACAAAATTACCTAAGGGTAAACATAGTGTGAAAGGTAAAGTTGATTTACTCTGTCCCTGGGGGGAAAACAACAGAAAAAGTGTATTACAAGTTTACAATGTTGAAATTTAAGCACTCATCCTCAGGCAGTGCATGCATTAAACAAACCGCTCACTTTGTTTTTGCTTCTTGGCAGGTTTGGGTCGAAACGCTCCAGACCCCGGTGCCACGGTCATGTTAAATGGTGTACAGGTGCCCCTGGGAAAAGGCACCAACACCAATATTGAGGACACAAGCCTGCTCTACAATGAGTATCCTCTGACATTGAAATCCTGGCTCTTAGGGCTAGAGTTGTGCTTAAAGGAGAAAGGGAAGGCTCCTTTTTATGCTCATAGAATGTTTTTAAGCACTTCCATTTGACAGGCCAAATAGCGTGGATTACTTGCTCTCTATTTGCACTCATTAAACCCTGCTTAGAATAATGGTTGTTGTTAGTAGTGCTACAGTGTGGACATGTACATTGTATAGATGGATGGAAGAGCAGATTTATATTTGTGTCAGTAGAGCTCCAAATGGAGGTGGCAATTGAAGCCAACTCAATGATTGACCTTTAACATAATGCTGACTAAAACTTTCTGGAACTAGATTGCAACAGATTGCATGAAACTAATCTCACAAACAGCAGCTTCCCCATCCACCTGCTCTAGAGAGAGAGGGAGAGAGCTTCTGGTGTTGATACAAATCCTGACCTAACCAAATCACAAACTGTTGTCTTAATTTGCCTTAACCAAACCCTCCCTAGGTATATTGTGTACGATGTGGCTCAAGTGAACCTGAAATACCTGCTGAAGATCAAGTTCAACTACCAGACATCCCTGTGGTGAGGCTGCCGTTGAGTGCTCGAAGGGTCAGTCCACAGCATCTCCCTGCCAGGACCTCCAGGCTCCCATCCCACAAAGCAGACATCCCTGGCTAAGGAGCAGCAGATGTCCAAGACCCAATCATTTTCTTTTTCTTTTTCTTTTGGTAGTTTGAAATCTCAGCTATACAGAGCATATTACCATAGATAATGGCTTGGAATAGAATCTGTGCACGGGCAAGATTTTGTACTTCTCATTTGTTCAGTTTGTGTTGGAAAATATAGTTAACCTTGAACGACAACTATATCAATTACAACATCTGAGCGCACTATTCGTGGTGGCTTAGTTTAGAATATCTGTCAAGAGCGAGTATCACTAGAATATCTTGAAGGCTTCCCTTGGCTAATGATCCATTTCAAAATGTTCAAAATAAAAAAAGTTTTTCTTCTGTACAAGTAGTCCTAGGTAGTTAGTATTCTCGGACCTGATTCTCTCAATGTGCAATGGTATTCAAGGTCAATGAGAATACTGCATATAGTCATAGAGAAAGGTTTTAATACCCTTTGATGGTAAAAGTGTTTGGTGGGCAAAATTAACACATACAGTGCAATTGTATTTTTGTTCCTGCCAGATGTTAGCACATGAGGTGACAGAACAAAAAAGGAAAGCCACCAAGGATTCATAGGAAGCAAACAAAGTTTATTTGGTATTGATCTACTTTTTGCATTCAACAAAGGGTGGTACTCATTTAATGAACAGATTCAGTTTCTAAATGGAAGTTGACAGTAACTGAAGCATGATCGTTATTACTGTAGAATTCCTGGTAAAGTGTTAACAGCGGACACACAGGTTATTAATGAGTGTACACAGGGTTTCACTCATATTTGTTTTGTAACATTGGGTTTTTTTCTGTCATGAAGACTGAAACAGTCTTTCAAATGTTTCTGTCTATTACATTCAAGGTTTCTTATTTTCAGTTTTGTTTTTAGCTTTGTAAAAACATTTTTTTCATTTATCCTTATTCACTTTGTTTTTGCACAAAATAAAGCCTTCTGTTAATCTTTCCCCTTCTATAAACTGGATTTCTCTCCTTGAATTTATACATTTATTCTGCATTTGTAGTGTAGCATCGACCACTGTCAGTATGCATCGCAAAGTAATGCATGTCCTTTAAAGATTCCTGTATGGTTTTCAGCTCACCAACGACGTCTTGCATACATTATTTTATTACTCCTTATTATCTCTGGTTTCCTGTGATGTTTATTGCCTGAAGAATTCCAATGGTATAAGTATATAAGGTATAAGTCTAAGTCAACGAAGTGGAATTTTACTTTAAAAGTTATTGTCCAAACACCTGGCATCCAGGGCAGCCAATGTAATGTTTACATGAAAGGCACTGTTTGGACATGTATATCGTTATACGTAGTACTTTAAGATGGTTTTGTTTTATGTTTTTTATTGTACTGACGGTTTTTCTCAACGATGTCCAAGAACTCGCTTTGACAGTTTGGTAGTTTGATTATATCGTAAAAGTTAAAATAATCGGACAATTTAAATGAAAAGCTGCCTGGAAACCAAGCAACATAAATTATTAGTTTTATATAAGAAAATAACATGTTCAGCAGCTGTCCCTAATTGCTTGTTTTGTCTACCCGGAGCATCGGCGTGCTGGAGGTGTGCACTCTTAAATTTGACACATTTTAACTGAAAGCATGAAAAGTGCGCTGACATTTACTGCAGTTAAGTTTATTGATAAATTAAGTGGAATTTAATTGAACGGATTATTGTGTTCGAACAGCCCTCTCTCTAGCTACCTCTATCCCACAATGCACCCCGACTGACAATCTTTGAAAAAGCGGCGCGGCTGATTCAAGATGGCGGAGCTGGAGCAGCTGCTGGACGAGAGTGAGTAATAACAAAATTATCTAGGGTTTGAAACACCTAGTAACATCTTCGGAAACAAATTCTCCAACATTATTACACTTGCCACATATCCTAAGATGTTGAAAAGTACAATAACAATCTGAGCTCCACTTGTTTATCGTGTGTTTCACGCGAATATTTCAGCATTTAAGCAATGACCACCAGCTGCTTTGGCTAGCTAGGAGTTCGCTAGCTAATGTTAGCTAAGCTATGGGGGCAGTCGGAGTGAGCTAACAGGCTTGCTACAAGCCCGACAATGAATGGTGGTTATTTATGGTTTGTTTAACTAAAAACGCAATACTGTGTAACCAATTAATTGGCCGGGTAGCTAAAAGTTTAAACGCATGTCTATATAGCTATGCAGTCCACTAACAGCAATTCTTACTTGTTAGCTAGCATGACAGGAATAGATGGCTTCCAAGAAGTAGCCACACAGGGGTGGTTTATTAGCTTACCCGAGCCGTATAGCCAACAACAACAGAAGTGTGTCGATTTAGTTCGCTAACGTTATAACTTACGAATTATGAGCGTTAGCCATAGTTGCTATTCTTGATTGTTGGCTAGCCGGCTGTCAAAAGCTGTGCAAACTGGCGATCTAGATCAGCGGTGTAGTTTAATAAACAGTTCGCTAATGTTCGATCATAATTTATTGACTTGGTAGGTAGCAAGCTAGTTTATTGGGTAATGATAATGGAATTTACACCAGCTTGTTAAGTAGATGGCATGTTCACTGGCGAATTCGTACTAGTTAATCAGCTTCTTGGCTAGTTTTGTCTCTGTGTGACTAAAATGATTAATCGCCCGCTGTTGTCGTTGCGAATGTCAGGTATGTTTCACGCTTGTTTTTCTTGGTGTGGGTTTGATTGGAAGTTTGGTTCTAGTTACCACGGCTGTGTTCCAAATTACAGTTTGGGTTAGAAAAGGGATTGAAAACAGCTAGATGGATACAGTATTTATTTTTTTGTACATGAGAATCGCCTATGTGTAGACAAAGCGCTCGAGCTCATACCATATGCACTGCATCAAATCAAAACAATGCATACATGTTATTTGATGACAAGGCACTTAAACGGACTACATGTAACATTTTGTAAGATGTATTATTTGTAAAGCATTTGCAGGTGGCTAAATAAATGGTTACGTCTTTATGACCCAGATGAACGGCCATCTAGTACTTGTGAGCAATCCAGCCGTTGTATAGGCGTGAATTACTGATAACGTTAATCAGGTTGTTAGGTCTGATTTTATTTTTGCGCGATAATAATTTAACGTGAATTATCGTTTGTTAGGCCTGTTGATCTGTACAACCCGAATAAAGCATATGATGACCATGGGGCTGAACGTTTGGCTGCTTTCATTAATGTAAAGCCGCCAGGCAGTTGGATGGCTTCCACTGGAAATGTAGAGAAGCTTCAAGCCATTCATATGGGGTGAAGAAAATTGTCTCGTTTGTGTGTCTATGCCCTAAATCCACTGTCAACGAATTGCAGGTCAGCCAATTCAATATGCAAATCCATCTGATATTAGCTGTTTGATTGCCAGTCTTTATGGCCGATTGCTCTTGAAGTCACTTAAACCATTCCTCAGCTACCCAACCTTTGATCAATTTGTGATTTGATTACCATGTAAATAATAAAATAATAGGTTGCATGCAAGTTTCTCCAGTCAACTGTTTCAGGCAGTTTTAAGCATGTATTGTAGGTGGATTGCTGGAGGCTCCTATAATGAAAATCACAGAAATGGCATATCAATTAAACAAGGCACGTATGTGAAATAGACTTTGTTCCATGAAGCATTGTTAGAACCGTCACATTACGATACGCCACATCCAGATTTCTCTCAACCCCATCCCTCGATCACTGCCTAAACAGTTTGGCATTTTATTCACTTCTCTATTTCTAAAAGAAGAAAAAAAACATATCTTCAATTGGTTCTGATATGGTAAAATTAGGATATCCATAAACCATTTATTACCGTTGATGTAGGCATTTACCTTGAGTTGTCTTAAGTGAAGTGTTGAAGGGATTACACGGGAGCAGCTGCTATGGATGTGCAACTGTGTCTCTGCAAATCAGGCCTACTATGAACAGGCTGCTAATGACATCTGAATGACTCGAGTGAGCAATTACTTCCTGCTGTAGGTGCAACACAGGTCCACGCCAGATAATACTTTTCATCCCATTCCAATTTTTCCTGTGGAAACGTAACTTAATGAGCATTTAAATAATAGTTGCTAGAAGGCTACATCAGTGATTATCATTCATACATTAGATCAGTGGTTTTCAATCCTGGTCCTGGAGAGCTACTTGTTTTCGTTTTCACTTTAAAATCCACAATCAATTTAGAAACCAGGCGAGGTGAGTTAATGATGTAATCAGTTGCTTTAATTGATCAATTAAGTGCTGAGTAACAACCCTCCAGGACCAGGATTGAGAAACACTGTTTTAGATCTTCTATTAATAATGAGCATGAAAACTACAGCGAGAAGTATTTCAATGGCTTCGCATCTGTTGCACATCATGTGCTTCTGTTTTTTAGCTGTGGTTTAGTCCCAATTACCAGACCTATGTTGTGCCTACAGTTTCAGTCTTTTCCTGAATGAAATGATGAAAACAGAAAGATCAGTTAGTCTGATAATAGTACAATATTTTGAGACCCATCTAAAGATGGAATGTTTTTAAGACATCAATATGGTATCAATGACTTTTATTGATCTGGCCTAACTACATTTAAAGCTTTATTGAAATGGGGGGTTTTCTCCCTCATTTGAAATCCAGAACCCAGCGATGGATAGTCTGTACAGTCCTGTAGATTTTAGGTCAGATCACGTTTACTTCAGGAAAAATGCATGTGTGTCCGAACAGTGACTTAAGAGGTGGGAGAACAAAAGCTAGCATATACAGCAGGTCTTGATGGCTGGAGTTGCCTAATCCCTCAGTTCTGATTTCTCATTTAATTTGTGTTAGCTGTGGCTTCCCCTCATTACTGATTTTTAGTTGTAAATATTTTGGGGGGAAATTCATACTTCAATGCTTGACTCATCCTACCAAAACTTTTTACCCCTGTCCTGATATTTAAGGTTTAGAAAGGTGATAGAGTGAGTAGCACTATGCATCACAGATGTAACACACTAAGAGTGAAAACAAATAGTCACATTGGGGACTCTATTGAATGGTAAAATCTAAAAAAATAAAGATTATGTTCAGGTGTATTCGCCTGGGCAGTCCTTAACTTTTTTTTCTGCTCCAAGTGAGCATCACTGAATCCTACATTCACCCTTTCCACTGGTTTATAAGGAGGGGGCCATTTCTGCCTGCTAATGAACTGCACTGGGTTCTGCTGTATAGCTTTCCTTTGGCTTCTATTCTTTAAAAAAAAAGTTTTGTTTTTGTCAATTGTTCGATTACATTTGCCCAATTATGTATATGAAGGTCTTTAGCTTGTTCATTTTAATGTTTTACTCTAATTGTAGTCCGTTTGCATTCAGTGTTTGAGTTTAGATTTCAGATTCATGTGGTGTTTTCTAGTGGTAAATCATTGCTTGCATTATAAATCACGACTTTCCATGAACCCTTTCTCTCTCCTGTTTCTAGGCTCTTCGGCTAAAGCTCTCGTGAGTCTGAAAGGTAATGCAGCATTAATTTTATTTCACAGTGGATTACTCCTCCAGTTGCGCTTAATGGTTGCATACGATCTGTTTAATGGAGTAGAAACCGTGACCGTTGTTAAATTCAGCTTGATGCTTGGAAGGAGTATTAGCAGTGCAATGGAATACATTACAAAATGCTGTGGAAGCCACACTGGGAGGACGTTTTATTTTCACATGTACATTTTACGGTTCTCAGATGTTTTTGCAACGTTTCTGATGACTGTGACGACTGGATCAGCGCTTGCGGAATTACTTGAATGCTGTTACCAAAAGTTAAACTACTAGATTCAGCAGCGAAGCGAGCGGTTCACGGGCAGCACCATTGCGATTTGTCGCGGATCATTTCAACCCTTCAGCCGTTAAATGCATTTTCTGTCAGGACCAGGGCATGCTTGAGCTTCTTAGAACACTCGTTCAGACAAAGGAGGAAGTACACACCATTATCTGGAGTTGCTCCTATCTTGCTTTATAAACCCTTGTGGTAATCTTATATCATGTGAATATTTTAGATTTATAATAACCATTGACCGATGTCTCCAGATGATAAGACATGATAGCCTTTGTAATCAAATTTGTCTTCAAGCACATGGGGCAGGATTTTGAAGCAAGACCTAATCCTGTTTAGAGCTTCTGAATCACTCGCTGCTTATTGCTGCAATTATGATGGAACGGTCTGAAGAGTGGCTGCGCTACAATAAAAGGATAAGAATGTGACGCGTCTCAAAATGACACGCCTGGTTCTGTTGCAAAGCACACAAAAACAAGATTAATAATAGTATGGCATATTTTCATTATTTTTTTCACTATGGCTTTAATGTTGTGAGGTTAGTTTATTCAGCAAAAAGAGAACCTTAGTAATAAAAAATGTTTATAGGCGTAAAAGCTAACAATTGCTTGAAAAGCAATTTGGTCAAAGCAAACACAGAACTCTTCATACAGAAATAGATTCTATTGCACGCGTGTGTGTGTGTGTATGTGCATGTGTGTTTTCATGTCTGTCTTCGTGTTTTGCTTGCATTGAGTTTATGGCTTTTGACAATCTTGTCTTTGACCGTACTTCACATTTCATCCAGGCATATGGAATATTGAAAGATTTGGCAGCTGTTTATTTTGTTTGTCTTCATAATGTCTACTTGTATTCCAGAAGGAAGTTTGTCAAACACCTGGAATGAGAAACACAGTGCACCAAAGTCTCAAAACGCTAAGGGAAGAAATACTTTTTCACCAATGGAGACGGTGAGATTTTCTCTTTCTCGTGAAAATCACATTTGTTCAGTGTGATTCCGTTTTTAACATGCTGACACACAAAGCATGTTGATCTTGGTTTAAAATTGTCACAAAGATTGTGATATTTGTTATTAGTTATATTTAAGGATGTTCTTAAGTTAACTATTGTGCTTTTTTTCTGTCTCATTGACTGCATATCGGCCATTAAGAGACCTCAATACAGGCCGTTGTTATGAGTTTATTCTTATTTATGCTAATTTTGCTAAGACAGGAAAAGCTTTCAAAACGGTGATCGATTATTATCAGTGCCACGTCCTGATGCACGTTTCACAAATGCACATGATTCCCAAATGTATGGTGCATGTGTACTGATGTTTATCACGTGCATTCCAGCCAACAAGAAGTTCCAAGAGGAGCCGTTTGTTCTGTGAAGAGGACGAGAGGGATCTGAATTCTAGGTCTCCCAGAAGAAGCCAGAGAGTGACAACTGTGCCTCAGGTTTGACTAGCTGTACTTGTTGGTTGTATGTTGCGGGGAGAAATCAGTGTCTGCCAACCCCCCCATTGTTTGCCTTCTCTACCATTATATTGTCTACCATTATATTGGCAGGGTTGGCAGACATGAAAGTGTTAACCTTTTTAAGATTATTTATAAAACAAAATTCACAAAGTATACCTTTCTTCACTTTACACTATCTTCTTGAGGGTCACAAATAATATTTGTATGTTTGTTATTGCAGGAGTCAGGGATTCTGTTGACATCAGAGCTGGGATAAATTTCAGTTCAGTTCAGTCAACTCAGGAAATGTAGATTAATTTTGTTAACTGAAAAATCCTCTCAGAACATTATGGCCATTTTCCATTTGTTAATTGAATTTGAATGCCTTTCCTGAATTAAAATGACATTGACCCTGATACATTGAGTTCTGAGACATTTACAGAACTGGATGAAAACTTTAAAAGAAAACAAAACACAGCAAATTGACACAAGTTCGACCCACTAATATATTGCTAATTATATTTTGTGAAATGTTACAAAAAATTCGGACCACTCTGAAATCTGATATTTACAGAATTGTGTGTACTGTGTTTTGCCTCCTTTTCACAGAAATTTGCAAACATTGCAACACCAGATAAGAAAGCATCACAAAGGATCGGATTGAGATTACGAAACCTCCTCAAACTGCCCAAAGCGCACAAATGGTGTATTTATGAGTGGTTCTATTCAAATATTGACAGGTAAGATTTGGAACGGTTTTGAACAGATTGAACTGCTCTCGTGTCCAAATATCTGACGTGTTGGTGTTTGAGAGTATTGACGGTCAGCAGGAGTTGCAGGCTTTCACAGATGGTTATTTTGTTCACAGGCCCTTATTTGAAGGAGACAATGACTTCTGTCTTTGTCTGAAGGAGTCCTTCCCAAACCTAAAAACCAGGAAGTTGACCCGGGTGGAGTGGGCGACAATCAGAAGGCTAATGGGAAAGCCGAGACGGTACAGTACTTGACTGTGACCGTTCAATTTAGCTTCGAACCTGTTAATATGAATGTGTTTCATCCACTCATCCAATCCATAGTTGGGTTTGCATTGTGGTTTTTGGATCATGGATCGTGTTTGTTTTTTTGTATTTATTTCCCCCCATTCCCCTCTTTTGTGGGTTATCATATGGGAGGGGGATGTTGGGGCAGAGCTAGAATTGTAAAAATTGGTAATGCAATTATGAATAATGGTTTAAATTGATTTATTTTTGTATAAATGTATAATTTGTATAATTTTATATTTAGTTTGCTGCCCTCGGAGAATTGGTTTGCCTCGTAGAGACAAGCGGCGAACTCATGGGGAGGGCAAATGGACATAGAGGGTGTAATTGGCCACTATATTTGGAGAAAAATGGGGGTAAAATCAAAAACGAATACATAAAAATAAAAAAATAAAAAATGTTTTTAACTAATAGAGGAGTAATGTCACGTTTGTCACCCTTCTCTTCCCGCCCAGGTGCTCCTCTGCTTTCTTTGCAGAAGAGCGGTCTGCGCTGAAGCAGAAGAGGCAGAAGATGCGGCTGCTGCAGCAGAGGAAGTTCACAGATGTGTCGCACTGCAAAGATCTGCCAGAGGAGATCCCGCTTCCCTTAGTCATCGGCACAAAGGTCACCGGTGAGTGCAGTGCTCTCTCCCATGCTGGCCTGCTCTCTCTGGGTCTCTCCAGAGCTGGCCCTGCTCTCTCTGGGTCTCTCCAGCATTGGCCCTGCTCTTTCTGGGTCTCTCCAGAGCTGGCCCTGCTCTCTCTGGGTCTCTGAAGTGTTGACTGTGCCCGATCTGAGGCTCTGCAGCTTTAGCTTTGAGGTTCACTGTGATCAAAATCACCTTTAAAAAAAAAAAAAAAAATTGTTTCTGATTTTATCCTATTTTCTCCCAATTTGGTAGCCAATTACACCCTCTCTTTTCATGTCAATCCCCCCTCGTATTGAGTTTGCTGCCGTAGCCCTGAGACCGGCAGTGACAAAGGCGATGTACCGTTTCCTCCAAGCCGGCACTCGCCAAGCCATCAACCGTAACTCCAGTACTCCAGAGCCACTCCTATACGCAGCGAACCCGTGTTGGCTTCCCTCCCCCCTTCCTGTCCGCCAGCCAATTGCCGCCTGCTAGTGGCACTCCTGGGCAGAGCCGATATTGGCGTGGCCAGTGGAATTGAACCCCGGTCGCGGTGGCCAGTGTCAAACGTTGTAACCGCTAGACCACCCGGGGCCCGTGTTTTATAGCATGTGTAAATGCAAAGCTAAGGAAGTTAGCAAAAAATGCAAAATTCGAAATTGGTATATTTAGATTTTTATTTTTTTCAGGGGGAAATATACAGGGTGTCAGCAAAATGATACTCATGGTCCACAATATGGGTATCCCTGCATTGTGAACTTATTCAGCATTTAAGTTCATAATTTATCAGTATTGACTGTAATTTATTTTGTATGGCCAGCCATAATCCATATATTGCAACAATGATTTTAAATCTGCGATCCCCTGTTCACACACAGTGTTTGTAAGTTGGCAAGAAATTTCCGATACCCATTTGTCAGGAAACAAAAGAAAAAGAAAAGAAACCACTGGTTATGGCTATTTTTGTTGCCTGTTGTGCACAACAAATTCTAGTATTCCAATTAGTCTAAAACCAAACACATGCATTGTACGCTCTCACCTGAATTGACTATGGGTGTCGGAGTGATGAGATGGGCCTACAAATGGGGATTGGGTTTTCCAAAGTGTTCAAGTAGAAAATGGAGGCAGTTAAGTGTTTTTGAAACCGGAGCCCGTGTTTGAAAATCGATTTCCTGTCCTAGACCTCCAGTTGTCCGAAGCCTCCTTTTTTCCCCTTTTCCAGTTTTCAAGTGTCTGAGCTGTTCTCGCTCTCTTGTGTTCCAGCTCGCCTGAGGGGAGTCCACGACGGTTTGTTCACTGGACAGATCGACGCGGTGGACACCAGCGCAGCCACCTACAGGGTCACCTTTGACAGGAACGGCCTGGGAACGCACACGGTTCCTGACTACGAAGTTCTCGTGAGTCTGGCGAACATTCCTAAACCCGCGACGGGTCGCCAGTATGGATTTGTGGATCTTTTTCCGCACCCCTGGCGTGAAGTCCTTTGTTCGGAAACCCGTTGGGACGCCGACGTGAAAATGCGTTTACGGTGCGCTGCTGGTCACCGATCCCCGTGTCTTGTGTCCTTCCACAGAGCAACGAGCCTCACGAAACGATGCCCATCTCTGCATTCGCTCAGAAACAGAGGCCGTCTCGGTTCCAGGCCCTCATGACTCCCCCGCGCGTGCCTTACCCTGCCTCGGTTCAGCCTGCTATGATGGTACAGGGAACCGTCTCCATCCATTTAAACCTGTGACACAATGACTTGTGGTACTGCGTGCTATTGGGCTCTTTTTAGCAAGTCAGTGTACTGCTTGCAGAAACTGCACAAAACCATCCTAATTGACCATCTTTCATATTTGTCAACCAACCTTGATAAAATAATTTGAGTAAATTCTATTTATTCGCACTTAGTATGGGTTTATATTGACGATGACTGGATGAATTTACTGCCTATCCCTGTACAATGTTAAAGTAGGTGCCTCTTATGTTGAGTGTACTGAAAAGACTTGAAAGCCATTTCTCGTTCCTGTAGGGCAATGACCCGCTGCTTGGCCAGTCGCCGTGGAAGAATAATCTACCAGGCACAGAGGGCGAGACGCTGGGGGGATTCCCTGTCAAGTTCCTTGTACAAGTTGTGAGTCTTACTTTCCTCAACCTACTTGATAATGAGCTTGGTACATTAATTTTCTGCCTATTCTCGAGTAACTGTGAAACCTCTCCCCCCCAGACAAGGTTATCGAAAATTCTCATGATTAAGAAAGAACATATTAAGCAGCTGAAGGAAATGAATACGGAAGCTGAAAAACTGGTAAGATTTTTTTTTTTTTTTTTTAAAGATTTTTTAAAACCATTTTATCTCAGATTTTTCCATTTCTCTATTTGGATTGCTCAGTTGTACTCATAGGCCTGTCTCATTGCTGCAACATTCTGCCAGACGCTACTTCTGTTTACTCTGTAGTCTAGCAGTCATTGGATTGTAGGAGTGTATAATTCAATTCATGTGCAGTTTTTGGAGGCAAACTTAAGCCACCTGAATGGCTGAGGAGTCACTGCTGCATGATAAGTTGAGGAAAATGCAGCCAATTGAATCTCTCCCTCCTTTGCAGCACCATACTCTCTTTACCTTAGACCCTCTTGAAACTGGTTCAGTCTGACTGCAATGAAACCAGTCACAACCAGCTTTTAAACCGTTACGCTCAAGAACATGAAATGTGCTTTGCTCACGCTATGTGCAACCTCGGAAGTGTAGATCAAAACGATGAATGATCGACAAATATACAGAGAACCTGTTTCCAAGAATAATTAAAAGCAAAACCTCAGCTAAAATGATTTGGGGGAGGGGAGGGGGAATTATAAAAGGAGTATAAAAAACTAATGTTTTATTTGTGTGCCTTTTTAGCCATATGATTATTTGCATATCCCTACTACAAGTGTATATACCTTTTTTTCAAATTAAAACAAATTCTTGTCACCAGAAGAACATTTTATCAGAGGGTGAAGCCCATCATGCTTTTATTAAAAATGGTAAACTTGTAAACTTTTATTTATTTCTTTTTAATTTAAATGTTTAATTTTTTTTTATTTTTATATCCCGTTTTTCTACCAATTTGGTAGCCAATTACACCTGCTATTTACAGGTCAATCCCTCCCTTGTAGTTCGCTGCCGTAGCCTTGTGACCAGTAGTGACAAAGGTGATGTATTGTCTCCTCCAAGACTGCACTCATCAGGCTGTCAACCGTAACTCCAGCACCCCAGAGCCACTCCTGTGCACAGTGAACATCTTGTCAGCTTTCCTCCCCCCCGGTGGCACTCCCGGCCAGAGCCGACACTGGCACGGCCGGGAATCGAACCCCGGTTGCCGTGGCCAGCGTCGGACGTTGAAACCACTAGACCATGCGGGAGGCCCACGACTTTAGACTTCTAACGGAGTTAAGGTTTCCCACCGAGGCAGAAATGTGGGGAATTTACAAACCGGTCGTGACAGTGAAATTCGCAGTGGTGTGAATGGGGTGTAAGGGTGTTCTGAACCAGGGGATGGGCCAGGTCTGTTTTGTGGATAGAAAGGCCTATCATTTAGACTGCTTTCAGTTGAACGTGATGTAATGCTGTGGTGTCTGTTTTGGGCAGAAATCCTACTCGATGCCGATAGGATTCGAGTTTCAGAAGAGGTACGCGACCGTTGTGCTGGACCTGGAGCGGCTGAACAAGGACCTGAACAAGGTCCTGCATGAGGTGCAGCAGTACTGCTACGAGGTGAGGAGCCGGCCTGGAGTTCAGCAGGCCCACATTTCTCCTGTGAGAATGATGCGGAGACCTGAGCGACACTATTGTGATTGTTCCATAGGTTGACATTTTAAAAAATCTTTTTTTTTACGCATAATTATGTTCTGACATTGGTTTTTAGTGACAGGAAAGGAGGAAATTGGTGTACTTCCCAACAAACATCAGATTGTATAGAAGTTATTTCCTGCAGTTCTCTTTTGCATTTTAGTTAAAGGGGCAAGAAACAGGAATTGAGAATTTATTCCGGAGTATTTCAATGCAAATTATTGTACGGTGGTATTCACTTTCGCCCTTGGAGAGCTGCAGGATCTGCTCGATTTTTATTTTCCACTTTAAAATCAGCAACCAGTTCAGACCGAAGAAACCAGACGGGTGAGTGAACAGTGTAGTCATCTGCTTGAATTGATCAATTAAATGCTGAATGACGGCGACGACCAGCACACCCTGCGGCTCCCCAAGGACAAGCGTGAATAGCGCCGGTGTAGTATGCTATGTTCTTTGTTTCCTCCAGTCCTCACCCCCCCTGTTCTGCCCCCAGCTGGCCCCGGAGCAGGGCATGCAGCTGGCCAGCCAGCCCACAGACATGCGAAGGCGCTGTGAGGACCAGGCCCAGGAGATGATCAGACAGGCCAACACCCTCCCCAGCGGCCAGCACTGCGTCCGCACCGAGAGCCTGAGTGACCTGATCTCCGGCCTCACCGCCCTGCTGCTGCAGATCAAGGCAAGCGTGCTCACCTGTGCGCTTACCTTTGCACCTACGTGTGCTCTCACCTGTGTTCTGTCCAATCACAGCATGCATTATTGGGGGGATAGGCAAATGGTTGACTATTTGCTTTCAAAGGCCAGGGACATGGATTTTGTTGTTTTGTCATGAATGTCCATGTAAATTTCATAAACTACTGGATATTGATTTCTAAAGCACGCCAATGCTGGTCCCGTCTTTGGTTACACGGTGTTAAAGAAGTTACATTTTTACTTAATGTTTGTCCTTGACACTTACAGAATGAGTTTTCTCATTTCACGGTTTCTGGTTTGGTGATAGCTCTAAAGTAGCTATCCCTTTGACTTTCTCCAAGCCTACAACAACGTTAGTCATTCTGATGATTACAATGTGAAAATTAGATGGGTTTTTTGGTTGATCTTTTTTGCTGCATTTTTTGCTGTCATGTTTTCCTGACGGTTTGTGGAATAAGTTGGGGTCACCAATATTCCACAATGTAATGGACACCGTGCTCCTGTACCTCCCAGAATGGATAAATACATCCATGTTAAGAATGTGGCTATAAAGTCTAGAAGCATGAAACACATTTTTTTGCCCTTGACTTTGCTGCTTATTCATTTTGTGCTTCTGTAATTTTTACCATGAAAAGGCCTTCATATAATTGAATGAAGGTGTCATACATTAGGCTCCATTTTTATTCATACCCTTGATAAAGATGAACAAAAGAGATTGTATAAAATAAAGATATAAGCAATGAGGTATATTTTATGCTAAAAAAATCCCCCAAATGATATTCTTTAATAATAATGCATTGGCACGAAGTACAATCGAATGGTTCACAAATTATTTTTTTTCCCCGGAAAATCAAGAATCACAAATATTCACACTGCTGTTATCAGTACTATGTGGTTTCTCCCTTGGCCATTATAACAGCAAGTAGTCACCTTCTGTAGTGTTGTACGAGGTTATGGAACTTCTTGGGGGATCCTCAACCATCCCTCCATGCAGAATTGTTCTAGTTCCTTGAATGTTCCACAAGTGTTCAATTGGATTCAGGTCTGGAGACTGAGATGGCCACATCAGGACATTGATCTTGTGCTCTGTCAACCGTTTTTCTTTGGGCATATGTGGGATCGTTAACTTGTTGGAAGGTCCATCTGCAGCCAAGGTGTAGCTTCCTGGCAGAGGGAACAAGGGTTGGGGACAAAACGTCTTGGTGCATGCTGGCGTTCATGGTTCCATCTATTTTAATAAGGGCCCCAGGGCCTGTGGATGTAAAACAACCCCAAAGCACTAAAGATCCACCACCATGTTTCACTGTAGGTATGAGGTGCTTTTCAACATTGCTTGCATTCTTTGGACGCCAAACATAACGCTGATGTCCAAAAAGCTTGATTTGGCCACGACATGGTTCCAATTGTAGTTCAGATGTAGTTTGACGAATACAAGACACCTTTTTCTGTGAATTGTCTTCAAAAGAGGCTTCCTTTTTGCAACTCTGCCATAAGGCCATTGTCATGTAGGTGGCGTCAAATGGTAACTTTAGACCCCTTGTAATCCCAAGATGCCAGGTTGTTTTGGAGATCTTGAACTGTTCCCCTTAGACTTATTTTTGCCTCTCGAACCATCTGTCTCAGTACAAGTGGGGGCAAGATAGACTTGCGTCCTCTACCTTGCAGGTTAACCACTGTCCCAGTGGCCTTAAACGTCCTAGTAATTGACAAAACAGTGGAAAGTGGTATCTTTCAACTTTTTAGTTTTTTGTAGCCATCTCCTGATCTGTAGAGGTCAATAACCTTTTGCCTGATGCTTTCAGGAAGTTCTTTACCTTTCACAATGGTGATGGCTGACCACAGTATTTCAAACGTGTGTTCCTTCGTTTTTATACCCTAGGGAAACAGGATACCATTGTAGGCCACTGTATAGTTCCATAACCTTCTAATGAAGTTGTATATTTATGAAGATTTGTTGTTGGATTAAATTTAAAAGAATAGTTAGGGGTATGAATAATTGTCATCCAGATGTTTTCTGGAGAAAAAATATTAATAACGTTTTGTATTAGTAATGTAGGTTTGGAATTTTCTGAATTTGAGCATAAAATATACCTCATTACTTATATAGTTAACTTTTTACAATCTCTTTTGTTCATCTTTATCAAGGTTATGAATACAAACAGAGCCTAATGTATGACACCTTCATTCAATTATATGAAGGCCTGTTCAGATGACTCACCTCGGCACAGCATATTTGCAGCGTCGTTTTCATAGGGCTTTACAGTGTTGTCTTTTGTTTCCAGGCTTTGTGCTTTCACGGTTCTCACAGCCCTTGGTCACATGCAGCGACGCAAAGATTTAACACTTCTGTCTTATTCTTTCCCCTTTCTTTTGCAGTGTTTGGCGGAGGGAAATGACCTGAATTCATTTGAATTTAAATCCTTAACAGACTCTTTAAATGACATAAAGAACTCGATAGACGACTCCAACCTCAGGTAAGGATTCTCACAAACACTCGCTCCTCTCTCTAAACGCATTATCTGCTGTGGAATGGATTAGCTGCGGTTGGATTAGACGGGTCGGTACAGGCCACGCAGTGTTTCTTTCCTTGACGGTGCATGTATTTTGTGCTACTGTTGTATGTTTTATTTTGCCAGTTTGCACTAAAAGATGAAATGATTGTGTTTTTTTGTTTTTTCCCCCCCCACAGCTGCTTTCAGAACAACGTGGAGATCCATGTGGCTCATATCCAGAGTGGGCTGAGTCAGATGGGCAATCTCCACGCCTTCGCCGCCAACAACACCAACAGAGTTTGAGCTTTACAACCAGTATTGTACAGTATAGGTCTATAAATCTGTTCAGTGTATATATTTTCTGTCAAACCAGTATTTAAATGTTCTGTCCACTGACATCAAAAAAACTGTGGAAATATACTGTACCCGTCTCATACACCTCCAGCATTCTAATTTGGAATGTTGTGAAAATATGTCTGTCATGTCAGGCTGCTTGATTGGCAGGTCCAGCACGGAATATTCAGCGTCTGTTGTCAAGACCTGTTTAAATTATCTCTTCCCCGGTTTTTTGTTTTCATACACTTTCATATCCCCACCCATCAGTTTCTCTTAACACCCAAGGGTTGCTGGGTTTGTTCAATACTGCCCCCCCCACTCCAATGCAAAGCTTTGTACATTGATGTTTTAAGCGGGTCACCATTGACATCTTGGCTAAGTTTTACCCACTAACGTTGCCTGCGTTATCCTATGCATTTGTTTTGGATTCAATTTTTTTTTTTTTTTTTTTTGTGTTCGAATGCCGAGAATGATTTTTGACAGCAGAGTTTCATCCGAGCACAAGTTGTGTGTGGTTTACGCATCAAATACCCCACATGCATCTGCCGACCGCAAAGGCGAACAGAACGCTAAATGACATCCATTTTTATAACCTCTATGCTAGAGCATTCACATTTGCGAAGTGATGACTGGCTAACCTGTGCACCAAGGTTTTGGATGAAAATGCGAACGTTAGGAGAGGATTTCTGACTGATAAAAGAAATAGCCAGTGCCCTCTGCACTGCAGACTGAGTGGAGAATGGTTCTGTGCATTTGAGAATCGCTGGCAAGATTCAAACAAAACAATTGACATCATTGTGCCAAACGGGACTTCTTGCAGCTGCTTTGCACTCCATTGCTCAATTCATTGTCATTCAGATGTGTAATTTTGGTAAACTACACAAAATGAATTAACCATATTCTTGAGAATTACAGGACATGCTCTGTATGGGAGAATGTTTTTTCATATTTGACCTTGTTGCTGTTGTCTCAAGATTGGGGGGGATATATGCAGCAAAATGTTCCGAACAGAGAACATATTTTTTGTAATATAGTATATTCCTGTTATAGCAGGCATGGCAAGGCTCCCCATTTTAAACTTTTCCAGGAAGACAATTTGTAGTGATTTTGTGTAATTCTGACAATGTTAAGGCAGTTACATTAAAGTG
Source organism: Aldrovandia affinis (assembly GCA_029706075.1). Classification (NCBI taxonomy): domain Eukaryota; kingdom Metazoa; phylum Chordata; class Actinopteri; order Notacanthiformes; family Halosauridae; genus Aldrovandia; species Aldrovandia affinis. Next base: position 1,857,959 of record JAINUG010000027.1, on the reverse strand, counting down.
TGTAGGGTTAATTGTAGAAGTGGTTCAGGACACCTCTAGTATTTAGAGGTCACTTTTATACTTTTCTGTAAGTATATTGATAAAAGATTTTTATCCTGTTTTTATACAAGGTTATCACTTTGCTATTTTTCTAAAGCGGAGTTGTTGTATTCATCCTGACAGGTGCTATCTGTCACGCATATTTATGGAAGACTGCCCTCGTTTCTGTAAATACCCAAAAGTCTGTAGGTAGGAAATTCCACCATTTTATTTGCGGATAACTTGCAGCTACTGTATATATTACATCACTGACATTACCTCTTAATCTAAAAATTGAACACAAGTGCTAAATGTAATGACTATTTATGAACTTTGATTTCACTGGGTGGCTGTACGCGTTTGAGCATTCTTTGCTATACTTGTGCATTTGTAAGTATTTTTTCTTGCAGGTTATAATTAAATTTGTTTTAAAGCAAATGAGTTCCGTTTGTACTGCATGTGATCACCTGTGGCACTTCCTGTCTCCCTTTGTGCTGGTTGTCGCAATTAACCACATAGTTCACCACTACTTGCTTAAATGTAAGCTCAAGACCTAGGAAACGTATGACCTTAAATTTGGTAGAGCAATATAACCCAATGCATTTCCCGAGGCACACGAAATCTAAAGTTATCATTTTTATTCAACAAATTTGCAATTGAGACCATATTCAACATGTTTGCTTAAATACAATAAATAAAATGCTGTTTGAAATGGCAAGTGAAACCAGTTTAGCATTCACATTGTTTCTACCAACTTCAAATAAAATAAAATAAATCTGTACACAAACCACTCAATCTTGTATTATGACAACGTTACAAGAAGGCGCCAAATCCGGTTATTACTCCGCTTTCCCAATCGGAATCGGAATCCGAAAACTTCTCCCTCTGTTCGCTGTGACGGATCGGAGAGAAATGGCCGAACCCGTCTGGCTTGCTCTTCACCTGCAGATGTTGAGCAGGGCATAACACGTGTTTGGGTGAGGACCTGCTGAAATGTGTCGGCGAAGGGATTGGAGGAATCACCACCTTCATCTCTGGTCCGATAGTTTTATTTGGAGGGAAATTGTCATATTCCACAAGAACGTGTTTCGGTACTTTTCCGACGCTGTTATGCGAGAGATTCTGTGAGTTCAAAAAATGATCTCGCTCCCTTTGATAATGTCCAACTCTGCTACCGGCTGCTCTGATGTTCGTGTGATGATCTCGTTCAAGCTGACGGTTCTTTCCATCGTTGATTGCATCAAAAGTGCTGGGAACGGAGGAGTGTCCGTAGTTGCAACTTTTCTTTGGTGGTTTGGTCTTGCTGTGCGCTTCCTCCGTCGTGTTGTTCGGCTGTGATCTGAAGTCGTTTCCCAAGGCGAAGTTGGCCATCCTTTGCATTTCCATTGGCATTCGGTTCTGAAGCTGCGTGAACGCGAGGACTGGACCGCTGACCGCATGGCTCTGTTTCATCGAAGCAGGAGGCCCAGTTTGACGTCGGGACTTGGCGCGCCTGTTTTGGAACCACACCTATAGATAACAGGCAAAACCGTGTTAATTAATGCGTATGACTAGTTAATTTTACAAGGACAAGGAACAGAGGTGTGTTGAAATTCTGAAAATAGATCTTTAGAATTTGTCTTCCATTATTTTTCTTTAAAAATGGGCTTTGTCCGCACTCTTTAATTATCAGTCACACAAATATTCACTACTGGTTCTTAATTTAACATTTTTATCAATAATAGTTTAAGCCTTACGTTCCGTTCCGTATGTTTGCGCTTACCTGAATTCTTGATTCTGGCAGACCAGTGAGCGCTTCAAGTTTTTCTCGTAGGTAAATGTCCGGATACATCGTATCGGCGTACACCTTTTCCAGGACCTCAATCTGTTGCTGCGTAAAGTTTGTACGCTTTCTACGATGGGTTAGCAATGCCATGCTATCTGTCCTCGGACACGCAGAGTTAGCGGGGTTGTAATAATTCGTCCCATTTGCCACGGCGCTGAATTCTGAAACTGAAGACATGGGGCAAATCAGTGGCGATCAATTAAAGTCCGTAACAATTCAGTTCATTTCCCGTTGTGTTGCTCACAATATTCTTTACGGTAGCCTACAATACGGGAAAACACAGATATGTACACTGAAATGCTGCCAGCAAATTATTTAAACCCATCTCCTTGCATGTTCGTGCAGGTACTCACCCGTGTGATGCATGTTGTTCCTTCTCTCTGGATTCCCTTCGGAAAACATCTGGAATTGTATTGCCGAATTTCCAGCTGGCAGTTTAGCATGAACAGCAGACATTTCCTTGTTTGTCGTTCTCCGTTTCTGAGCTGCATCGTCTCCATGTGCCGTTTTATATCCTACCCCGCTTCAGGGTGATCAAAGCGGGCGGAGAAGTGTGAACGCACGCCGATTTACTTCGACTGGCACCGAAGTACCAGCGCTGATGCCTTCAGACGCTTTTGTTATGTGCCCGTCTGATAGATGATAGGTGTGAAGTTAAGGCCCTCGCCGTTGGCCGGAGTGTGATTTGCTTTAATGGTTTTAATGGGATACCCCTGGCAAATACACATTGATAGAAAAACTATTTCATCTTTGACATCTTCCTCAGAGGATTTCCTGGAAGGGGGGCAAGCTGCTACTACAATGAACAAACCTGAACCAAAGGTGGCCTTTAATTCATGTAGCTAGTTTAATCCTATTGATAAAATTCAAATGCATTTCTAATTAAGGGGTTCCATTTTCTGTCCTGTATTGTTTTCCAATGTGGTAGCAAATGTATGCCACTGGATTAAAATCATAACCATGATAAACTAACTTGGAGACTTTGAAATGTATTAAATTTGTTCAGACCAAATTTGGTGTTTCACTCTGAAAATGTAACCACCAATTGTCAATTTTTCTTTACATTTACGCCTTGCATGTCTTATAGATCCATGATATAATGACGCCATGATTTGGACATACTTTCATGTGCCATGTTAAATAGCCACTACATTGCAGTCTGTAGTGGGTGTTGGGTAAAGGTGTCAAATGTCACCCATTTTGAGATGGGGGGCCTCACCCAGAGGGTAGACATGTTAGTGGACCTTGAGATTTAAAAAACTTTGTGAACCCTTAATATAGAATATCTAGCCTATTTTCTATAAATTTAACTTGTTTTTATCAGGTAGTGCTTTTGTTGTTTTTAAAAACCTGAAAGATTGAAATTATTTGTGTTGATGTTTTGATAAACAAAGGGATTGTTCAGTTCTTTCATAATTGTTGTATTTTGATTACAACAAAAGAAAAAGGCATATATTGATTTTTAAATGTATTTATTAATAATGAGCCTTTGTTTGATATCAGAGTTTTTCAAAGTCATAGCCTACAGATTTTTGTCTCCATCATCTTTTTTTCAACCCAATTTGGAATCTTGGGAGTCCCTGCAGCAAAATATATTGATAAACTGCTGCGCTTTTTCACAAGACACAGGTTGCTTTTTGGGCCTCATGCCTTTTGCACATTTACAGCATTTAATCATTGTTTTCTTATTCCACACCTTTGCACTTCAAACATTTTGACTACTTAGACCATATGCAATGAAAATGAATCATACCAACAAAGACACCCCCAATACACAAACTTAGTTTAAAGCTCATTGTCAGGAACATCCTGGATTAATGACTAGTCTCCACCCAAGGCAGAGGGAGTGTGTTGGAGAGGTCAGCGCCCAGACACATTTTAAGTTCACCCACACACACACACACACGTGCAGATACATCAGTGCTGTATTGTGCTCAGAATTTGGTCACACTTTAAGATCCAACTTTTGGGACATCCTCTCATGTTCAGCATTGTCATTCCATGTTGCTCACAGACCTGGGTTACACCATTTTAAAAGTAATTTCTTTTTTTTGCCAACATTCAGAACAAAATTCTTCTTTCACATATGTTTTGGTTATGTTTGGTTTGTTTCATTGAAAATTCCCAGGGATCGACAGGAGTATTTTCTAATTTTACTAGTATCTAGAAGTATTTCAAATATGTACTTGACCCAGATCTAGTTGCTTAGCAGATCCCATAACCCAGGAAGATTTCTTCATTTTATTGTTTAATTTTGTTTTGTAATTAACATTTGCCTTTTTTTACTGGAGCAATTTAGGTGTTGGGCTTGTTCAAGAGCACAATGAAGATTCTAAACATATGTTCCAACTAGTGCTTGTCCACAATTGCATATCGGGTTTGTTTTTTATTGAAGTGCACACTTGTGGACTTTTCTCATATGTGCATATGCTGTTCACAGACACAAGCAGACTCCATATGGTTCACAAGGTGGGGCTGACCCAGCTGTTGCACTTTTGGAATCATGAATTGTGCCCTTGGTGACATCTAAACTCCCCAGCCTACTTATTTTACTAGCATATCTCGATCATGTGCATTTGTCCTTTGGAAATCAGTGTAGTGTAAACATGCCAGTTTCCATACTCCTAATCCTATTAGGAACCAAACACATGAGCACTGCTGTTCTTCTAATGATATACTATATTTTAAAATGATAAAACTGCTTACAACAAAACAGAGAGCCATGGTACAAACCAGGGCTGTCTGTTCCGGGAAGATTTTGGTCATGTTGATCCAGAGGCAGGAAGCAGACCTACCGCAATAATGGGTGATGGATTGTCTATCAGGTGATTTCCCAGTCAGAATAGCCAGGTGGATGTGAGTCGTGTGTCTACATGCATTGTCTCACTGACCTGGTAGCCCCAGGCTTTGAACCTCTGTGCTGTGTTAGAATAACCCATCACAATTGACCCAAAGCATCTAAACCATAACATTTACATGCATTCTTTTGGCAAGCCCTTTTGTCCAAAGTGACTTTCAAGGCCATTATGGCAAACAACACCAAAAGTGAAAATGACATGGGTAAATACAAACACCAGAAGAGAGTAGAGTAGACAGTATATATATATATATATATATATATACTGTATATATATATATATATATTTTAGCAGATGCTTTTATCCAAAGCAACTTACAGTAGTGGATGCATACATTTTCAGTATAGGTTGTCCCAGTGGGAATTGAACTCACAACCTAAGCATTGCCAACACTATGCTCTACCTACTGAGCCACACAGAACAACAATAATGTTATAAACATTTAGTGCAGAGCTGATGAGACTCGGCCACTACAAAAGTTAATTAAATGAGATGTTAACAGTGCACACAATGCTTTTAGTACTAATCAATATTGCAATAAAACAGACAGAGCTATGATTGGAAACTTGAGTTGTAATACTGCTGTGAATAAAAGTGGTCAGAGAAACCATATGATAAATTCTGACCTGAATATGCTTTTAGTACTCTATTATAATGGTTAAAATGTTTAATTGGAAACTGCAATCAACAAGCTCTGCCTATACAATTTCCTGAGTGAGAAGATGATTTATTCAATGTCAGCACTGATATTGTTCAATATCCAGTAGCTGACATCAAACATTGCCTTGATTTTATTATTTCATATTCACACTTTGTCATCGGGATCATCAAAACAACCAACAGTCTCTTGTCAGGGCTTTGTGTTTGTATGTGCATGTGTGTCTGGTGGAGAGTTTAATGTTGTTAATTTGATTAAAGCAAGAACAGTGATTCACACACAGGCCCTCTGGTGGCCATGTCTTTTGATCTATCAGGAGTATCTACTACATCTCAATGACCCATTAACACCATAGTAGCCAATCTTTACAGACAGTTCCTGTCTCACCTCTAAAATAACTACTCTACTATAATGGAATGTCAGACAGGAAAATAAGATGCAGACCTTCCACTGGAAGATTTTATTTATTATCATTCTGAATTTCAATGTGCTTTATGTTTTTTTTTTTAAATGGCAGGACACAATTTGTGGGTGTTCTGTTGTAAACTGTTTCCAATGTCATGAGTTAAAATCTAAAAATCAAGATTTTTCTTTTGAGAGAGAGGACTCTTAACAATATGAATTCACAACAACATCCAAATCTTAACAGTTCAGTAATATAATGAAAACAACTGGATGGTTGTCCCATTTCCTCCTGAATAAACTTTTCCAGGCTTCATAACTGCCTTGTGAATTATACAGGGTTTCCTCCTTGTTTGTCTTGTTTTGAATAGCAAGTATGGACAAAGGGCAAAGTTGGGAAGGGATGGACATCTGATTGTCAATGAAAGGTAAATCTCTGACTAATACCTTTGAATGTTTTATTACATTATTAAACTCACCATTCTGACTCATAGAAAATATATCACCTAATTCTGAAGTCAGAGCTTTATGTAACGCCTATATTGTAATACTATCTGCTCTACACCGATTTGAACTAGTCTTCAACTGTACTAACGTTACATGTCGCAGGAAGTTCCTATGGCACCGACAATTTGTTGGAGAGGATATGAGGAATTAACGTATAAGTTAAATGCTCATAACGTCTCAGTGCACCACTTCGTATGTAACGGTAGCTAGCTATGTTGTGTACGTTCAATAGCTAACGGTAGTAAGATACCAGGCAGCGTGCTCGCTAGCAGTCGGGTGCAAGAGCCAAAGTCTGAACCCCGGCTTCTCAACTCATCATCCCTAAATGTCACCCGTATAGATATCAACATATTTATTGCATCTTCACAGGCTTTTCAACTGAACATTGGATGTGTATTTTATTTATTTTAATGTTAAAAGTGTATCTTTGTGTCTCCGTTGCTTAGTTACACTTTCCTCTACGTCATGACATCGATTGTAATTCCCGGAACTTCCGGCAAAAGTGAAACGGAAGTAGGTACGTGGCCGCTTCAGTTGACATTCTGCATGATGGCGATGGAGGTTCAGGGCTCCGACCCAAACAGCGGCAGCTCCAGCCGGCTCGAAGTCTCCATCGATGGCCTGACCCTCAGCCCTGATCCCGAGGGTGACCAGGAGCAGGTCGAAGTTATAGACCCCCCGCACCCGGAGCAGGACAGCGAAGTTCAGAGTTCATCTGAGGGCGAAGATGGGGAAGAGGGCGAGACTGCCAAAACCATGGAGAGGAAATGGGGATTTTCTCTCCAGGAGCTGTATGGACTGGCACTTAAATTCTTCAAAGGTATATGTTTGCATTCTGTCTAAAATTTGTATCATTTGCGAAGCTAGTGTTTCGCTACACACCACGATCTGAAATGGCTTGCAAACTCTAGTAGCTAACGTTAATTGGTTAGCTCGGTTAGCTAGCTAGCGATCTAGCTAGCTTGCTGACCCGGATTCATGCTGATCACGGTTTATTGTTTTTGTCAGGGCACAGCATGACAGGCTAGCTACACTTGTTTGTATTGAACACAGATTTCCTTTGTGAAATACTACATTATACATTTTAACAGTAATCGTACAGTCTAACATTGCTATCTTGCCACCGAGCTATCTGTTCAGCTTGCTAAATTAGTGGACGATTACAATGTAGCTAACATTAGCCAGCTAGCGATCCTAGTCATGTGCTGGGAATGATCATGTGTCATGCGCTTGCATTGCTTGATTTAATCTCGCAGACTATAAGGCTATATGCCTGATTTAATATTGGATTGTTTCGTCAACTATATGAATTTACGACTCGCCGCCTTTTATTTACGAGTTTATGGGAAGATAAACTGCTTCAAAATCGGAATGTGGACTAGAAGCCCAGATACAACTGAATCGGTCACTGCCACGAGTATAAGCTATGCTTCATTGTTTAAATGATATGCTTGAGCGCACACACATTCCAGGGCTGTCGCTCGTGCTTCTGACCTGGCATGCACAGATTTGTACTTTAACACAGACACCGCTTGTACTTAATTCCTAAATATACATTTACATAAATTGCTGAGACGTTACTAGTCTTCAGAATTAGCCCAGCGTCCATGGATTTGGCAGTAGATGTTGTTTTACTTAGTCGAAATAACTAAATGTACTTTTCGGTTGGTGATAACGAAATTGTTTACCAGTGTTGGCATTGCTGTAGTTCTCTGTCACACTAGAGGTAATGAGCTGGATATTGCTCCCGGAGTTATTTCAGGCCTGAATGGCGTTTTAAATAAGCCATCAGCAGTAACTCTTACTTTGTCACATGGTTCATTTCTGTATAAATGTATCTTCCTGAATGATACATTATTAATGGATATCCCTTTGCCTATTTTATTCTATGTGTATTACATTACAGGCATTTAGCAGACACTCTTATCCAGAGCGACTTATAGTTTATATTTCTTTACAATCCATTTATACAGCTGGATATTTTACTGAAGCAATTCAGGTTAAGTACCTTGCTCAAGGGTACAACGGCAGTGTCCCACCTGGGGATTGAACCTGCAACCTTCAATGTTACAAGCCCAGTTCCCTAACCATTATACCACACTGTCTGCCTGCATTAGTATTGGTACTATTAAAAAGAAGTACCGGCCTAATATTTATTTATTGTTAATACTTACAGTACATTTGCTGTTTTGTTTAACCAGCACTCCAGTAATAGCCTATGTTCTGGGAACACAAGCTAGATAATTGTGCATTGAAACAGTCTTTTCCTTGTTAATCACATAGCAGGGGTTACACAAATGCACTGGTGTCTATGGCAAAGAACAAAATGTGTTAGACCAACAATATACACGTAAAAACAAGCTGTGCATTTTGAGGTCTCCACTTCCCTGGTAAAACAGGGACTACAAGACCATGATGAAACTCGCTACCATTGCTAATGATCAAATAAGATATGTGAATGCTTCGTCTAGTTTACACAGAACTGCTCAACGTCATTCACATGGCTAGTAGTAATTCAGGATGTTAGCATGACAGCTCTCACCTGATGACTGAGACGGACAGAAGTATTAGAAGTAGGTAGTATTGCAAATACATCTGTGTTTATGTTGCAAACTGAACCATAATAGCACACTGCTGTCATCCACAGTAATTACACAGGTGCTTAAGAATGGTTCAATGGTCTCAATGGTCATAAACGGGTTGCTACTGCCTGAGGCAGTGTGTAAATGCAAACCCACAGCTTAGTTATTTGGAAAATCTTTTTGTTTTTCTTCACATTCACCATCTTGGAATTAAATAGGTATTTTAAGAGCAGGCTAAAAGACAATGGTTTGAGAGTGGACAGTCATCTGTCTGCAGAGAAACTACAGCCAATGCTATAGAATGATAAACCTCCAGCCAGAAGAACATTGTAGACATTCGAGTGCCAGGAGGTGGTCAAGAACTCATGGATTGATCAGGCTACCTGTTGTATTAATTACAGTGCACGTAGCCTTTCACCGGATAGCCGCTATTGATATTTTTGCTGACTTTTGGCGGGTGAGGTGGCTATTTATGATACTTATGACCTCACAGACTGCAGGTTTCAGCTGCAGTGCTTTTTGTGTGGTTGAGGGTGGCAGAGCGGCGACTCGAGATATGCCAGTGCCGGGAGGAGGGATCTGTTTGACCTTGAATAACAGCTACATGATTATTTATCTGTAAAAAAAAACATGGTTGATAACAATTCATGATAAAAATGTTGTGGACGATTTTCTCTTTGGTTTAGGTCACTGAAGGGGGCTTCAGTAACAATGCGATTCTGTTCATATTTGACTGTGTTAACTATGAACACTTAGGGGTTGTTTGAATCTGCATTCATTTGTCCGGAGCTCTTTTGGGGGCACATAATCCAGCTCTGAAGACAAAGTAACAATACATGCCATGTACCCACATATATTTGTTGCCAAAGCAAGTGCCCTCTTGTCTGGTGACTTGCATTTGTCTGTTATTACAGCTGTTCTTTCCATTTTGCATTGCATTTCCTTAGAATTAGGGTGTAAACAAGGAGTCAAATTACCAAGGCCATGCTTCTTGTCTCATCCATTGGCGCAGCTGTAGCCTGTGCTGTTCTAGCCTTTACTATGCTAACTTTCTGATCTTTCCACCAGTTTGGGATTGAAACACCAGCTTTGTGCAGGCCGACACGTGTGCTATTGTGTCAGGATAGGGAATGGGTGAGTGTCTTGGCCAATTGTCATGAAGTCCTCTGCTCTGAATGAGGAGGCCGCAGCTGGCTCTCCTCATATTAGAGTAGCAGGTCGGGTGTAATTGTACACTTTCCATTTGGCCTTGGCACGTGATTCTGTTGGAGGCACAGGGATTAAATCAAGTGGAACAGTGGGCAATTCAAACAAGTCTTAAAACCTGTGTTTCCTGCCCCCTCTGTCTTGAAGCTTGCTACGGGATGCCATGCAGGCATACCACCATGTACCCTTATCATGTAAAACCGCTGAAGCCAAGCAGGGTTGAGTTTGGTTAGAACTTAAGTTACCTGGGAAAAATAAGTTGCTGCTAGAAGAGGTTTTGTTGGGCCTTTAGGGAGCACTCTTCCCTCTGGAACAAATTTAAATCTAATGCCCCAGCACAGTGATGGGGCACCATGTTATAGAAGGTACCATTCTTCTGATGAGATTTTAAAAGGAGGTCCTGTCTCACTGTAGTCATTAAAGATTCCATGCCACTTTTCTGAAGAATAGGCTGGTTAACCCCAATGGCCACAAAACTGGGTCTTTACATCTGGCCCTAAACATCTGATTATGTAATCCTTTGCATTCCCTACACACTTTGATGCCCCACATTGTCCCTGCAAAAGAGGACAGAGTTTTTGTTTGACCTACCTGGTTAAATAAAGGTCAAACTGATGAATGTATTTAGTTACAACTTAAAATATCTTCATCTGAGGTTGTGTTTTGGTGTATTCATCACTTTATCTAAAGAGAAGCATATACATTATAGCTTTAATGCAGTATAGACTTGTGATTGGAGCAATGAATTGGTGACTAAAGTTTGAATAGCACCCTAGTTTCAGTAGCACCCTAGGTTTGAATACCAGGAGAAACACCGCTGTATAACCTTTAACATCTTACTTTCACTTATTATCTCTGATGGGGGTGTGTGAAAAATATATAAGCAACTAAGAAAAACTGTCAGAAAAGCATGATAAGAACACAGGATACCTTGTTTCAGGGGATGAGGTATAATGTGTACTGAAGTGTCCAGTCATTTCCTGTTGTTACTTTACTCTGGAAACAATAGGTCCTGACCTCTCGGATGGCCTGCCAAGATTGGCAAGATTGTCTACCGCTGACCATTCTGCAACTGAAAGAACCTCTCCGAACACTAGCTGTCCTGTCATTAAAGTTTGTTAAAAGGATCTTGCTAAACCTTGACATGCACTTTACACTTGTAGTCTGTATTGGAAAAAGCATTGAACAGTTGAAGTAAACTATTTCATTGAGTAACTACAAAAGACAATAGGGGTTACCTTTCATTTCACCAAATGGTTTTAGTTTGAGAGAAATGGTGCGTGCGCACGTTTCAACGCTCCCTGTATCGCAAACAGTTTTGTTTTTTTGGTGTTGTAATTTACACAGAATTAAATTACGACCCATATTGATGCTCCAAACATGACTCGATCCGCTGTCCGATCTGTCTCTGTTTGCTTTTCTTAAATCGAGAAGCATGGCTCAAAGTTTCTGTTGACTTTGGCGAAGCCCATTTACTCTTTGTGTACTCTTTTTCATTTATTGATGAAGAGAGGCCAGTGAATGAAAGATAAATAATGTTCCTGTTGTTTCTTTTTTGTTCTGTAGAAAAAGACGGAAAAGCCTTTCATCCGACGTATGAGGAGAAGTTGCGGCTGGTCGCCCTTCACAAACAGGTTCTGCTGGGGCCCTACAACCCTGACGCCTCTCCGGAAGTGGGGTTCTTCGACGTCTTGGGAAACGATAGGAGGTAATTTGGGGGTGTTGTGACCAATGACCCTGCTGTGGTGTGCGCGTCTGCATGTGTGTCTGCCTGTCTGTCTGTAAGGAATATCCAAGCAATGTGGCAATGTTGTCAATTCATAATCGCTTTGTGCGGACAAATGAGAGGGTAGAAATTCACGATGACTTCACTGTCGAATGACTGTGTTATTGGATATAGCTTTCATGCAAGGTTTTGTGTCTGATCATAACGAAGACTGCGTAGCACACAGTTAATGTGCGCTGTTGTGGTCTTTTGTGATTAAAAGCTTGAGTTGCTACACATAACGGACTGCTGGAACATGGATCTAAGTGACATGAAACGCTTTACGATTTTTATGCTGGTTTTCATTCCAATCAATCTCTTGATTAAACACGTCGTTGAGAACGTGTTTAGGTTCCATAATTCTGTGCTGATTTGAACACAATGCAGGTTTGTCTCATTACCATTTGCCTTGAACTTTCATTTCCCACAGATGGTATATTTTCAAAGACCAGGTGTCCACACTTTCAGCATTTAGGAATTCATTGATTTCAGCTCTAGGTCTATCAATAAATCAATTAAAAATGTAACCTCTTTCAAAAGGAATAATTTGTCACAGCACATTACAGAAAATTAAAGCGTTAGTCGTCTGAGAACTAATCTGACTGATTAAAAGTCATTAACATAACATAAAATCTTCCCTCATTACATATTAAAAGTGTTAAATTAAAATAAAATCACTTAACAGCCTGTTATTCTTCAGGAGTTGCAGTTACGATTGGAGCGAAAGCCAGCTTACACGGGGGTACTCTAGGAGAGAAACACTGATCTAAATGTCTTTCTACGTGGCTGTGTGTGAGTTGCGATGCCTCAGGGTATCCCTTCCCACAGGCAGGCCTCACATTGTGGAGGAAAGTTCCTGGTTACTGCCACGTCTCTGTGTCTCTGGCTGTAGGAGAGAATGGGCAGCGCTGGGGAACATTGGGAAGGAGGAGGCCATGGTGGAGTTTGTCAAACTGCTGAACAAATGCTGTAATTTATTTGCGCCGTACGTCACGTCGCACAAAATCGAGAGGGACGAGCAGGAGAGGAAAAGGTAAAAAAACAAAAAACAAAAAAAACTTGCATGTCTTCTGTTATGATCTTTGGTCTCTCTCTCTTTCTCTCAAAATGTAACTTTCAATTGTCAAATGTTTTAGCATAATATATTTAAAATACATACTGCCATAGCTTTTTGATAACAGAACTATTGATTGAATAAAATAAACAACAATAATGAGTAAAATAATAAAATAGTAGATATTTTTGTTTAATAATAGTATGTTAAAAAATAAATTAAAAAATATTTCTTGTCCCCCTCTCTCCCTCTTCTCCCTCTCACTGTCCCTCTTCCCTCCCTCACCTCCCTCCTGGGCTTGGGTCCACGCGCAGGGTGGAGGAGGAGGAGCGGCAGCGCAGGGAGGAAGAAGAGCAGGAGCTTCGACGGCAGGAGGAGGAGCAGCTCCGCAGAGAGGAAGAGGAGCGACTGCAGAGAGAGGAGGAGGAGAGGAGGCAGGCACAGGAGGAGAGATTGCGCATGGAGCAGCAGAAGTAAGACATCCCTGAACCATGACCACACACTTTCTCTGAACCATTACCACACAGGTTCCCTCAACCATGACCACACGCGTTCCCCTCAACCACGACCACTCGCGTTCCCCTCAACCACAACCGCACATGTTCCCTCAACCACTACCACACACGTTCCTTCAACCACGACCGCACACGTCCCCTCAACCATGACCATACGCCTTCCAGTCAACCATGACCGCACAAGTTCCCCTCAACCACAACCACACGCGTTCCCCTCAACCATGACCGCACAGGTTCTCTATCCCCACGTCCACAACAGTTCACCTGACATGTTGGAGCTTTCAAATGGCTTTCAACCTCTGAAGTGTTGAAAGCCATTGACATCAAAAACATGCCGTAGTTAGCTTAGCTGTATTAGCTTAGCCATGTGTCTTAACATATGAATGCATTCCATACACACACGGCTGTGTATATAAGTGAGGAAGGGTTTTGAGTTTGATGAATATTCCAGGCCTCTCACACTGCGCGTGTGTTTCTGTGTGTGTGTCTGTGTGTGTGTCTGCGCGTGTGTCTGCGTGTGTCTGCGCGTGTATGCTCCCTCTCTGCAGGCAGCAGATCATGGCTGCGCTGAACGCGCAGACGGTGGTCCAGTTCCAGCAGTACGCTGCGCAGCAGTACCCAGAGAACCCCGAGCAGCAGCAGGTTCTGATCCGCCAGCTGCAGGAGCAGCACTACCAGCAGTACATGCAGCAGCTGTACCAGGTGCAGCTGGCCCAGCAGCAGGTACCTCACCCTGCCCCGTGGGATCATGGGACAGCCCATCAAACGCACACATCAGGCAGCTTCTGTCATTAAATACAGGCTACCGGCTCCCTTGGAGGTCCCTTTAAATAAGCAGTTTATCTCAGATTCAGATTCAGATTCCTTTATTTGTTACATCTGTGATACTAGGTACACCAGAGTAAAAATCTTGGGCCTGGCCCCTCAACTTCGCAGCATCAGAAATAACACACAGAAAAAAACCACACATTGTATCTGATCATCAGATCATTATCTGATCTCTTGTTCATCTATCTGCCGTCTGTCTGTCTGCCAGTTTATTTCTCCCTACATCCATTCTTCACATCAGCGGTCCCCAACCCTGGAGAGGTTGCAGGTTTTCATGAAGCTGTTGATTACACACGGTTAACTCACTCCAACTTCAGTCACTAAAATTGTTGAAAGGTGAAAACAAAATGAGGAGACCCTGTGGCCCTCCAGGGTGAGCGTTGGGGACCCCTGTACAAAAGATTCTATCAGGGGTCCCCAGCCGTGGTCCCAGAGAGCCGCAGGGTCTCACGGTTTATGACCCAAGAAGTCAGGCGAGGTGAGTTAACTGTGTAATCGACTGCTGTAACTGATCTATTAAGAGGTGAGTCCTGACGAAAACCAGCAGACCGTGCTTCTCTCCAGGGCCAGGGTCTGGGATCACTGCTTCAAATTCATTCAAATTCAGGTTAGCTGAGTACAAGTTTGTGTTGCATCATCATTTAAACAAATATAGGGGTAGACAACTCCGGTCCTGGAGGGCTGGTGTGTATACAGGTTTTTGTTTCCACCAATGACCTAATTAGCTATATACAGCAACGGTGGCTCACTCGTAGATTAGACCACAGTAAAACGTTCCACATAAGAACAGTCTTCAGCTGTCGTTCATGAGCTTTATTTAAATTGAGCTAAACCGTAAGATGCTGTAAACGGCTGGGCTACTTAAATAATTAGGAGCAGAAGTTGCCATGAAATCCAAAAGCAGATACGGCCCTCCTCGCTCACCTACTATTTACTAGTATTGCTTCTTGTTTATCGTTGTTGCTGTGGTTATTATTCTATTTAACTTTTATTATTATAATTTTTTTTCTTTCTGTAATTTGGGTTTTCTTTTCTTTCTGTAATGGGCGTGCTGGATGAGTGAGTGAGTGGGTGGGATGGATGTGTGTGGGGGGGGGACATGCATATTGTATTGTAAATTGCAATTTTGTAAGATTACTGAAAAATACCCCAAATAAAGATTAAAAAAAGAGATGGCACTGTCACCCCTCTGAAGGAGAGCGTGTGTGTGTGTTGTGTGTGTGTTCGATGTCCTCGATGGCCCTCCAGCATGCTGCATCGCCGATT
The DNA here is from genome assembly GCA_029706075.1 of Aldrovandia affinis. Lineage (NCBI taxonomy): Eukaryota > Metazoa > Chordata > Actinopteri > Notacanthiformes > Halosauridae > Aldrovandia > Aldrovandia affinis. Next base: position 1,842,475 of record JAINUG010000027.1, on the reverse strand, counting down.
CCTCTGTTCCACAGGCCGCCCTGCAGAAGCAGCAGGAGGACGCCGTCGTGACACCGTCGCCGACGGAAACCGCCGCAGCGCCCCGCCCCCTGTGGAGGCCGACGGCCCGATGCTGAACGGCCAGTCCGACGACCACTCGGAGAGCCTGGACCGGGAGCAGGAGGCGGAGTCCGGCGAGGAGCCCACGGAAAACGGACCAGTAGGCATGTATCTCCCCAACCGCCGCCCTTGAGTGACGGCGAAAGGCGTCGCCAGTTGTGTCCGCGTTGAAGAGTTTACATGGTGTTGAATCCCATGCCTTTCCCAACACGGTTTTGGTCCCTTGATTTAGTTCCAAGAGGGGCCACTCCCGTCTTCGAGGACCACGTTCCTGCATGCACATACGATTTAGCGAGTGACCAAGAACCAGGTGACTTTTGCTTTTGTTTTGGTTCTTTACATTAATTTCTGATTCAAACTATTTAGCTGCTTTAAGCTAGCATGGCATAAACCAGGTTACCTTACATGCTTGTCTGGCCCCAATACAAACTGCACTATCTACCATGGCTGAGCTGAGCTTCCTTGTGAATGACATGTCTGTGCTGGCAACACCATGGAGAGGCTCTGGCTGCTCAGAATGACCTTATGTAAATCACAAAGAGAAAGGACGGCAACCTTAAGTCCATTTAAGAGCTATCGTCAATTAAAAAATTGCTCAAAGTTGTGAATCTTTGCAAATATGGGTGAATCCTTAATTAACACTCAGAAGGTAGCCTTGTAACACTTGTCAGGCTCATAACTATACTAGTGTCTCACTCTGATGTGGAATAACTCTGCCCAACTGGGATGTACTTTGAGAATAAACCAATTCTCAGTTACTACTTCTGATAAATCACACAGTGGATGTGTGAAACGATAAACCGCCACCGCCAACAAAATCCACCCTCAGAAATCTGCTGGCACCAGAATGTTGTCAGAATGTTGGAATCAATCCCAGAAGAGTTTGTTTTCTATCCGAGATTGAGCGTCTGGAGTCAAAACTACTCAGAAGGCTAACAGTGCACTATATACCACAATCCGTTTGGACGACAGTACAGATTCTCCATGAGAAATCTTGTGAACATTGTGCTCTAATAAGAGATTGCCCTCCTTACTTTGTGTGAAAATCATGTCTGTCCTGCATCCAGATGGCTGTGAGTTTTTGTCCATAATGACATGGCTAATGATTGCAAAGAGTGGCTAATAGTGGCTAAACTGGCTAACTGAGTGTAGCCCCCTGCTTCTATTTGTGACTGTAATGTATGTGCATGGCTGCCCGGCTCATGCTACAGAGATCAGTAATGGCACATGTTAATGGGTTGTGTTTCCTGTCAGCTGACAATGTCCCCGGTGGCCCCTCTCCTCCAGACGCGGCCCCGGTGATCGCCGCGCCCTCCATGTGGACGCGGCCGCAGATCAAGGACTTCAAGGAGAAGATCCGTCAGGATGCGGACTCGGTGATCACGGTGGGCCGGGGGGAAGTGGTGACGGTGCGCGTGCCCACCCACGAGGAGGGCTCCTACCTGTTCTGGGAGTTCGCCACGGACCACTACGACGTCGGCTTCGGTGTCTACTTCGAGTGGACGGACTCGCCCAACACGGCCGTCAGCGTGCACGTCAGTGAGTCCAGTGACGACGACGAGGATGAAGAAGGTGAGTTCCTCTGCTGGGGAGCGCAGGTGGGGGCGGTTCCTTTCCTGAATTTCTAGACAGCAGAATACATTGTCAAATGGAATGTAAAAATAAAATGTGTGAGTGTACTGAATTGCTTCAGTAAATATCTAGCTGTTGGAGGTCGAGGGTTTCCTGTTTGACGACGGTTCCTTTTATGGATCCGTGCTTGATGCTATAAATCCAGATGTCTTCATTATTAGACCAGGCAGAATACACCGTCAAATAGAATGTATATAGCAACGATCCCCCCTGGTCCTGGAGGACCGCGGGGTCTGCTGGTTTTCGTTGTTACTCTTCACTGATTGATTAAAGCAGTTGATCGCCTCACCTCTCCTGGACTCTTGGGGCTAAATTAGTTGCTGATTTTGAAGGTGAAAACAAAAACCAGCCAACCCATCGGCTCTCCAGGACCAGGGTTGGGGACCCTTGCTGTTGTGTATAGACTGCTGTGGAGCGCTTGGCAAAATAAAACCCGTCATAATCTGTTGTTTTGGTTCCAGCGGAAGTCCAGAGCGAGGAGGAGAAAGCCAAAAAGAACAGCAGGAAGCCGCAGGTGGACGAGATTGTGCCGGTGTACCGGCGGGACTGCCACGAGGAGGTGTACGCTGGGAGCCACCAGTATCCCGGCAGAGGGGTCTACCTGCTCAAATTCGACAACTCCTACTCTCTTTGGAGGTCAAAAGCCGTGTACTACAGAGTCTACTACACCAGATAGGCCAGGAGGCAGACACTGTGCGCAAGGGGGATGGGATGGGGTGGGTCTGGGGTTTGGGGATTGGGGGTGGTATGGGTCAGCAGAGGGGGCCTCCAGAGGGCACTGCCACACCTCTCCCCGCCTCAGCGTTGGGCAGGGAGGTTGTGGAGGACTCATTCGCACCTGGTCCCCCATCCCCCGTCCTGTCCCCCCCTCTGCGATTTGAGGAGAAAATCAATTCTGCTCTCCATCCACCGTCTTTCCGCTCTCCCCGTAGAAGTGTGAAGTCCATGGGTCTCTGTTCAGCAAAACACTGCCTTACCTCTGTCCCAAAGGAGCGAGCATGACTTCATAGACATGCCGGATACCACATTACTTCTTTTGCTGCATGACTTCATGAATGGATGGGTTAGCGTTTGTCTGTAAATTGTCCAGAAGCGGCATTTGGGAGGTGGTGCGTATTGTGTGCTGACAGTCGACTGTGATGCATGATTTTGAGTTTAACATGCTAATGGAAATGGAGCACTCCCCGTGTGCTATGACGACGATGATGAACAGTGCGATTAATACAGGAAATCTGTGGGAGTGGCTTTGAGAAGAGGTGGAATTATACATCAATTTAATAAATAGTCTCAAGCGTTCACTTCTAACATTATGGTGATCTTGGTATCTTGGCATGTGGAACATGCTTCAGCCCAGCTAAAATGTGACCATTGAAGGCCGGAAGCACTAGCTACTGTAGATAGTGTTAGGTTCCAGGTGCATGTTTGTGCAGGTGTGCAAAAAATTGGCCTGTGCTCTTGGGGTATGAATATAACAGAAAAGGGGTGGGGTTTTAGACATTTCAGTAATATCTTTCTTCCCCCTCCATCTAGTTTCTTTTTTTCTTAGCCCTGACTGGCTGTTGTCAGTGTGGTCTGCTTGGCTTCCTGTTGTGGTTATACCGTTAAAAAACACACTTTGTGAAACCGGGACTGGGGCATTGATTCTAATGACTAACTGGTGACCCTGCCGGAGGTCATAGGCCTGACTTTACCCTGACACATGGCGGAAAAACCCAGAGTCTCCAAAGCTGCATGATGGGGAGCAGAGCAACGCAGTCCAGCTAGCCTCAAACACAGGACCTTGTGTATTCCAGCTTGCATCTCACCCTGGTGCTTTCTCGCCTTTCAGTTTGCAGAAATTAGTTTTCTCTTATTGTGCATGTCTGATATTTGTGTGTTCTGTTTTTTTTGATTGCTCATTTAGTGATTAAGTAAAGACATGGCGACTGATGGCGTTCTGTTGTCAGTAGGTGAGGCGGAGGATGGAGGTAGAGTTCCAGCACTCACTCAGCAGTCCTGGTTCAGGCCAATTTGGGTTTTTTTCTCCAGAAGGAATGAGTTCTCTTGACACTTAACTCCTAAATCGAGCCATACCCCGCAGAAGATTTAGCATGTGCAGAAATGGCTCTCCAGCCATGGGTTGTCTGGAGCTTGTTGTCTTGATTCGAAACGAAATAAAGAATTTGAATATTTTTTAGTATTCCTCTCACCGTCAGTATTGTGCTGTAAAGTCGTAACTACTCTAATGCAAGGTATACGCTGGTATTTGGGGGTGCCTCGCCCAAGGAAAAGCGATGGTATCAATTTAGAATATAGGGACTTGACACTGGAATGCCAGGAATGTGTACAGTAGCTTGTTTGAACATTGATGGCCAAGAGGAATATAATGCTGATTATATTGCAATCCATTGAATACAACTCCCAGAACCTCCTGTCTCTTTTCTCTTTATTATTTCATGTCTGTCGGACTTCAGGCTTCAGTGTCTGTTGTTCAGTTGTTTTGGTGTTCTTATTTTTCAAATGTTTTTTGGAGTCTGTTAACTGTGGCTGTTCGATTTCCCTCGCCAGGCCGTGTTGGGTGGGGTAGAGTCTGTGTCTTGTCTGTTGGCTGCTTCACATTCTCTAGTTGCCTTGGCTGATCAGCACATTCCCAGTGTACCTTAGCATGCTAAATTTAGTTTGCGCCACCTGGGTTGACACAAAAACACATTATTATTATAGAAGATGATATGTCGGTATTGGTTTACTGTGTTTAAGGCCACAGACTTAATATCATCTCCTTCACAGAGCTGTTTTTGAGACTCTAGTTGATACATTTCATACCCAGTTTTCAAATTGCCGCTTCCTTCTGTTAAGTCAACAGCTTGATGCTAACGCCTCTGTCCTCACCTGACGCTTCCGTGTAAAGTCCAGTGGTCAAAGCTTCAATTAGGTTATCTCTGATACATTTTTCTTTTTTTTTCTTTTCTTTCCCCCTCTCCTGTTTCAGTTGGTTATCCATGTTAACGTTGTACTGTTCAGCCAGCAAAATACAAATTTATACGATCAATTGTCATTTCAATGCACAATTTCAGGAATCCAAAAATGATATTTTTCAGAAAATTTAAAATATTTCTGCCTTTGTTCATGTTTCTTGATCGGCTGTTAATTGTCTGTTCTACACCGCCTTGAAAGCACACATTTAAACCTGCACACTTTGTGTTTTATGTTTCTTCATTCTTCTCTTGTTTTTGAGACTGATCGGCTTTTGCACTAAAATGTCTACTAGCGCGAGCTTTGGTTGTCTCACACTGACCTCTAAATGTGTCTGTTTTCCTCGATGTGGCGGAATGTTTTTTAGCACCCTCCTCAATCTTGTGACTGGAAACCCTGGTTCTGGTTCTGGCCTTGGGATTGGCTGGTGAGCTCACAACAGCCTGTACCATTTTAGTTGAGCTTGGTTCATAGTGCTTGTCCTTTGATATTCAATTTGTACATAAGACCCTTTCCCTGTTTGCTGTGAATTAAATGAAAGAAACCATATTTTCTAGTGTGGGAACTCGTGTGGCTGTTTAACATTTATCACTGTAGCTCTTCAACATTCGCACCCTGTCCTACACATGTCTAAAGATCGGTCAGAGGGGGGGGAATTCAATTTTGTATGAAAAATAGATGCAATCTTTGAATTTCACAGGTGGAGGAAAACGGCGGGCTAAACCATGAAGGTTGATCCCACGTCTCTGACAGATAAATGTGTTCAGAAGGATTTGCAAGCCTGTAGTTTAAAATTTCAGTTAACCTATAGAAAATCGTTCCTTCTGTATCCTCAGTTTCTCACTCATGAAAGTAAAATTGTTTGGTGGAGTAATTGAGAACAAGGGGCAATGAACACAGACTGTGCTCCATTCCCAGATATGGGAAGGTTGGACCACAGAGGGCAACCAGTTTAGTAATGATGGTTTAGTAAAGATGAGCATTTGAGACAAATGCTCAGCCTCCAATGATTATAGATTAAGAAATTGTCCCCAAATCTGGTAATAGTTCATTTAAGTAAATTTTTTTTGTTATTTTGACAATCGCACAGATGTAGGTGTAACATTGATTTAGATGCATTTGTACCCCCAGCGCTTCTTATTTTTTGGTCTCTTGCGGTAATGTTAAAATCAGCCTTTGTGAAGGGAGGTGGGGGGGGGGGGTGTTTGGCAGGGGCCAAATGACATGAATGACTTTGTAAATTGTTTGAGGTGAAAAGTTGAAGATCTTGTATGTAAGCTGTACATTTCTAACTTCAACATGAAAAAGCTCAATGATTTTTTTTTTTTAATTGCTTTGACCTGTGATCTGTGCAGTGCGAGAGAAACTCTTGAGCATATATTTAATCTTAATTAAACTTCCATCTATCTGTACCGGTGGAGTTTGGCTCTTTCATTATGATGACTATATCTGTTCACCTCTCAGGAGTTGTATGGAGGATTGCATTGCAGGTTAATCCGTTTTCAGAAGAATAAAATAGTTTGAAGGATTCATAAAACATTTATTTTGCAGGGAAATGCAATCTGTATTTTGCCATTTACAGTGTGATAAATGCAAAAATTGGCAAGGTTTTACAGTATTTCATATGCTAAATTAAAGGGCTTCTCAAGGTTATCAAGGTTTACATGGACTTTATTTGTAAATGAATGGTGTAACTTTCAAATTTTCCTGACAGCCCCAAAATGGCAAAAATCACCATTAATACCCTATCCATGTCACACAGAAATACTTAACTCTAGATCTTGATCTTCATCATTCCAAAATCATCCATGAAAAAACAAAGAAAGAAATACTGGTTTCACTCTGAATACTGCCGACTGTGATTCCGATATAGCCATAGAAGCTTTGTGCATGCGGCGAGCTCATTCCAGCTTCCCTCCCCTCTCCCTGGGGCGGACAGCCAATTGCCTCCATCTAGCGGTACTCCTGGCAAGAGGCAGAGTGGTTCAAAAACAAAAAGGATAAATTATAAAAACTCAAGTTTGTGTCTTAAAATGCACCTAAATTCATGAATCGCATCAGGCAAAGAGGAAATGGGATCCATTTAAAAAAATATATATATATATACAGTACCAGTGAAAATTGGCAATGTTTTACACCGTATACATTTCTCTAAATACTTGAAAATGACAAAAAACACATGTAACAATAAACAAAAGGAACATCAAAGCAATGTTCAAGAAAATTGAATTGAAAATTGAATCTTGAATTCCTCAAAATAGACACCCTTTGCCGTGATTACAGCTTCACAAACACGGGCCATTCAGTTAATACGTTTCAGCAGGAAATCACCCGACATGTATTCCCAGCTCTCCTGCAGCAATTCCCAGAGACACTTGTGGGTTGCTTTGCTTTGACTCTTCTGTCCAGTTTGTCCCATTCAAGTTCTACGGGATTGAGGTCTGGACACTGGGCAGGCCAGGCCATTAGTTTGAGTTGTCATTCATGTTCCTCCTTCACCAGATAGTTCTTGCACAACTTCAAGGTGTGTTTTGGGTTGTTATCTTGCTGAAGAATGAAGGAGTGTCCGATTAGCCGTAATCCGGATAGAAGGTGTACTCACACTTTTGACTGGTACTATATATATATATAACAACACATGTTTTGAATGACCTGGCTGGGGAGTGAATCCACAACCCTCTGGGATCAAGGCAGACACTTTTAAGCCAAAGGTTTATTTGCACCTCAAGCTGCTTCACAGCACAGAAAAGGGGAAGAAACTGAAACGTTGATGCTGTCGCATGAACCGCAGGGATTTAAACTTGTACTTCAATTGCTATCCTCCAGGTGTCCCTGTAGGCACTCAATCGGCATAGTAACGTGACTAATTATACGATTGGTGGCTAACTGTAGCCGTTATAAAAGGAATGACTTGACTTAATATGGTGAAAGAAAGGAAAGAAGCATGGATGGAATGCCAATTGGAACGTCAAATACTAAAAGCATGTCAGTTCCGCCTTGTAGCCTACACTGCACACAGACAGATTTAATTTATTTTGCACAACTTGTACTTTAAACCCGCAACAAAGTATATACCGACATTTACCAAAAAAACAACAAAAACTTCAGCTAACGTCTGAGATTAACACCGATGGGAATAATCAGTCAGCAGGAGAAAAAACTGCATTGAGCGGCGGTTTACTGTCATTCAGGATTTGATAGATAGGCTACGTTCTTAAATTCAAATATTAAAAAAGTACTTCACTTTCTATCAGAGATTTGTGTCAAAACATTCAAGTTACAGAGAAACACATATTACAACCCTTACAAACTAAAAAATAAACCGCGTTTCTTTCATATTGATCCGAGTTGGACAATTACAAATTATTTGCACAAGAAAACGGCACTGTAATATAACTGGGGGAAGTCTGGGATAGAGCAGAAAAAAATATCCAAATCTTACACAGAAGGCAAAACGATACTTAAACATCAAACAGATGCAACTAATTCTGTCGGTGCAGAAAGATGAATCTCTTGAATTCATATGGACAAGTTTTCATCACATTTAATCAGAGTTTAGAACCTTACATTTTCATTTGATCGATGTAGCCTTTATGATATTCCCCATTCTTTATTTAATTTTGAGAAGCCTAACCTTGCTGAAAACGACGTTATTATTAATACTATAAAACATTTTTTGTGCAGGTTAAATATTATATAACTGCACTGTGCTTTAATGTGAGTAGGCAATTTTCCACTTTATACAACAGCATAGCCCTGCACAACATTTCAAAATAGTGCCGCATGTCCGCGATTCAACATGTGACGATGTGGAATGTAATAATCGCTGCCATTCATCATCTGTGCTTAATATAATTAGTAGCACTTCATTTATCAACGTGGTCGATGGTTGGGGTAGTGCAACTTGATAACTGTTTGACACCTGGCTTTAAAATGCCTCTTGTTGGCGGATGACTGAAGTAGGCTACATGAGAAAAAACTAATCGAGCCGGAAGTATCACAGAATGGTGGCTTGATGCTCCCCCTCCGGGGGACAGATGCGAAATACGCGTGACGTCAAATGCGCGAAATTCACCAACTTGGGGTTATGGTTTGGGTTACGGTTACGGTTAGGTTTAGGGTTTCGGTTTGTCCTGTTCAGTTTTGATTTATTTTAGCCACAGTTTTAAATAACTTCAAACCTCCGTCCTGGAGTGCAACCAATGTATGCTGGTTTTCGATCCAACCGTAATTACAATTCCTGAAGTATAACGAACTGTTAATTGTTTTTAATTACACTTTTAACGTCTAATGAGGGGTTATTTTACGTTACCCCCTTAATGCTACATTATGCCATTTTAAGAACAACGAATAGTCTATAATATTCATTTAAGGACTTTTAATCAGTCAGATCAGGTCTCAGACAACTTATGCTTTCATGGCGGAAACTGAGCAAGTCCTCACAGTGGGAACTCTGATTGGGTAATTTTTTAATGGACAAGGTAATTTGCTTAATTTACATAAATGCATACATTACGACTAAAAGAAAAGACTCCAAATAACAGAATATATCACGTTTATACAATCAAGAAAATGTGTATTAATCAAAACAAAGATTGTTATTTGAGGAAAGGGTGAACATGAAAAACATGATTTCATGGAATATAAAAGCATATAAAAAAGGAAATTGTGATATAAAAGGATTGATTTATGAAAATGGGTGCAGTGGTTACTTACATTTTGGTATATTGCAATGTAAGTTGAAAAACATCATATGTCGTTAAAACGCCCAGTGTGAACCCAAAATACTATTGGTCTTCAGATTAAATATTTTTGCACTAGAAACAACTGACTGTTATTTTATTATAGATATTAATTATATTATTATACATAGTAACCATGATATTTTTTTAAAGTTTACATTTTGTAACACCCCACTGGGTGTGAACATATGTGTTATGTCAAGTAGTGCAAAACCAGAAACGGATCAGTAGTCGAAATTTTGATTTAATTAAAGGGGAAGGCAAGCTTTTCAAATTTAAACAAACAGTCAAATCCAAAACAAAAATTATTCCACTCTGGGGAGCTAATCCCTTACCCTGGGTTTTCCTAAATACCTGGCTGGTCAAAAGACTTCACAGGCTATCTTTTCAACACCGCCCACAACTTCTCTCTTTTTCTTCCTCCAAATGAGGGGATACCTGGCCCCTTATTTCCTGTTGATTGGTGACTAATTAGCCACAGGTGGCAGTCGTTTGTTCCTGTGAGGTAGTAGTGTGGCCAGCAGATGGCACCATTTTGATCAGGCTCTGCCTGCCAGGTCGCCACAATATCCATGAAATAATATAAAACTAATATATAGAAGTGACTATATTACCAAGTAATTATCCCAAATACATTGCCTCCTTTATCCATGATTAACAGTCATAGTTCCCATAAAACATTTGACTTAAACCTGCCTTTAACTAACTCCTTAACCAATATACTTTTTTTTTTTTACAGATTTTTTCAACATTTGTGGGATTGTACCCTTTGGGTACCCTTTATTGTTCCAACTGTCTCTTCTCCTTTCGTTACTAACAGTTCACATAGGACATGCTATCTGTATAAACGTTTTAAAGCTATTTTATATAAATTGTGTAGACATAGATGTGTAAAAAATGTATCAATCCCCTGTTTAAAGCTTTTTCTCCCAATTCAGAATGCCCAATCGTATTCTTAAACGGCGCTCGCTGCAACCGCCGTCGCCACTTCGGAGAGTGTAGAGAAACAAGCGCTCTCCTCCCAAACAACATGCCAGCCCTCACTTATTTTCTGTGCAGTTTTTAATGGTAGACTATGTGCGCCCGATTAACCAGTGGGGGGCGCTGCTGTGCGATGAAACACGGTCATTCTGGTCGAATAACTTCCTCCCTGGGTGCCCCTGCTGGCCACAGTCCACACTGGCATGGTCTGTATTCAACAATATCCACACATTAGAACAGTGCCTTAACAGGATGAGCCACCCAATAACCATTCCCTGTTTTTGAATTAATCTTGAACATCTAAAATACATGCATGAAGTATATCTACATGGAAAAGCACGTATAATGTATATTAGTTTGATCCATCCATGACACAAATGATCAAGACACTAATAAAGCAAACTCAAGCCAATACTAATGTAACACACTAGTCTGTAACTGCCCAAACTGATGTTGTGTTTATTCTCCAATGTTCTTACTATCTCTGTAGAAAGCAATAGAAACAATACTAGACCTATAGATTTGAATAGAAAATGGGCCCAAATATTATTAAATTGTGCATAGCTACACAAATGTTTTAATGAAAATATGTCAGAGGTTGCTGTTTATGTACAATTCATCTGAGTTGCAAAACAACAGTGTTCAGTGTCTGCTCTTTCTGGATGTTTATTGGCCAGCCTTTGTGGAGACAATGCCTAATAAAACTAATAACAAAATACCTTTCACCACTGTTTTTCCTCTGTAACACAGCAAGTTCCCCAAACACTCACTCGGCCTTCTGGCCAATGCTTCACAGCACATTACTCCATCAGCACTTTGCTCCATGCACATGTATCCTTTGTTACAAACTATCATTTACCTCTGTGGATATTGGGGAAATGAGCCATGCGAAAACACTGCCAATTCTCCCACCCTGTCATATTTTCCATATGCAAAAAGGAACTGGATTTGGAGATGGAATGCCACCGGGAAATGGTCAGGAATTTGAAGAGTAAACATTGCAAAGAGAGATGTTAGTTATTTTTTATGTTGAAGAATACTAAGAAATAAATTGGTTAATTGTATGGTGTATCAGACAAGAAATTGTGTCATCCTGGGAGCCAAACTTTAATCTGATATATTCACAAAAGGTTGGAGTAAGAAAAGGCTAACATATAATGAAATACGGAATCCTTGCAAATTATCATTGCAATGTTTCTATTACACCACAAGAGGGTGCCAAGTATTTTTTAAATATGGAAATGGTTTCAAAATCCCAGGTGTTCGGATTAAAAATTAATTATCTGTCCTTACATGCTCATTCAAATAATTGAATTTGATACTGGTTTTTGTCCAGCTCTTGATATGCAATGGGTGTGCTGGGTAGAAAGGAAATAACACCTTCGCCTGTTGTTAAATGGCATATTCTAATTTATATATATACGCATACATTTCGAATAATGCATGCACACAGTCATTTAGTATTGTATTTGTTATATTGCAAGTATTCATTCTGTACTTTCTTATCTGCTACAATTACTGGTTGTCTAAATGTATTTATATATTACATCATTACCCTTTGTATTACCCTATAGCATATTCATATATATATATAGGCTATATATAATCATAACGCATAAGTTAAATATAATATTTAACATGATTTATTTGTACTGTTCCACTTTCTTGTTTTATCGCTGTTTTGTTTTGTTGTATGTGGTCTCTGTTATAATGATCCAGGTCAAGCTCCACTCCACATTTTTCTCCAAGCAGCGCGTGGCCGTTGATAGACACGCAGGTAAACTTGTCTACGCCTTTCGATTGGACTCCAGTTCCACTCGCTACAGGTGGTTCTGCGTTTTCCGCGTTTTCTCTGTGCTTTCCACACTTTTTCTCTCGGTACTTTGCTTTCTATCCTTGTCTGTCAGGGGATTTGGACGGAGTCGCTGCAACGTTTCACGAACGGCTGAATTTCGCATCCTTTGTATGATATGGCGGGATACCTCGGTTGTACAATTTTCGAAACGACCAAAACTTTCTCTTGGATTTTGGGATTTTGAACAGTGGTCGCCATTAGATTTAGCGCTCGTGCGGATTGGGTAAAAATGCCTTTTCACGGAAGGTCTGTGGAACCTCGGCGCGTGTGCAGGTTGAACGAGGTGGATTGCTTCGCCGGGGTGCCCGGTGACCGGGAAGACTTCGGCTTTACCGGGGTGGACGGTCACAAAGTTCGAAAGAACGTCTTATTTTCATCTCTGGAAGAGGTTTGCTGTCACACACTGACCAACATTATCCGCCAACTCTCCGACCTTTCGCGGCACGCGAGCAACATATTTGTGGAGATCGAAGCAGAAGCTGGATTGGTATCGCGAAGGTCCTGCAGGATTCAACTTCGACTGGAAACTTTACACAACACTGTCCGCTCTTTTGACCACAAGAAAATCAAAATCCGTAAGTTGACTTGTTTTCCCCCCAGTTGCCTCGCTAGCTACCTAGTTTAATTCATTGTTTCTCGGATGCGCTCCACATATTTCAAAAATAGATTGATTGATTTTAATTCGTGTTTGTTCGTGTGTTATACCTGAGGGCAATCTAACATCAAGTTTGTTGTAAAGTGGGGTTTGCAGTGAATAGTGGACCAAGGTCCACACCGCCACATTTTACACACTTCACTTTGAAGCCTGGAAAGTGTGCGAGTGCCAAGTTGTTTTTATGTTGACTAATTGTTGTTGTACCTATTGTAGGCTACTTCAGCTGGCCATTCACCTATCCATCTAGCTTGCTAGCCTATTCCAAAATAGCCAAAAGTGTAGATTAAACGAGTCAGGTTTTTATATGTTATATATTGCCTAAACGTGTTGAATAAGTTACCAAATGGTCAGCGAAATGGTGTCAAACAAAAGGCCAGGCTGACGCGGTATAGTAGGAAGCGCCGTGGGGATCGGGAAGGGAGAGTTGAAAGTTATGCTAATGTGGTTTTTTTTAGGGCGAAGGTCCTGTCAAACTTGATAGTTCATCAATCCCACACTCGCCATCTGTGAGAAAGTGTCGCCTAGGGGTAACCGCGACGGCATAGATTTTGCTATCGAGGTAGCAAGGAAATGCACATTTCCAAGGTATATATGAGCCCTGTTGCCTTAAAGGGACCCTGGGTTAATGCTGTAAACATCAATTCATGCCGCAGGGTGTATGCGTTGTTATGTTTATTGCGACTATTGCTATATAATTTACCGCGCGCTGCCCCGAGGAAACCCTGTAACCCTCTAGTTATATTGTGCGTTCACGTTCCCTTTCCTTTTTGACCCGAATTAAAACAAAGCTTTGAAACAAACCCAGTTTGCAAGTCGAAGACCAAAATGAATATGTTGCATACTCGTTTCTTGGTTCCACATAAAACAAGGCGTTGGGTTCGAGTGGAGTAGTTTAACCACACAGGGCACTGTCCGCACACATTGGAGTAACACAATGAGCAGTCGCACCTAAGTTTACGAAAATAGGTTTAACCGAAAAGAACCCTCAAAGTGAGGATACTTTTATCTTGTAAATTGAATACATTGAAACCGTGACTAAAGAACTACAAACACAGACCTAGCTATGCCCACTGCTATAGATATACAGTAGTGGCCAAAAATATTGGCACCCTTGCACGTTTATAAAAATAAATAAAAAGTTGAAATTGACAAAGGTATTCCGTCTCCACTGTTAATAATACAAAAACTGTTTTTGATTCAGAACGTGACATATCCCTTTAAATCATAAAATAAACAGAAATGACTGACAAAATTATTGACACCCTAGCTTTATTTGCTATCTGCAAATAACTACTGCAATCAAGTGCTTCCTATAGCCATTAATGATTCCTACAACTCGAATGGCAGTTTGGCCCACTCTTCTTCTGCAAACTGCTCCAGTTCTCTCAGATTTGAAGGGTGCCTTCTCCCAACTATTGTTTTCAGATCTCTCCACAGATGTTCAATGGGATTTAGATCTGGACTCATTGCTGGCCACTACAGAACAGTCCATCGTTTTGTTTTGAAAGTGTGTTTTGGGTCATTGTCCTGCTGGAAGACCCATGACTTGTTCAGGTGTATTTTGGCAAACTCCTCCTGGGTCTCCTACCATAGAACCCCCTTTAATTGAGTTGGTGACAGATGGTGCGAGTTGAAACTGAAGGTCAGCTTGAATCTGTTTTTCAGTTGTCTGAGGTTCTTTCTCCACCATTCGAACAATCCTTCACTGCAATCTTTGATCAACTTTTCTCTTGCGGCCACATCCAGGGAGGTTGGCTACGGTGTCATGGGCCTTACATTTCTTGACAACATTGCGCACAGTCGACACAAGAACATGAAGGTCTCTGGAGATGGACTTGTTGCCTTGAGATTGTCCATGCTTGGCTACTATCTTTTGTCTGAGTTCCTCAGACCATTCTCTGCATTTCTTTCTTTTCTCCATGCTCAGTGTGGTACACACAGTGACAGAATGAGTACTTTTCTCCATTCAAACTGGTTGAATTAGTGATTATTAGATTGCAGGCATCTGTGACTCACCACAGGTGAGTTCAATGACTAATTAAAGGAGAATCACCTGCTTGAAATCCAATTGTCTTCTAGAACTTCTAGAAGGTGCCAATAATATTGTCCAGGCCATTTTAGGATTTCTGTGTGGAATAAGCTAAGATTCAGTATTTCTTAAAGCTTTTTTGTTTTGTTCCACTGCAAATCAAAGAAATACATATGTGGATACCAAAATATGTTTTAATTTCAAAAATGTTCGGCCAAGACTGTATAAAATTGTGTTTGCAATGAATAAAGTAATAGGCTGGTTGAATTAGTTAATAAGAAATGTTGATTGAACCCAGGCCTTTTGCTTTAGATTTTTACAGATGTGCTGTAATGTTACCTCTGCTATTATTTTAAAGTTAGCTTAACTTAATTGTTCAGTGCAGGAAAAATATATTGTAAACCATATGCTCCTGCTGTGCCAAATTCACATTGTGGGGAACTTCTACCTGAAACTGATTCCATTCTTAATAGAAGCTGTCTGATTTCAGAATTGGGAGGAATCACCCAATACAATAGGTATTTGTTGACAGAAAGAGGTTAAACCTTTATATCAACTAATAAGGTTAATTTGGCTAATAGGAACCCTACTAACAATGTTATCCACATTTAGTTTGTTTGGGTAGTCTTAACTAGCTAGAGCCTTTTTTTTCCTTTCATGAATTTAATAAGTAAACATTGGCAAAATCTTGGCCAGTGTAATTGTATGAGGCTGAAAATTTTTGATTAAAAAAAATATTTTCTTAAAAGGCAGGAAATATGATGTATGAGGTCTCATTACAAGACCATGGATTCTAGGCATATAGAGAGTGTGTACGTGACATTTTATAGAACAACGCACAAAATAACTGAGCCAGTTGTGCATTTTGTTTACAGTTTCCTGATAAAGCACAAAGTGTATGTGTTAACATTTATTCCAATGCACTACAGCACACATACGTGTGTATTGTTCACATTGTTTAGCTTAAATTAAGTTTGAAATGTTAAAATAAAATTTTGGCTCAATTGGCAATTCATGCACTCTATAATATGTATTCATTTTTTGTGAATTTCAGTCATATAATGTATATAATATCGATATGTGAAGTATCGAATCGTATTGAAATTGAATCGTACCGTGACCCATAGTATCGAAATCGAATCGTACCGTTAGGCTCTTGCCAGTACCCAGCCGTGATGGATTTGCATGGCTTTACAGGCCACTTTGAAAAGGGCCTCTGCACTGAAGGGTTAGTCTCTCAGGCCCGACGGAGGCCAGCTCGTTCATCTGGATGGGCTGTACGCCGCTTTCTCCCTCTAATTTCCTCCCTCCACTTTTGTTTTCCCGTAGCGGTTTAGTCCCCAGGGCTGAGCAGAATGCTGAGTTTGGGGGAAGTGGGAGAGGGGAGGCCCAGGGCCTGGCAGCGTGGGAGCTGGCCGGGGAAGGGGGCGGACAGAGGGCCGTGCCGTGCGGTGCGAAGGGAGAGCTCCCTTTCACCGTGCTGTTTCCAGGGGTGCCATTGGCATCAGCCCCGGGCTCTCCATTCTTCGCTGGTTTTAGGCTAACAATGGCCTGGCGGCTGTGTGCCAGGACAGGGGGCTCATCGGTATGTGTGCGGCAGCCTCAAAACTCCACCGGTGGACTTGAGAGCCTCTGTTCGGGAGGGGGTGGGGATTCCCATGGACCAGAACTCACCCAGGATGTGGGAGAGTGGTAGCGCACCAGCACGAAGAAGATTAGAAAGCGTAATGCCAAGAACAGGCTCTGCAGCTTATTTCAGGCCATCGCTTGTCTGTATTCCTATTCCAGAGTGAATATGTTACTGGGTCGACTTTAGTCAAGAAGGGTCCTATTGATTAATCAAAGCCCTGTGCAAAACGTTTGTCTTTGAAAAACCTTTTGAAAGCCGCTTCCCTCCTGCACTGTGAAACGGTGCGAATTCAGAACACGTGCTTTCACACAAATGTGGCCTAAGCCTGCTTTCTCTGTCCACATTGGAGTTGGGGTTGTGCAAGTTGGAAAGGTGGCTGCTTGATAATTCTGTTAGGGTATGGAATGGTTTTGTTTACTCTCCTCACCAGTCCCCTGTAGAAATATGCTTTTATTTGAAGTGATGGGGCAGAAAACAAAAATCTCTAAAAAAAACAAAAACATAAATTTGACTTAGACTAAATAATTCCCTGCAACTTAGTCATAAGGGCTTTCTCTGTTGTCAGAATCGTGACCTGTGCAGCCAGCGCTTGGATTAAACCATGGTTCTGCTGCAGTGTCCACATATTAGGTGTCCTTTGATTTGCATGCACACAGATGGAAACGAGCCTGTTTCCCCGTGGAAGTGTGCGCAGGCCCCGCGTGACACGTTTAGAGAAGGAAAATCACACTCCCCTCGACTTAGGAAGCGTTAGCGCCTTAAAATGCTGCAGTGAGAAGCAAATGGCCTCAAAACCTTGTTCTGGGCCCAGGAAGTGGGTAGTCATGCCAAACGGCCAGGTTGGTTTGTATCTATAAACCTTCTCACATCAGTGGCACCAAACACGCCAGCTATTTGCTGCTTCTCCGCCAGCTTTTGCATATTTGTTTGCATATCACTTAACTAGAACCTTTTTATATTTGATTTTGTTTTTGATCCTTCTAAATGCATACACATCTACAACCTTACCTGAGATAAATCAAAGACGACATACAATTACATGCGTTAAACACATCAAGGATAAAAACGAGGAAAAAAATCAAGACATATTTCCATTATGGTCCTTTACAGAATCTATGATTCTACAGTGTTCTTTAGAGGCAATGTTGAACAAAAGAGTGGAATTAAACAAAATGTAGCTATAGCTAGCTAGATTAATTAACTTCACACGATATAAAATGAAATTCTGTTTTGGTTAGCCGATAGGCTAGCTACCTAGCTAACTGTAGTAGGTAGCTAGCTAGCTCACCGTTTTATTTCTCACATTAGCATTAGCCCGATGGAATGTTTCGCATGCATTATAAACCATTAATATTAGAAGTGCAATAAAGGCCAAGATTGCTTTCGTTATGGAGCATTACGGGGTTGTAAGAACCTCAGTGAAATGAAATATCTGGTGTGTTGTGATTGCTGTGCTGCTAAAGGTGCGTACAGTGGGCAGTGTCAGTTGCTACGGTATTGGGCAGTAGAAGCGTAAAACAACACCGGCTTCGGAACGGCAGTCAGCGCAGCTCTCCAGTCGATTCCAACAAAACAAAACCGCAGGGTGGTTTCACAGCCGTTGTTCTGCATCGTCTCCTGTGCGCAAGGTGCCTCTCACTGCTCATCTGCCCAAATGTGTCCAAATGAGCCATCTTCTGTGGAAGAGGTGGACTACCTGCATGAAGCACAAGTGATGACATATTTTGGGAATGTCTGAATGGCGGAACATTTCTACACGGCTGCTGATGCTTGCATTCTTCTCATTCTTCTCATTCTTCTGTGATTTATGGAAACGGGTCAGGTTACAGCATCTTTACTAAGCCAGGTAAGAACGATTTGGCCGTTTTTGGTCAATGGCTAAGCTATCGCAGGAGTTGGAGTAGAAGCTCAGAGATGGCTTGCTGGTACCGTGATTGTGTGGTGACCTTTCTCTGTGAGAAAGGGGATCTGGGCGACGCACAGGTCTGGAGAATGTGGCGATGCAGTGAGACAGACACACAGACATGCAGGCAGTATTCTCTGGTTTCTGCGGCGATAGTGAGGGCAGGGTTCTGTGATTTCTGATACCTGTGAGACCGATTTGGTGTGACAGGTAACCCAGTGACACCGTCCACAATGAAAGTGTATCTCCATTGTTGGCTCTCTGTGAAAGCATCTGAAATATGCTGCGGGCGTTCTGCAGACTACGCCCACTGAGATCCGACGGATGGGCCAGTGGAATAGCTGATCGACTGCGCGTTGTGACCTAATGCACCTAAACGTCCATTTGGTTGATGGGCCAGCAAGATGAACAAGTGATTGCGTGTTGTGGACCTGCCCATGTGGGAAGTTTTTTCGGTTCTGTTTGGTTAAACCACTGAATGTGGCCCAACCACTAGCCACAGATGCTCTGTATAGTGTGATTGGATGGTATCAGCCCTCTAAAGCGTGATTGGAAGGTATCAGCCCTCTGTACAGCGTGATTGGATGGTATCAGCTCTCTACAGCGTGATTGGATGGTATCAGCCTGCTTTGCTGAGTGTTGTAGGATTAAGTTCAGGCTCTCTTTACGTCAGTTTGAATCACAGCACCTTCAGATTGTGGTCAGAGGGGCTGTTGCTATTTGAAACGCCTCATTTCCAACAAAATGAGTGGAGCTGCACCTACACCGCCTCGCCACCAGGATGTCTCCACTCTCTGCAGGGGAGGGGGTGTTTGGTGGGGTGTGCAGCAGATAACGTCACCCTGACCCCATACAGGCCCTCGGGAGGACCACGGAGAGCGTTACTGTAGCCAGGAGCAGAGTACAACAGGTGAGTAATCTTGTAGTTGGAGACTGCTTTATGTAATTTAAGAAGGCAAACCCAGCTCTGTAGAATTGCACCCTTGAGTCACGCCTCTTATCTGGATTGGAGATGCTATGCACCGTGTCATTTGCGCCATGTGACTTGAATAGTTTTCTTTGTGTGGACCTTGAGTAATGACTGTTTTCAGAGGGAAGCTGCAGTTGCTACTGCTGTTGACACCTTTTGTCTCAAGTGTGGTAAAACGGGGCCGTGGTCAGAGTGTCAGAACTGACACTGAATTACTCAGCAGGGGCAAGGGGGTAGAATCAGAGCTGTGTGTGTGTGAGAGAGAGAGAGTAAGGGAGTGAGTATGTGTGTGTGTGTATGTGTGAGAGTAAGGGAATGTGTCTGTGTGTGTGTGTGTGTGTGTGTCTGTGTGTGTCTGTGTGTGTGTTTGTGTGTGTGTGTGTGTGTGTGTGTGTGTGTGTGTGTGTGTGTGTGTGTGTGTGTGTGTGAGCATATGAGAGTGTCCTTAACTTTGAAAAATGAATATACTCAACTGGCTGTGGTACATTTTGTTTCCCCCTAACATCTACAGTGCAGAATTCTGTCTCGAAAGAAGCGGAGTTCACTGCCCTTAGAGAATTAGCCTGCCTCGTAGAGACGAGTGGTGAGTTTGTGTGGGGAGGGCAAATCGAAATAAATAGAGGGTAAAATTGGCCACTAAAAAGGTTGGATAATGTATACTTACACGGTTAACCTGATATGGATGTGAATACCCTCAAATTAAAGGTGACAGCATGCACTTGAACCTCACTGTTTCATTTCAAATCCATTGTGGTGGAGTACAGAGCCACAACAACAAAAAATGTGTCACTGTCCAAATACTTACAGACTGCACTATATTCATTAATTTCACGAACTGCTGAGCTCACAATGTTTTTTAGGCTGTGAAAAAAGGAACACTTGCTTGATTTAGCAACTGCATCATAGAATTTAATCCAGCCCTAAGTTTTTATTATTATTTTATATATATATATACACTTTGTCAGCTTCCTTTGTCACCAGGCTTTGGCAAAGTTTAGATTTCTTTGTAATGGGGTGGCTTTCGGGTGTCCATTTTTCCTCTTGAGTGGGAGTGGGAGGTGGAGTGTGGCTGACTTGTCTGCAGTGGGTCTGTCACAATGCTTTCCCAGTGCTGACGGGAGTTTTCCTCTTGCGATGCGCTCCGACCGCCTCGGTCAAGTTACGGTGAGACTCGGCTGCCCCTGTACAGAGTCTCCGCGGAGCTCCGCCCCCCATGTTTAATCTCCATGGTTTCTGGAAAGTGTTACCCATCCCCGCAACGGGATTCCAGCGCAATGCGCACACCCTCCAAAGAAAATATGCCGTGTTTGTAGTGGCTGGCGGGGTTCCTGCCTTCCAATGTGCTGAGTCTGGCGTAAGGTGAGCGCAGACCGTGAAACGCGGCTAAGTGGTTACACATGTGCCGCGCCGCCTCGCCGATGTGCGCCGAACGGCCAGTGGACTCAGACGCACCACGGAGGCCAGTCTCACCTGCAGAGCGCGGCTGGAGCGGAGATACTCGACGGTGTCGTAGAGATGCTTCACTCCGGCGCTCTGACTTTGAAAGCTCCATTCCTGTTGTTTGTGTTTCGATCTGCTCCCTTTGTCCTTATTACGCCAATCGGCTCTGAGTACCCAGCATGCAGTGCGATTAGAACATGGAAGTCTGCAGGAGTGAACCCCATTGTTCTATTATAAGCTCATCGGCTGAAGGCTCGGTGTGAATCGGGTGCATTGGCCTCCGTAGTCTTGCCTGAAATTCACGTCTCGAATGTCTCTAATACTACACACTACACACTACACTACACTACACTACACTAAGGGGGCTCTGTCTCGTGTGGTTTGCGAAGGGACCCTCCCTCATCCCGCGTCCTCTACCCGAAACCAGCGCGCACCTCTGTCCTGAAGGGGCCTCCCTCTTCCCTCTTTATCCAGACTGGGTGTTTGTAGACTCCCAGTCACTGACAATCTCCTCAGCCACCCGGAGTCTACGTGCAAAGCTTTTCAAAGCCTGCTCGGCCACAAGGCTGAGACCACGGCTGGAATTAAATCGGGTCCAAGTTCAGCCCCTGCCTAATTAATGGCCAGCGGGTGGATCTAAATTTAGTCTCCCCCAACCCCTCTTTCTCCGGCCCCAGCTTATATACTTTCTTCTCCCAACGTGAATGCGTACTATTACACACTATTGGCCATTGAGGTCAATGAATGACTTCACCGCTTGGCTCAGGTTGCAGTGTTTCTATTGTTAGCACCAGCGCTGTACCCGCCGGGCTGGTTCCTGTGTGTATTCACATCACCGGGTTAACCGAAATAAGGGTGCTTCACACTCGCTCCCACACAGCTTGCTGACTGGTCAGGAATCTTCAGCCGGGCGGTTTTCAAAAATGACCAAAGGAACAGTAACTCATTCAGTGTAGGGCTTCTCCTGGTTGCAAAGTTCACAAGACGGATGTGAGGTTTGTAGCAGATGAATCTCGCTTAGCGCACGCAAGGACTGAAATGCCATATGTGCGTGCACCATTTGCGTAGTCGCGGCGCTGTTGATTGAAAAACGTCACAATCTTCTAAAGAGACTGAATCCCCCCACGTCACCCGCAAATGAATAGCCAGACACTTTTTCATCGGCTCTTCTTTTGCCAGAAATCCGGACGCACGCAGCTGTATCCGGGATTAGAAAGTGCGTAGACCGCTGCGTCCCTGCCCTCAACGTTCTGCACTCTGTACGCCAGGGTCATTCCCTGCACCGAATTGGCCACTGCTCAAACGCTCATACTTTTGAGCTCAGGACCTTTTGGCTCAGTTGGAAAATGTTTTTGGGGTTCTGCTCCAAGAGCACAAGCTCGCTGGTCTAGAAACGGGGCCCCAGCACAGCCCCCCAGCCTGTAAATACGCGTTTATTTCCTCCTCCCGTCAAGCCTCCTCCTGCAGAAGGAGCTGGAACCGTGTTTGAGCGCGGTTTCGAGTTTGTTTACTGGCGAGGTTCGGTTTCAGGTCCAGAGGGCACGTTCAGTACAAAGATAAATTGAGGCCGATCCGGAGTGCCTGGAAGAAGAGAGGCCTCGAACGCACTAAGAAGGCCGTGGGACGCCGCGTCTCAAATGACCGCTAACATTAACGCAGAGAGTCACACAGAGAGGATTGATCATTTGACAGAATGTTTCCATGTTGTGCTTTAATGGCCCTGCTCTGTTTCCGTGTGAATTCTGTGACTGGTGACGGATAATATTCTCCCGAGGGCAGGGGGAAACAGACGTAGCCTGGTATGTGTCTCACTCCGCCGTGGCGCTTTTGTAGCTCTGCCAAGGACGCCCCATGACGTTTTCCTGCATATTTACCTCTTACATGTTGTTACCTCTCATGAGTGGCATTGCAGCAGACATTGTTGAAATGTCTGCCCTCCGTGCACGTAAGCTGCTGTGTTGAGCCACTGTTCTCCTTTTTCAGTGCTGGTTCAAATGATCTAGCGAGCAGGAGGCCCAACAAAATTTGTTCCCGTCGCTCGTAATATTTTATTTGCAAGGAAAATAAAGGTATGGCTTGTGTTACTGCTTATTTGTATGCCTGGATATGGGTTTCTGGACTCTGTGGGGTGGACATGCAGACGAAACGGATGGGCCGAAGTCTGGTGGGGACCCGTGTCCTTCTCGGGCCGAAACCTGAGGCCCCAGCGTCACATGGACACATCGCTCACATCGTTTGACCTTTCACCCCCTACGGAGCCTGAAGGAGGTGTTTTGTCTGCAGGCTCGGGGACAGGCATATGGCACAGCGGGGTAGGGAACAGGGTGATTGTTACCGGCTGTCAGATTCCGCCCCTGAACGTGGGGGGGGGGGGGAGTGTAGATCCAGGAGCCCACGTGGGGACGCCCGGTTCCCACATTCCAGCCCTGACCCCACGCCCCCCTCACATGGCCTCGAACATGCTAACGTGCTAGCACCGAGCTGCCAGAGTCCACGCCCAAACCCTGACCCCACGCCCCTCTCACACGGCCCCTAACGCGCTAGCACTGCGCTGCCAGACTCCACGCCCAGATACCAGGTGCAGGGGCAGGGTCAATGCCCGCTGTCCTGGTCACGGCCGTGCAAACAGAGCAGTCCAGGGAAGGCCTGTGGACCTGTGTGCTCTGAGATAGGTAGGGCATGACCTCAGCCACGTTTGGTAAAGGGGTCCCCAGATGGGTGGTTTCTATGAGAAAGTTAAACGCAGAGAAAGGTTTTTTTGGATGTAACAAGCATTTATAAATTAGCCCTCTTGGGGGCTTTTGACTTGGCGTGCACTTACTACCTCCAACTGAACGCTTTCCCTGCAGTTCATATTCAAATGCTAATTGATATAATATTCATAATATTATACAATATGTTCAATAAAACAAATTAATTTCAAGTTCCAGTTATGCATACTGTAGCTCAAATGATGGTCATAAAGTAAACTGCTAATAATCATTTGGGGATTGGCTTTACCGCCCTTTATGTGTCTTTTAACTGTGTTATAACTAGAAAAAAAAGTTTATATTCCTTATATGGCCATTTCATTTTAAAGTACATGTGAGTGTTTATGAGCAGGGCAGGGAGGCAATGGGCCTGCTTTGTTTGCAAAATTAACACGTTGTTTGCAAACCTGCTGCACTAGCTTCATGTCCCAGATCCGCATGCACAGGAAGCGGGATCTGTAAAGACTCTGTAGGCCCTGGCTGACTGCCACTCACCTGGAGAGAACGCTCAGGCATGAAAAGCAAAACTTGGGGTTTCGCTTTCACTGAAGATTTGAGGTGGGAACGTCATTTATTTTCTGTTTGCTGTACTTTATGCAAGCAGCAGTGACTGTATGCAGTGATTAACGTTCACTTAAAAGGTTTACCTTCGAGTACCCTGAGAGAAAGTAATAATTCATGCGCTGTAATGTCACGTCAGGCTTGCGGTTGTGTGCTGTTTAAACGTTCGTTAGGGTAAACGGTGCTCTGAAGAAACTTTCAAAACCACAAATAAGCTGCCAACAAAAGTCATAGAGAGGTTGGAGAAGCTACTGTACACTTAACCAGTTGCCTGAGAGATCACTCATTTAAATGAGCTTGCATGCAAAGGCCTCTTCACTGTTTCCCAGCCCTCCTGCATCACTGACCGGAACATTGCCTATTTTATGAAGCCCATCTTCAACCTCGGTGATGGACTATTAAAATTTGAATGTGTTTTGACAAATCTGCACCTGCTACAGCAATGTGA
Source organism: Aldrovandia affinis (assembly GCA_029706075.1). Classification (NCBI taxonomy): domain Eukaryota; kingdom Metazoa; phylum Chordata; class Actinopteri; order Notacanthiformes; family Halosauridae; genus Aldrovandia; species Aldrovandia affinis. Next base: position 1,817,828 of record JAINUG010000027.1, on the reverse strand, counting down.
GGGCGTTGTGCAACACAAATGTGTGTTGATAAACTTAAAAGGTCCATACGAGGGGGTGTTTTGGCCCCAAACTCGGGACGCACAGGCACCCTGCCTCGAAACTGACTGTGAACCCCCCCCCAGCCCACAGCAAAGCCCAGCATGGGGTTCAAGCACAGAAGAACAGAGCCTTTTGGCCATGGACCCTCGAGTCCTCCTCATGAATCCTGCTTGTGCAATGTTTCTGAGGAGGAGGATGCAAAACACATCCCGCTTAAACAAAACTGAGGGCATCCGGCCAGCCCTCCTCCGCACCAGGCGAACAGGGCGGCCATTCTCCCCCCCCCGGACCCGGGCCAAGGCCTCTCGCCCCGGGGGCACGGCGAGGCGTGAGAGAGAGGGGCCCCTGAATGGGCACTCTGAATGGGCCCTGCCGAGTCAGCGCACTCGCCCCTCGGCTCGGGTCTGCCGGCAGGCCGCCAGCCTCTCTCTTAGCCAGGGTTCTTTTTAATACATCTCTGCAGATTGAACGCCTGGCTGTAAAAGCACTGTGATTGGTGATAAGCCCACCCAAATTGTAGGTAGGAGCCCCCTCCCCGAATGCTTTAATATGTGGAATCACAATCTCTTAGAGGTGTGCGTTCACACAGCTAGCCTATTCAAAGTATTTCAGTCCTGCAGTGGAAACCGAAAGCTGTCACCCTTTTTTCCCAACTAATTTAATCAGATTTAATCAGCCAGAGCTGTTTCCCCGGCCCCCACCATCCACTGCCCCATTTTAAACCTGGTCTGTACGTCTCCCAATCCACTGTTGTCCATTTGCTCCGGGAACCTTCTGGAAGGCTTTGCAGATCAGGCACAGAGCAGCTCCCTTGCACAGCTTGCGTTCAGAGCGATGGAAGAGATTTTCTGAGCGACTGTAGGATAGGCTCTCGACTCTAAACAGTTGTCAGTCATCAACGTCGTGAGGAAACGCGTCAGTGTTTTAAACGGAAACCGTTGGCGATGTGAAAATGTGCGACAGGGCCACTGGACGTGCAGGTGAGCAAAGGAAGCGAACGTGAGAGTTTGTTGACCACGTGGCCACCGCACTCAGGCCTCCTCCATTAGCGCTCCCTGCTTTAAGCCCGTGAGAGCTGCAGGATTAACAGGGACAGCATCATGCCCGAACATGTGGCTGAGACGAGAAGCCTCGCCACGGAGCAGGCAAGGGGGATGCATACCATCACGTGCTTTTCAGCGCACATTTGTGCCCCCTTCCCCCCCGATCCGGGCCCATGCGGCCAGGCTTTAGGCTAATGTGACCGGGAAGCCACGTTCACCGCCACCGCCACCACCGTACTTAACTCTGTGCTTTCATCTCTCCTGAAACCACATTCTGAACATCAGGCGAGGGATATGAGACAGAGTAAAGACCTTAAATAACAGGGGTTTACGCAGAAGGGATGACGGAGGCTTATAATCCCCCTCCCCTCTTCCTCCCCCTCCCCCGGATCGCGTGCGGGCAGGCTGGGGCTCCACAGACGCGCCCCTCTCTGTTCCACACCGGAGGCAGCGTCAGAGTCGGACTGAGCGCTGCTCTTCTGCTCGTGTTCTTGCAACGCAGGCAGCCTGTCCTTACAGATTTGGTGATGTTGGTGCCTCAGATGTAAGGACAAACGCGTCAATAACAACACTACGGGGGAAAGGATCCTCTTGAGATGGGTAGGGAAGTTCCGCCTTGTGATTTGGAAGGGAGAGGACCTTCAAATCAGATAAACAGTTACAGTAGTTAAGGCCTGAAGGCACACACAATCTGACTGCATATCCAGACCTTAAATTATTACCCTCTTGTGCCGGATAGAATTGCTTTTGTAGTTCATAGGCTGCATTTATCTGCCAACTGTGCCATGAGGAAGCGCCATAGAGTAAAAGATGGTTTGGCGTGTCCCATTTACTAAATACAGTTCATTTCATCCTGAGTCTGACTCTGCACTATGTATCCAGAACATTTCCACAGTCTTTTGGAGAGCATTTTTTGTTTGTCTGATTTTTAAATGCCTGCAGTTTTCTTTAACCTTGAAAATATGAATTCACGCTTTACCGTTTTTGGCCATCCTTGGTCATTGAGATGCTTCCGGTGCAAGTTTTATTTTAGATGGGTTTAGGGTTGCAGAGGAACATAATTTCCCAGGTAAGTTTAGGAAATTTTCCTGGATAATTTACCATTTTCAGGAACTTTGAGAATTTGAAAATCACACGTGAAAATATTGCATATTTAAATTAAACTGTCTAACCTCTCTCACTTCAAAGCTGGCTCTCCAGGCCACCTGTACCTGATTTCACTAATTAGCTGACCTCTTCAACCAAGGAGGGAAGCTAGCGAAAGGTGTGATGGGTGTTACAAAAACCTGCAGGCACAGTGGCCCTCAAGCACACACCAGACAGAGCGAATCACACCAAAACACCTCACCTTTTTCAAGAACCTGACCACGTTTGGACAATTTTTCCAGTGTTCAAGAGTATTATTCCACACAAGGGCCTGCAAGCAATACATGCTGCTTTTGTAATGGATTGAGGTAAGGGAAGTTTTAGCATGGCTGTTTTAGTATACATCATGTATACAAAAAAGTCCCTTTTTTTCTCCAGTTGAATGTATGGTTGCATAACTGCAGTTGTTTTTCTCATACTTATATCTACTTTTGTAACAACCGCACCTTTTCTCTTCTTTAGAACAATGCCACGGTTGCCATGTGACTTGGAAGCATTTCACGAAAGTGGCAAAGGCTCTGTTCTCTGCAATTATCGTTCAACTAAATATGCAGGAAATGCTACCAAACTGCACATGCATTTTAAGAAAATGCATTCATTTTCTGTCCATCAATCACCTTGTGCTTCTACCAGCACTGCCACCAAAAACGACCATCAAAATGTACCATCAAATGCCTCTGATTCAACACCAACCCCCCTCCTCACAACTTTAAGTGACAGTCTCCAGTCATACCAAAGACACATGCATACACATAGAAAATACAGCAGATGAATGCCTGGCATGTACTATATCAGCCACGGCATGCCACCTTCGTCTGGATCAGGGAAGTTTGACCGAATTCAACACCAAGGATGACGTGTGGGAAAAGCTAGGCCATACGGCAGGGTTCCTCAAACCACGGTCCTCGTGGGCAGAGCACTGCTGATTTTCCACCCTCCCTTTACCCACGAGTCGGGTGTGAAGACTCTCCGGTCAATCGGTTGCATTAATTGTTCAATTATCTACCTGAGAGAAAGGAAAACCAGGACCGAATTTGCATTTGTGGGCCAGATTTTAGGAACCCTGCATTGCTTTTCCCACACGTCATCCTTGGGTGTTGAATTGGGTCAAACCCTGCCATATGGGACGCCTCCAATCACGTCACAGCATCAACCTGGTGGAAGTGAGCTTGAACTGAGCCTGCTGCAGTTGTCATTCTGATCCCACCAACCTCGGCAGTCTCTTGGTGCAGTTCACTCTTTGGAAGCACACACACAGACATCGGTGGCGATTCGGTCCGATCTGAGACTGAGCCAGTTCCGGATTAAACTACACAATGAGTGACTCTGATGGTTGTCATCATTTAGCTGTGCATGTTTCTTCCTCTGATGATGATGAAGCCTGAGTTTAGAGAGATGGTGCCTAAAAGCAAATGTAGATTTTTTATGTTTTTATTGTATATTTTATTACAATAAAGCGACTTACACAGTTGAAATTTCTTTACATACGATCCATTTATACAGCTGGATATTTTTACTGAAGCAATTCAGGTTAAGTACCTTGCTTAAGGGTACAACGGCAGTGCCCCCACCTGGGAATCGTACCGGCAACCTCTGAGTTACAAGCCCAGCTCCCTAACCATTATACTACACTGCCGCCACTACCCATTACCATTACCATTTTACATTTACAGAGGGCCTTTTTTTTTTTGCTCTGGAAATGACCACTATTTAAAATGTGTGTACTTACACTGGTGGCATTTGCAGTGAAAGTGTAAAATACACGTTGACAAATTGCTTTAAAACCGCATAATGCTTGTTGAGGTTGTCCTTTAACATTTTTTTTTTTCTTCTTCTTAACAATGTGTTATCCAATTGTGACTTGCACACAGATTGGGAACTAAAGATAAATATTTATATCATATATTCTCAAAACTGCCATGGATTCCCAATTTTACCTCTTCGCAAAAAGGGGCAATGCTTTTGGCAGGTTGTATTCTTACGTATTTAATTTATTCAGGCTATTGTGTATGCAGGTACCTGTCATTTCTGTGTTTATCATTGTCCAATGTCATTTCAAATTTGCATAGCTGGCTGACAGATGATTTTCTTATTCCATTATTCATTGTGATACTTTATTCGAGCGTTTGACCTGAGATTGGCTGGCTTGTGTGGAACTCGGGGTATCTCAATGGTCCAATAGGTTTTTAATCAATATTTTAACGTATTAATGCTGTACTTATTCTGTTGAAGCGAAAGACTGCGTTCCACTCATGGACATGGTTTCTATTATGCGTGCTACTGTCAAGTTAAAAACTATTTCCACGTGTGTCAGTGGGCTGCGCGAAATGTTGATATTTCCATCCTCCCTCCCCAGAGGGTTAACGCACGCCGGCGTCCTTCAACAGAGCCGACAAAGCCGTGCATTGTTCGGATCCTTCACCCCGGCTTTGTGCGTTCGACGTGCGTGCCGCATGCTGCATCGGCTGTATTTGTTCATCACAAAGGATGGGTAAGGCGATACCGCTGAACGTTGCGCGCCGCTTTCCGGCACCTGCCCCGGGAGGCGTTCCCGTTCACCGAACGCGAGCTGATCGAGAGCCGGCGACTGACGGGCGGCTCTCGCGGTTCGCCGGCGCTCGCCCCGTTTATCAGACCTCGTCCCGGCTGTTTACGGAGCGCTGGGCCCCCCCGTGCTGGAAGTGTGGGCACAGGAGCCCTCCGGGGCTGTGGGTTTATCGGGGCTGCGTGTAACGCAACGAAGGCCGCGTGCGCCGCGAGAGCAAAACAAACAGAGTTAATCTACGATACAACAGCGTTGTGTGCGAGGCGGCCGAACGTTCTGGAAGCACCGTCGAGTTCTCGAGCCTTTGTCCTCTCTGATTCCTATCTGCTGGCCTACCACAGCAATCCGGTATGCTGTTTAAACAGCATTTTCCAGATTTGTACATATTTGTACAGCGCCCAGCGTGCAGACTTTAAAGACTAACTCTGAGTGGGAGTATACTTGGGAGTAAGGTAAGCCTGCCTGTGGTGTTGACCTCTATCCCACTGCCTCGCGGAATTGATCGATGAACCTGCCATTAAGCGGAAGGAGGTAACATCACCTTAATCACCTTAAGTTCACAAAGTGACACTCAAGCTGATACAAGGAGGGGGTGTGGTCTCTAATCCTTTTACAGACTGGGCTTTTGATTGTGAAATTTGCGAATTGCGTGGACCGTTCGCAAATTCAAGCTGCATTGAGGAGTTGGTCTGAAATTTAGAAAGAAACTATTTGTTTTTCCAAAAATAAAAAGCACTTTGAAATGTAAACACATGTAAAAATGTTACCCATCAAAGTGGTAGGCACAAGCTTTTGTGTGTGTAGTCCTTCAAAAGATAATGACAAGGCATTGTGGATGGTAACCCAACTCTGCTTCCTCTCTTAGCTCCAAGTCGGGCTGTGCATGGTTCAGCCCGAGGGCTCCAGGACCGTATTATCCCTTTATAGAGTTCCAGCTTTTGTTCCACTGTGGTGACTTTCACAGTGTCACTCCCAGCCTCTGCCAGACTCGGCCAATCAGCGGAGCTCCGCCGGACTTAGCCAATCCGAGAAGCGAGAGGTTTAATATCACTTTAAACAACATGGAGGATAAGATACTGGTTCAAAACACCCAAAGGGAAGTGCTTAGTGTTGGAGATTTGTCTGCCCTTAGGTTGCTAATGCTATAAAGTATTTATCTTTGATCTTTAGACTTGAGATCATCTAGAAGATAGGCTATAGCCAGATAGAACTATAGAATTATCACTCTGCAGAGCTATTTATCTTGACATCTGATTTTATATATTGGATAAATATTTATTTTTCACCTTGGGTAAGAAAAAACATTCCAAAAACATAAAAAACAAGAGCGTCTGCTAAAATCCTCCCCCAAAAAAATGGCCCAAAAATGTAACTTCACTGTTCACATAATGGGCATGAATGGAGTCATGTGTCTTACATTCCTCTGAGGATTATCTTCTCTGCCGTCTGAGAGAACTTTAGTCTCGGCGACCAGCCCCAGTGACCCGGCCAGTGGAGGGTGCATGTCTGGGAAGGAGCCACCCAAGGCGTGGCACCCTTTCAGAAGAGCAGAACACTGGAACCGCGGGTCTTAACGTGGGTCAAGCCAAAGCGCCTTCAACCTTTTGTCACTCTTGTTTCTTTGTTCGTTAGACTTTGTTTTTGCCACATTTTAAATTTGTGCAATGTCTGGTTTTGTATGTAAAACGCATGAACATAAACACATTTTATTTGAGCCAGACTGTGGTGCATACTGACATTTGTTGAGCTGCTGTATGTACGTTGTTGTGTATATTTGCTGTTGGCTAAGCCTTGCTCAAATCTGGGTTCCAGCTTCAGTGGCTCGCCCGTGCTTGTTCCCTAGATAGTTAGCCATGTTATTGTCGGCCATGTTTGCGGATTAGTCGGGAAGTGTGCGGGCAGGACATTCAGGCTTGAAGGATAGCCGCCAACTGCTAGTGGTATTCTTCTGTACTCCCTGGTTATGTTATAATTTTAGCCAGCAACACGACAACCCTTTGCATCGCAATGGCAACATCAATATTTTGTTCAATTCTACACAAGATTTTTCGATTATTGACTTTTCTCCAACTGCCTCATCTTCCCGGACTGGAATGCGTGACTGGTTTTTGCATTTGTCGTGGGCACGAGAGAAACATTATGGCAGACGTTAGTTTCAGTTGGATAAACAGGAAGCTGCAGAGGAAAATGTATCTCCTTAAATTAAATTCTCCTTTCAGCGTACAGCAGCAAAAAAATTGTGGATGGAGGTTTCTTCAGGAGGAGGAGAGGAGAGGGACGGTCATCCCGCAGAACTGACCTTTGAGGGGGGAGAACAAAGCCGTCCAGCAGTGAGGGGGAGGGGGCCGGGCGTGGAGGAGGGTGATGAAAGGCGAGGTCACCCATGCCCCCACTCTCTGCTTTCCCCTCTCCGCCATCGTGCCTCTGACCGTCCCGAACAGGTGTGGCTGGCGAGAGCATCGGCCCTGGACGTGTGCTTTCTGCGGCACAAAGCCTTTGGCTGACTTAAAGCCTGACTTAAGTGCAGCGGAGCACGAGGACTGAAATCCACGTAAATAAACATGGGTTTTCTGGGCACGTCCGCCAGTATGAAGTTCAGTCTCAGGTTACCCCCTCATTCTGGGATTTATTAGACAGCGTTGTTCATCTACGTTCTGTTATTCTGTGCGAGCTGTGCATTTCACATATGCCATAATCTCTGAGTAATGTGTTCAGTGTGGATTCCCGTCCCTTAAATATGACACTTGCACTTCAGAACATTATTTCTGGTTTAAGGCCTGGATTCAAACGTTTTCCCCCGAACTTTCGCACATAAATGCAGGTGTTAGATTTTTCTTAACAAACACAGTTTGGCAAGGTTTCATTCGGTGGTTGCCGAACAGCGGTTGTGAAGAAAAATGCAAACACTCGCATGTATTTGTAAGCCAAAGTTGAGGACAAATATCGATTGAATCCAGGCCCACTTCTTTATTGGCTATTTGGGTTGGCAGAAGAGGGTTTTGTGGTTCTGTGGGTTGGCTTATCGTGGGCAGGAGAGAGAGCCCTGGCTTCATTTCCCCATCCATCACCGCCGGCCGAGGACGATGTCCTGACCCCGTGGGCCTCTGGAAGGGAGAGCAGGAATGCGCCTGATGACCCTCCTGCTCTGTCAGGGCCGACCCCTGGAATCTGACCGCGACGGGCATTGTATATCAACGACGCCCCACCTGTCATGTGAATGCTAGGCCAATCCCCAAGGTCACCGCGAGTCCTACTTTCAGCCTACAGCCCGGGTCAATGTCACCGCCACCACACGCGCGTCTAATACGCACGGAAAGCCTCTGCGCGACACGGAGAAATCCCGCAGAATTCTGCTCTCGAGGTTATTGTTTAATGTAAACGTCTGTCACCCGATAGGCCCGTGTCTGCGACGGGCTTCCTTTGTGAGTGACGTTAGCACGGAATGCTCAGAATGCTAAAGCGTTATCTCGATCGTTACCGGCACGCCGCCACATCTGAGGGGAATTCTTCACTCGGCCTTGCTGCTGTTGCTCTGCTCAGTGCCTTTTCGGGGCAAATCTGACCTTGCCCTGACAGCCTGACCTTTCTTTCCAGGAAGGGTCGGTCGGTTCTCTGGGAAAGTCGAGCAGTTTGCGCGGAGAGAACTTGGAATCGTTGTGTACCATTTAAACATTGCAAACATCCAAATGCGGTTTGCAGTAACGTTTCAGTGGCTGGGGTTTGGATGAAAATATGCCGTTGATTGAAAGCTTGTTTGAGACTTTAGGTCAGCGCAGTGAGCGCTATGCCATAGACTAGTCCAAATGAGATTTTGGTTCTTCTAGGATTTTCAGATGACATGTTTTGTGCTGAAAGTATGCTGACCTTTGGTGGAGAAGGACACGATATTCCAGCCTGCCTTTCCAAAGGGACTTGGAGAGCGCCCGAACAAATACGTGCAACAACTCCTGCTGTTTTGCGACCTTTTTGCCTTTTACTCGATTCTCTGATTTTAAGATCACTCCCCTTGAAGCGGTACAATGATTGTCCTTTGTGTTTATTATTCTAAGAAAATTGTGTATGGTTCCCATTTTTCTTAGAATAAGTATTTACTTTCTCCAAAGACAAATTGCAACCATACAAAACATCTTAACATGGAGGAAAAACAAAAACAAAAATCTTGTTCAAAGAAAGAAATCTGCCCCAGAGATAGTTTTTCTGATGAGACATCTAGGAAAAACCCCCAGATCTTCTTCATTGCTCATTTAAGATTAAGGAGAAGTACTCTCTTCAAGTGAATGATCTTCACGGCGTTTCCCTGGTGCGTCTCACTCCGGGAGCCGTCCAATAAGAGGATGTTTATCAGGAAGCCTGCTTTCTCCTGGGTCCCTTTTGTAGTTCTGCCAGTCAAAGCAAGTCGCTGCTCTTCTCTCTCCCTTCCCTTCGAGGAAGCTGCCAAATGCAAGCAATATTCTGCCCCATCAGCCTCTACATGGAGATGGGTTTATTCAGCTTGCTCCATCACTGTTTGGACCTGCAGAGCTGACTTGGTGAAAGTGTGTGGGCCACCCAGGCTGTTTGGGTTCTGTTTCTCCCAGACAGTTTATACCTGTGGTTTTCGTCATGTTTACTCAAAAGGGTTTAAAAGGGGAGGAAAAAAAGTTAGCTTTTTTTGGGTCACCCTGTATTTGATATATTTTTGTGATTTCAGTGTCCGTGTGGCCGGGCCGGGCGCCGTTGTGGAGAACGGCAGCTGGTGATGGCGGGGGCATTAATGTTCATTCATTTCAGCCTGGTGCGCGGTAGAGGAGTTCCGCATCGCGGTTACGTTTAACATTTTCTTTACATTGTGTGTGGTGTTGGGGAGTTTATATAGTGTGTGTGTGTGTGATGTAGGTGAGTTTATACAGTGTGTGTGTGATGTAGGTGAGTTTATATAGTGTGTGTGTGATGTAGGGGAGTTTATATAGTGTGTGTGTGATGTAGGAGAGTTTGTATAGTGTATGTGTGATGTAGGAGAGTTTATATAGTGTGTGTGTGATGTAGGAGAGTTGATATAGTGTGTGTGTGATGTAGGAGAGTTTATATAGTGTGTGTGTGATGTAGGAGAGTTTATACAGTGTGTGTGTGTGTGGTGTAGGGAAGTTTATACAGTGTATGTGTGATGTAGGTGAGTTTATATAGTGTGTGTGTGTGATGTAGGTTGATATCATTTCAATTTGCACCTTTTTATCACGAGTGCTGAGCAGGCTTTGAAATGAAGGCTTGCAGGCATCACTGCTAACTTCACTCACCTGTCCTACGCTTGACTGCCTATGGGTATCTCAGCCGCTCATAAAACCTCGTCCCTGGAATCACTGTGCTTCAGGGACGCCACCTCCCACCACCTGCAAACGCAGAGAAGTGCACATCCGCTCCCTGCGGGAGAGCGAGATGGAGGACTCGGTCGTGTAACGGTCAGAGGTATTACGTACACATCTGAGGCATTTCTAAAGCCTCTTTCTCTGCCGCAGTTGGATGCAGGGACGTTGATGGTCCATCAACGGCTCATTGTTTGCGTGTGGCGTGTTTAATCCAGAGCGCTGGGCCATTACGGACGAGTGTTGCAGCGCAGATAAACCTGTTATTAAAAGCAGCAGTGGAATTCCGCTCCCCCATTACATCCGCACTGACATGGCCGCAGCTGTGAAAATAGACAGGGAGGCCTCCTCGTGTGTTTTAAAGCGCAATTTGGATATGAGGAGACAACATGGGTGAGAGTGCAAGCCTCAGCGGGCCGTTTAGAACACACCCTTGTTTGAACACTTTTGCCTTTTGAACACTATTGAACACTTTTACACACAGGCGCATGTGTGTGCGAGCAGGCCTGTGTGTGTAGAAGTGTGTGTGAGCAGGCCTGTGTGTGTGCAGGAGTGTGTGTGTGAGAGCGTGTGCGCTTGCGGCCTGTGTGTGTGCAGGCCTGTGTGTGCAGAAGTGTGTGTGTGTGTGTGTGCAGGCCTGTGTGTGTGTGTGTGTGTGTGAGCAGGCCTGTGTGTGTGCAGGAGTGTGTTTGTGCAGCAGGAGTGTGTGTGTGGTGTGAGCAGGCGTGAGTGTGTGCGTGTGTGTGTGTGTGTGTGCGTGTGCGCAGGCCTGTGCGTGTGTGTGTGCGTGTGTGTGCATGTGTGTGTGTGTGTGTGTGTGTGAACAGCAGTGTGTGTGCAGGCCTGTGTGTGTGCAGGAGTGTGTGTGTGTGTGTGTGTGAGCAGGCCTGTGTGTGAGCAGGAGTGTGTGTTTGTGAGCAGGATTGTGTGTGTGTGCGTGAGCAGGGGTGAGTATGTGTTTGTGAGAGGGCAGGAGTGTGTGTGTGTGTGGACAGCAGTGTGTGTGTGTGTGTGTGTGTGTGTGTGTGTGTGTGGACAGCAGTGTGTGTGCAGGCCTGGCCGTACTGTGTTATGGGTGTTGTTCAGGACCCAGCACACACATATCTGAGAGCTCTGAGCTACGCTGTGCATTCCTGCAGCTCTACAGGGGGAGGAGATGTCGAAACCAGATGTGGCACCCACTCTTTCTGAAGACTTCCCCAGCGGCCGCTCTCCTTACATGACCAAATCTCTCCCTCTCCCCTTATCTCCGTCCCTCATTCCCGCTCTCTGCGTCTCTCTCTCTCATTTGTGATTCTGCCACATTTGCCTGCAGTCTGTCGCCAGTAAAGAACCTGGCGAGGTTCAGTGGCTCGTTGTGCAAGAAAACACAAGGTGACACCTTTATAGGCAAACCTACTCCACCCCCCCTTATGAACCTGTAGAACCTGTTAATGTTCACATTTCTGTTGTCTTGCTGTGGACTCTGTGCTGCGGCCTGGCTATGGAGTAGGCTAATATTTATGTTTAAGAGGAAAAAAAAATAGAAGTACAAGCCGGAAGGCTAAATTTAATCTTCATTTCAAACTATAGAAATGCAGTTCTTAAAATACTTGAGTTTCTGTCCCGTGCCATATGGCCTGCATTAATACTGCCAGCCAGGCCCCACAGTTCAGTGTTGGGGAATGGCAGCAGAGAGAAGTAGAGGTTCAGTGAAATGGTGTCTGAAAACACGATGCGAATGTGTTCGCTTTGCTCAGAGGCGAATCCTTGGCTTCAGTTTTGTTGAATAGCAAACGTGAATAAATAAAATAAACACCTGTGGGTTTACCATCCCCCGAGAAAATGCAACTTTCCTACGATGTGTAATCTGAGAACTCTGAGCTTTTCACAGTCTTCTAACAAAGTCAGGAGACTACATGTGAAGCATGCATCTAAGGAAGTGGCGTACAATCAGGGGGTCGTTTTTCAATCCGATTTGGGGACTGTGGAAAGTTACAAAGCGAGTGAGAAGAGCACACCGTCATCCGTCATCCGCTCATATTGCTGATTCAGGGATATGGATGTTTGTGTTTGCTCGGTAACCCCGCGGTGTCGGAACGCATTCCTGTGGTGAGAACGCAGCCCGGTTACATCAGGGTGTCTGTAAACAGTGGAAACCCTCTCGAGTTTCCGGCTCCAAACGCCATCAACATCTTCCTGAGAACTGATAACGAAAGCCAACCCGAAATGCTTGATTTTGTTTGTTATCGGTTTACTTCTCGGGAACAAACTGGTGTACTTGGAAATGCTTAGCATGTAGTAGCGTACTTCCCTGTACAGCACACGAAAGAGCTGTTTGCGTGTTCTACATCACGGTCAACTGGCAGCGTAGCACACGGTTTGGCCCGAGCTCAGCGTTGGCTTTGTGTACATTTACATTTGACATTCAGGCATTTGTCTTGTCACGAGGTGCATTGTCTAGAGCCACGTACGCAGTTTACATTTCTTTACATGCGATTATACAGCTGAATATTTACCGAAGCGATGCAGGTTCAGCACCTCGCTCGAGGGCACGACGGCAGGGAATCGAACCCGAAAAGCCCAGCTCCCTCACCACTACACTGCACCAGCAGCTAATACGTCAGTTTGCGTGTCTGTGTTTGTGGGGTTGTGCTCTGACTCCAGAGCCCTCCTTTGGGTAAAGCTGACACAGCCCCCGGAGATCCCCTCTGTCTAAGCCCAGGTCCGGGGTGTTAATGCGTCTCAGAGGCCCAAGCGATGAAACACGGCGGTTCCTCCGATGTGCCCTCCGTCCATCTCTCTCCACCCTCCCCGCCGCCCTTCTTGTCGTGCTCGGCCAATCGGCCAACGCGAACCACAGCCCCCCCCCCCCACCCCCACTTAAATCAGTGTTTTTCAAAGGAAGTGATTAAACTCCCTGCCGCCCCTGTACCCCACTCTCCTCCTCTCAGAGCCCCTCTGCCCCCTTGGGGTAACAGCGATGGGGGTGGTTAATAAGCCTGAAAATTGCTGCTGTTCCGCAGGGACTTCTGACGGGCGCGCCTTTCCCCCTGTGGCCAGAGTGGTAATTTGAGACTCGGCAGGCAGCTGGAATAAAAGGCCGGCCTTGAGGCCTCTTATAAATAAAGCATGATGCGGAGCGGCGGGGCGATGCTGTCAGCGCCGAGAGAGAGAGACAGAGAGGCCCTCAGAGCGCGTCGCACGCAAAGAGGAGCCGCCGGGGTGTCAAGGCCACTAAACACACATCAGCTTCCCCCCTGTTGGCTGATCCCCCGTTACGCAAACTACGCCCATCCATAGGTGGACTGCATAGCTGACATTGGCCGGCCGTTCGCTCCCCTCCACCCCTGTTGCCGCTGTCGTGCTCTGTGAAGGGCTGTTTGTGTGCAGTTGACAGATCTCTGTGCGCCCACGGGAGAAGCTCAAGCCACCCCCTGCGCCGGTGGACGTGTCGCCCGTCCTGCCCAGTCTGCCACGTTGTGATCGGAGGCGTGACCGTGCTCGTCCGTCTCAGGTGTGGGCCGGCTCTTGTGTGAGCTGCTGCCGGCTGCCAGGCTCCCCGTGGCCGGCCGCTTATTCTGAAATCACAAATTAAAACGAGTTCGGCTTCTCCCCTTCGTTGCACGTTGGTCGTTGGGGTCAGCAGCTCCCGAGCTGGTGTTGAGTGATAACGCCTGTCTCCTGTAGTGTTAAGTACTCGGGAGGAGTGACGTTGCTTTGTCTGTCACTCAAAGCGAGGGACAAGCCGGGGAGCGGAGAGCTGGACTCAAGCAAAGGGGAAATAATAAACGGCAATTAAAACAAAAAATAAGCATGTTCTGGGCTGCATTTCTGTCGCCCTGGTGACGAACAAAGTGGTGTACATACTCTCGGCAGGGCTTTATAGCTTACACACTTGTCTGTGTCTGTGTGGGAGAGTGAGTGGGAGAGAGAGAGAGAGTGAGTGTGTGTGTGTGTGTGTGTGTGTGTGTGTGTGTGTGTGTGTGTGTGTGTGTGTGTGTGTGTGTGTGTGTGTGTGTGTGTGTGTGTGTGTGTGTGTGTGTGTGTGTGTGTGACAGTGTGTGAGTGAGAGAGAGAGAGTGTGTGTGTGTGTCTGTGTGTGTGTGTGTGTGTGTGTGTGTGTGTGTGTGTGTGTGTGTGTGTGTGTGTGTGTGTGTGTGTGTGTGTGTGTGTGTGTGTGTGTGTGTGTGTGTGTGTGTGTGTGTGTGTGTGTGTGTGACAGTGAGTGAGTGTGTGTGTGTGTGTGTGTGTGTGTGTGTGTGTGTGTGTGTGTGTGTGTGTGTGTGTGTGTGTGTGAGTGAGAGTGTGTGTGTCCAGGCTGAGAGGGGTAATAGTAAACACTCTAATGATTTAACAGCGTGTGCTAATTGGCCTTTGAGGGGGGATTTGGTGAGTAGATGAAACAGCTGCTTCTCACAGGCTGAATGCAGAGAAAGACCCCTGGGGCCAAACGGCCGGACACCAGGAAGGCCTTTCATTTAGTGGGGAGGTGGGGGGGGGTCAGAGCCATCAGCGCCACACCACGCTGCGCTTGTGGATATGACTGACAGGCCGCCTTCAGGGCTGTTCAGTGAAGCGCTATCAGGGCTGGCTCGCCTTGCAAACACCTGTATGTTTCATATGAGAATGAACGTCTGTTGAACTTTTCTGGAAAAGCTCCATATTACATATTTTAATATGAACCGAAGGGAATACATTTTTGTGGGACACACCCGAGTGCACCCCAACAGAACACGCTTCATGATGCTGATTTATAAAGGCTCCGGGGTATAAAACAGTCTCATTAAATCATGAGATTTATTTCAATCCTATATCGTTTCTATCTTTTTATTTGTACGCGCTACTTTGAAGCGTCCATCTGGACGCTGTCTCTGTGTCGTCCTCTCTCACACGTTCACCCTGCAGTAGCAGCCTTGTAAAGCGTCCTTTGATCCGTCTATTGATGTTTACCTCCAAAGCAATACGTCATCCCTCCCCGGCCTCTTAAAAGGGTACGCGAGGGGCCTAAACATTTTGTCCAGACGCCTTTCGGGGAGAAGGGGCCGAACCCGTGCGGTCATCTGCGTTGCCGAAGCTGGGAAATTCATCCCGGAAGTGTGAGACGAAAGAGCCGAGCAGCGCAGTCAGGCACGTTGTTCCCAGCCCTCTACTGTTCCTGACTGGACTCACCAGGGAACCTCGCTCCCCTCCACCCTCCCTCCCTCCCTCCCCCTCCCTCCTCCCCTCCACCCTCCCTCCCTCCCCTCCTCCCTCCCTCCCTCCCTCCCGGATAACCCAGGGTTGGGTGTGGGCCGGGTCGCTGTGGGCCTGCCTACAAAAGTACAAAGAGAAAATCGCATTCATTCTGGGCTCTGGGAAAACGGGCGGGAGTCTATTTGCAGATGCCGTGTCCACGCCTTCTCTAAATGTGGCTGCGGCCTCCTCGGTGACGCGAGCTCCCAGCCCTCTCCGTGTGGCCGCGGCAGACTTGGCTCGCGCGCCGCTCACTGTCTCGGGGGGCTCTGTGTGAAAGTACAGAGCCGTGGCTGTTCTCGGCCCCTTTTCCTGTCTGAACATCGGCGGAGAGACGAGAGCCTGTGTTCCCTTCGCCTGTTGTCACACGATACTGTGGAATTCCGGGTTTTTTTTTTTTTTTTTTTTGGGGACCTTGACTCGTTTAATAAGCGAGATATCCTGCATGCTTAAAAATGTCATTTTGTTGGGAAATGGAAGTACATTTAGGTTCATGAGCTGTTCAAATCACATGGACTCGTGACACACATCCATTGTATTTGTCCTTGGTAGATATATTCAGAATGAGTAACATGTTAAAATGTCATGTATGTGCACATGGACTCTGACCAGCGCAGGGGCTCATATCTCACCTCCTCAATCAGCCCGACCCCACAAAGGGAGCCATTGTGCCGGGCCCTGGGGCCGCTCTGTAACCGAGCCGCTCGTAATCTCACAGGCCCGGGGCGGCGTCCGGGGTCGTGGTCTGGAACACCCCGCTCCCCGCGGCCCGGTGTTCACGCCGAGATTGGCTTTCCTTCTCCCCCGGCGTCTTGGCAGTGAGTTACGGTCGCGTCCTGCGCTTGCTCGTTTTCACGTCGGGCTCGGCCGCGCGCCCTCTGTTTTCGCTTTGATGGTCCTCCACGGCGCTCTGACTGTGAGGTCGGAGCGGCTCTTACAGGGACTCCGTCAGGCAGACCTTGGCTTTTGGACTGGATGGGCCTCCGTAATCAGTGGTGTAAAGGACCATGCGATATGCTCAATGTTATCCTGACTGGTGAGAAGGCCCATGTGATATGCTCATTGTTTTCCTGACTCTGGTGAGAAGGCCCATGTGATATGTTCATTGTTTTCCTGACTCTGGTGAGAAGGCCCATGTGATATGATCATTGTTTTCCTGACTCTGGTGAGAAAGCCCATGTGATATGATCATTGTTTTCCTGACTCTGGTGAGAAGGGCCATGCGATATGCTCATTGTTTTTCCTGCTTGCTCATTGTTTTTTCTGCTTGTTTCGCTCGTGTTTAAAGAAGATCACATTTTGATGCGTCCTCGTTCTTCAGTGTAAGAAGAGGATTTGGGATCCCGTCGGCCCTTTGGTAACCCCCCGAAGCTCCGAGGTATCGTCCAGCCGAGCGCATCCTGTGTGTGTTTGTGTAAGACCGAGCACAGCTGGATTTGACACCTGTGTGTGAGCACGTGCGTGCGTGGAAGGGTTTTCCACTGTTTGAGTCATCCCTGCTTGTGCAGCGCGAGACGCCAGCAGCGCGTCACTGCATTCCTGCCTGTATCCGGGCCAGGTGAGGTGAAGTTCTGACACCAGCTGACAAACGACAGGTGCTTTAACATAACTGCGTGGCAGACGATGCAAGATCAAGATAGACAGCGATGCACAATAGGAAAACTATGTCTGGGAAGCTGAACAATAGCACCCGCAACATGAACTCTTTGGAGGTCTACCAAAGACAATTCACTTTCTGTAATGAGTCCTTCCTCTCGTACTGAAAGAGATCCTGGAAGAACCACTCAATACCACCCTATTCCTGAGCCAGCCAGCCTTGAGGGCATTGTGATGTCATGCGACTGGTGGGTAAAAGTGACGTCATGTGTGGATAATGATTAGTGTCAGAGCCAGTTGAGTCACAGTCTGAATAGTTCAGATCTGACTTTGAAGCACCGACAACCAATAATTCCATTTATTGCTGTGAAGAAACCATCTCTGATTGCACCTTACCGGGTGGTGTTCTTTGCATCATTGCACGTTTAACAAAAACGTCATGAAAGATGAAGGGAGGGAAGCGGTCACATTTAAAATGTCATGCGCATATGCGGGTGACCAAAAGATAAATACACAGCCTAGATGAATATCGGGCCGGATCGTCCACATGCTGTAGGTTTGCACAGATGAGCTGCAAGTTAAGATGCAGGTAAATGCCAAAATAAAGGAAACGCCAACATAAAGTGTCTTAATAGGGTGTTGGACCACCACGAGTCTACAAGTGTCTGGAACTCTTTTGGTGGGATGCAACACCATTCTTCCACATGCCATCATTTGGTGTTTTATTGATGGTGGTGGAAAACGCTGTTTCAGATGCCTCTCCAGAATCTCCCATAAGTGTTCAATTGGGTTGAGAGCAGTTGACTGAGATGACCAGGGAATATGGTTTACATCATTGTCATACTCATAAACCCATTCAGTGACCACTCATGCCCTGTGGAAGGGGGCATTGTCATCCTGGAACAGACCTCTCCCATCAGGATAGAAATGCTTCACCATAGGATGGTCACTCAGAATTCCTTTGTATTTATTGGCTTTTACCCTGACCTCTAAGGGGTTGAGTGGACCTAAACCATATCAGGAAAACGACACCCCACACCATAACAGAGCGGCTGAGACGTTAATAGGCAGGCAGTGTGGTATAATGGTTAGGGAACTGGGCTTGTAACGTTAAGGCTGCAGGTTCAATCCCCAGATGGGACACTGCTGTTGTGCCCTTGAGCAAGGTACTTAACCTGAATTGCTTCAGTTAATATCCAGCTGTATAAATGGATTGTAAAGAAATGTAAGCTCTGGATAAGAACGTCTGCTAAATGCCTGTAATGTAATGTAATATACTGAAGTGTTTCCTTTATTTTGGCAGTTACCTGTATATAGCAATATGTGACCTTGGGAACCTGCTGAGCTGCCATATTTCTGTTTCCATGTAGTGCAGCTTGCTTGTAAATCTTAATAAAGGTACGATTTTGCATAAAAAGCTAGGAAAGCCGTCTTCGGATAGCTTAGCTTGTGCCAATTAAAGTGCATCAAAGCCGCGAAACCCTTCAATCGCAAGAAGCGGCTTTGCTCGGAAACCGCCGTTTACTTTGTTGCGACGCTTGGTCGGACGGTTTGGAGCAGGCGAGAGAATTCCCAGGCTGGTGATGTCTCTTTAATTTGATCGAGCCGAGCGGAGGCCGTGTGAAAGCGCCCTGCGGTGGCAACCCGGCTCATCTGGCAACTTTGTGTCCTGCAAGTCGCATCAAGCCTTCCTCAGAGGCGTTTATTGCACATGCGGTGTATTCCGCCGAGGCTGTATTTACCAAAACATTTTCCTCTGCCTAGTGGGGGTTTTGTTTTATCTAATGCTCATCATTTTTTTTCCCCCTTCTTTTTATTCAAAGTTCACTCTGATCTCTGTCTACAGAAGTGGTTCCCAAACTCTGTGTACATGTTGGTTTTCATCCCAACCATAATCGCAACCGCTGAATTGTAACTAGCTGTTAATTGTTCTTAATTAGACACGGTTTTTATTAAAGCATGATTGACTGCCTCGGGGCCATACTATGTCAGAAACGGCTATGCGTGCCACGGACAATAAATGTCCCACATTCACATCCCAGAACTTTAAATGTGTCAGAGCAACACATGCTCTCATTTTCTGTAATGTGCTATATGACACATGATTCCTTTAGGAGGCTACCTTTTTTAATTGATTGAAGAAGAAAGATTTGCTAACCTTTTCCTTCCCGGTGATACAGGTATGGTGTGCAGCTGCCAACAACGATGTCTATCGCTGTATTACTACACTGATCTCTTGCGCGAACTGTGATTGTTCCTACCATGTATTAATGCACATCTTGTAAGTCGCTCTGGATAAGAGCTAAATGCTTAAAATGTAAAATGTAAATGTAATGATTCCATGAAATGATAGACTGGCAGGTGAAATTGACGGGGGCCTAATTGTTGAAAGTATGGACACCTGGTCACTGAAACCGAACCGTTTGTGGAAAACGAAGAGCTCAATGACAGAGCAATCGGCAACGAGCCAAGCCTGCATTGTGTTAAAATAAATAAATAATTTGTGAAAGAATTATGGAAAAACTTACACGCACGTTTTGAACAACATGAATTGAGGACCGAGGTTAGGAACCACTGATCTACAGTAAGTTTATGTACATGCGAGTGTTTTGTGTGTATGTTTGCTTGTGTTAATGGGTCTATGTCTGTATCTTTAGATTTTTTGATTGGTTTGGAGACGGTCCCCGGCTAATCTGTATTGGACCTGGGCTTCCACCCCAGAGGTTGCAGGTTCTCTGGACTGGTCCGATGGAGAGCCGGTCCTGGAATGGAGGGCTGGTCCCAGTGAGATGAGAGCAGGACCGCGAGGAGTTCCTCTTTAGCTTCAGTCTCAAAATGCCCCCAGCCTCTGCTGTTAAAATGCTAATTGGTCAGAGCCCAGGTCCCGTGTGTGTGCTCAGCCCCGCGCACTCACTCGCTGCCTTGCTCTCGCTCGCTGAACGAGCTTTTCAGCCACTGAAGGAGCTGGACTGAGTCTGGACTTTGGGGAACAGAGAGGGAAGGGTTTCACAGCCGTCTCATATCCGTGAAGATAACGCCCCAGAGCTTCCTAGAAGATGACACACTTTCTTTTGCAGTGCTTCTCATTATTTTAACCCTACCGGAGAGCAAAGATTTGCATTTCTACGCTCCGGTGGTCCGAAGCGCTGAATTAAGTGTGCTCGAACATTCAAAGTGAAATGAGTACAAGGAGAGTATTCATTTTGGCAAATATTGGAAAGTATCCAAATATCCCACAGACCATGAAATGGTCCAAATATGAAAAATGTGGTTACAGTATATTTGCTTATTTTTCGGTAGCTTGATGCCATTTGCTACCATGTGTTGCAAGGCCAATGGGCTAGTATTGCAAAGAGAAACTGGGCAGCTCTTTGGCTTTTACCGTGCGCCCCCAATATCAAGCCAAAATATGAATGCCATCTGAACAGGCCTTCTAGATGGGTGGGAAAAAGAGGCAGGTTTGACTGCGTCGAGCGAGTGTGCCTTCCTCGGGAAATATTGAAGTTGCGTTTTGTGTGTTAAAGCGTGTTTTAACACCTGGTGTGTGTGCTTGGCTACCCCCACCCTGGCAGTCATGTGGGAGCGGAGGAGCAGGTCTGGGAGGGGAGGAGGAGGCTAGGAGAGGAGGCTGCTCGTCTCCCAGCGCTGCTCCTCCAGGCGCTGATAATGACAGCAGGCTCAGATCTCACCACGGATCGTCCGTAAGCTGTTCCGGTCTGGCTGTGCTCTAGAGGAGCCCGAGACAAAGGCAGAGAGCCTTTAATCTGAGCCCTTTTTAATCGCTCTCTCGCCCCTTTCTGTTGCTGCTGCTGCTCGTCAGGTTTCCCTCAATTTTTAAAACGTTCTGGACAGCACCCCAGCTGCCCGTCACCGGCTTTAGTCGGTTCCGTCATCCGCTGCACGCGTCGGGAAGGTTTTCAACACCTCGGTTGGGCGGGCCGGGTGGTGGGGCGGTTGGTGAACCCCGCTCCCCGTTGTGCCTCGAGCCACGAGGCGGCTTCAGCCCGGGGGCCCTGCGCCGTGCGTGCGGTGAGCTGGAGCCGAGAGGAAGAGCGCGCTCCCGCTCGGCGGCCGACCCTTCTCCCTCTCCCCCCGCGTGTCAGTTGAGATGCTCCAGCGCACGGCCTGCGCCGGACCTCCGCACGCCGGGGCCGTCTCCCTGGCAACCTGGGGGTCACGTCGGGCGGGCCCCCTTCAATGGCGGGGTCTCTGCGGGACGCCCCCCTTTATGCGGCGGTGCGTGCCTGTGCACACGTGCAGCGGAGCGGAGCGGGGCAGAGCCGGATGCCTGGACGCTGCGCAGGAGGAGCGCCGGGCTCACAGGGGCGCAGACATGCAGGCCAGAGGCGTCCGATCGTGGGGCCGCAGGAGGTGGAGGGGAGCCCTTACTCAGGTAGGGCCCGGAGACAACGAGCCGCTCCGCTCCGCTCCGACGGGAAGGACGCGATCCCCGCACAAAGGGGGAGGAATGTTTTGTGCGTTGTTGCGCGCGAGCTTGGCTTAGGAGGTGATTCTGTTGACGTTGAATTGTTTGGAAGCCATTGTTCGGAAACTTTCCGAGTTGCATTAAGAGAAATTGAATGGCGTCTTTGTATTTGTTGGCAGCGGAACAGGTGCAGAATTACCGGCGCTGCAGCATGCGCGTACGTTAGATGCACTTTCAATGGAATGGACGGAGCGCCTGAATTGCAGACAGCTCTTTTGCATTGGCGTGAAGCACGTGGATGAGTCATTATTATTTGCAATAACCGCAGAGAACATTGGATAAAAACCTGGCTCGCGGTTTTGAACATTTTTTTCACCTTTTCTATGCAAGTGCCAAGCAAATCGTTGCGTCCAAGGAATAACCTGTTCCCCGTCTATGTTGTCTTGGTTGAAGGTCTTCGTTTGTCACAAACTCACGTTCCCACAACTGCTGTTATAGATGGGTGTGTTGGTTTCACAGCAGTCTGGAGATTTCCATCTTTCAATACTTTTCCATGAGTTGAATTTGCTTTGTATTTACATGTTTAGAAACTGCGCACTGGTCCCTCATTTTCTGCTGTTTCTGGTATGTGTGTTGATCTGGAAATACTTTTTTTGTGTTTTTCTTGTCCTATTTCCACAGTTTTTTCTTTAAATACATTTTAATTTCTTCCAGCATGATTTCACTTGTTTCCCTGGAATGTCTTTCGATGGTGCAGTACCTGTGGCTGGCTTTGTGTTGCTCCTGCTTTTGTTCACTAAGACTGGTGAAAGTTGGTGCTTTTCGGGGGTGACCTCTGCCTTTGTCTCGGTGTGGATTGAGAGGCGGGTCTGAGGCCCCCGTGAGATTAACCCGCCTGGTTTAATGAGGGGGGGCGGGGGAGGTGTGTTGGTGGGGGAGAGCGGGGCGGTTTGAAGTGAAGCTCTTGAAAAGGAGCCCCACGTTGAGGCTGAGGCAGCGTGTGTGTGTGTGTGTGGGGGTCTTGCCCCTGGAAGGGGCCCCCAGCATTGGAGAGCAGTGGAGGAGCAGTAATCACAGTGAGTCAGGGGTCTGAATGAGAGACCTCGCTCCTGCCCCTGCCCTTGCTGTTGTCCTTGCTCTTGCCCCTGCAGGAGGGTAGCTCAGTCTCTGCTCAGGACCCTGCCAGGTGTTTGGCCTCCTCATGGTTGTTCACGGTGGTTCTGTGTGGCTCAGCAGGTGGAGCACGGCGTTGACAAAGCTTAGGTCGTGGGTTCAATTCCCACTGGGGCCACATATACTGATAAATGTATGCATTCACTACTGTAAGTCGCTTTGGATAAAAGCATATGCTAAATGGCATATATACATACACTACTGGTCAAAAGTTTTAGAACACCCCCAGCCCCAGACCATCACGCTTCCTCCTCCATGTTTGACAGTTGGTGTCACACACTGAAGAACCATCCTTTCACCTACACGACAGCCTACAAAAACCTTTCAAAATGTCAAGATTTCTAAATTTGATTCATCGGTCCATAAAATCTTCCAGTCTTCAGTAGTCCACTGAAGGTGCTTCATGGCCCAGGCAAGCCTCTTTTTCTTATTTTGCCATCTTAGCAATGGCTTTCTTACTGCCACTCGACCTGTCAAACCTACAGCTCGAAGTCTTCTCTTCACAGTTGAAACTGAGACTTCTTTACTTCGACCAGTGTTAAGCTGTGCTTGAAGCTGTTGTCCTGTGAGACGCCTATCACGCAAGCTGTTGACTCTCAGACATTTTGTTGTGGCTTTGGGTTTGCCAGACCTCTTCCTATCAGAGCTTCCTCCAGTTTTAAAGTGCCTTTTGACGGTGTAGGAAACTTAAAAAAAAAGTTACATTATTTTTCAGTTTTTGGTAACCTAAACTTTGTTTTTTAACCTCTGGCAGTTTACCGCTTACCTTTGTACCATTTCAGGTTATTCGCTGGACTTGAACTGCCTACATTTCAGTAAAAACTGGAAAATGGCGGTGTTCTAAAACTTTTGACCGGTAGTGTATGTTTTTGTTCTTCGTTGTCTTTTGACACCTGACAGACCTGTCCTCCTGAACGCTTCACACTGTGGGCGTTTCATGTTGTGCAGTTTGTCAGGTTGTTGGGGCTGCGTGTGGGTTGGGTTGGGTTGTGTGGGCAGTGGCTCACATTACAGGTGTTGAAACAGTGTAAAGTTGATGACATTGCTGACAACATTCCATTTCCGAGAGGACACATGATATTAATAGTTGATGATACCTGAGCTGTATTATCAGGTATTGTGTGCATTGACTGAGGACCGTTTGTCCTGTCACCTGAAACCGCGTTTTACCTTCCCGCTTGGAGGGTGCTCCTAAACCCACGCTGATCATCCCGACCTGCTCTGGTGAAGGTGGAGGATGTGCTGAATTGTTTACACGTGCTTCAGGCTCTCTCTGGGGGGAGGGGAGGGAGGGAGGGGGAGGGAGGGAGGGGGAGGAGGGAGGGAGGGAGGGACGCCTGTATCTAATATACGCCATTTAGCAGACGCTTTTATCCAAAGCGACTTACAGTAGTGAATGCATACATTTTTCAGTATATGTGGCCCCAGTGGGGACTGTTCTCCTGTCTGCCGTTGGACTCCGCTCACCCAGGGTCCGGGGCTCAAGGGGGCGAGGGTCCACGGTCCTCCTCTACGGCTTGGGCTCCCAGTCCCCCTCTCTCTGCCTGGTTATTTGTTCATTAGCCTAGCGTGCAGCACAGCCGAGGTGTTAGATTGGTTCTGCTGGCCTCCAGGCCTCCCCCACTGTGTGGAACACAGGAGGGAGCGTTCCCGTCGGGCCGCTCCGAGATTACACCGTGTGCTGAGTCACATGCTCCCTCGGGCCCCACGCTGACTCAGAACAGAGACAAACCAACACGGCTCTCCTTCCGCCATCATCAGTGACGGGTGAGACTCTGGGGGAGATGTGGACAGATAGGAGACGCGGACACAGCGTTCATCAGTCGGGAGGGCCTCGGGGTGCGACTGCTCAGTTTGGAGGGGTTTATTCAGCGTCGCAATGAAGAGTGTCACAGGCTGCCAGTGGTCGTCAGGGTTTAACTGAATCGTAATGGACAGGTGCAGACGCAAGCAAAGTGGAACCAGTTGAGTGCGGCCCATTGCGCCGCCTATTGTGAGGTCTGGAATGTGAAGGTTTGGGATGTGGCTAACAGGTTTTTTTTTCTCTTTTCTTTCCATGTGCCTGACCCACCTTTGACCCTTGACACTTCCTGACAGGTAAGTCCACTTTTTAACT
Organism: Aldrovandia affinis; assembly: GCA_029706075.1. Classification (NCBI taxonomy): domain Eukaryota; kingdom Metazoa; phylum Chordata; class Actinopteri; order Notacanthiformes; family Halosauridae; genus Aldrovandia; species Aldrovandia affinis. Next base: position 1,793,190 of record JAINUG010000027.1, on the reverse strand, counting down.
CTATTTATGACCGAAGCGGGTTTTCTTCTCCTGGCTGTATGTGATGGTGATTGGTGGTCATTCTAACCGCCGTTGGTTATTGTGTATGGTGGTGGATGTGATGCAGGTCTATTTAAGCATCTCTAGTTTTGCTGCTGAGAACATTTCCCCCCTCACCAAAGACTATCCTTTTAAAAAAATGTATTTCTCCCAGTCTGGTGACCAGTCACGCCCCTGTCTATGCCCTTGTCTGCGTAGTCCTCCCTCTCCCTCACGCTACGAGTGTGACGGCCCAACTCGTGCTCCTGCAAACTGAACCGCCTCCTCTGAGACGGACCCCGCCGAGCCGTCGACTCATACTCCGATACACACGCGGTGAAGTCATGCCAGCTTCCCTCCCCCCTCCACCCTCCCCCTGGGGCAGACAGCAATTCCCCCCCTGGGCTCAGGCTTGCACGCAGGCTGCAGTGGGCAGTGCCTTTACCGATCCTGCCCTCCTATCCAGACGGCTCCCCGCCAGCTCACAGAGGAGCGCCCCGGGCCCCCTTGTTAGGCAGGAGAACCCCAAAGTCCTCACGGTGGGAATATGAGTCACTATGAGCCCCTATGCGTCATTGGCTCTGGAAGCGCTGACTTCCACCCCAGGGTTCCACAGAAGGAGCCGCATTGTGTATTGGATGAGGCCGGCTGAGAGGAAACCCTTAATCTGACAAGGGTTGTGTGCGTGTGTGTGTGCGTGTGCGTGTGTGTGTGTGTGATAAACATTTTTAGATGTACCTTTTTTGGTATTTAGCAGACACTGTTATCCAGAGCGACTTACAAAAAGTGCTTTATACATGGTAATATTCATCATGGTTTGTGCAAGAGATCAGTGTAGTAACACTGCACTAGACATCATCATTGGCAGCTGCACACCATACTTGTAACACAGGGAGAGAAAAGTTAGTCGTTTTTTTATTATTACATTATTATTTTAAATTTTTTACAATTATTATTACAGAAAGAGTTTGTAGGTGTAGGTGTGTGTTTGTGTGTGTGTAGGTAGCTGTGTGCGTGTGTGTGTGTGTGTGTGTGTGTGTGAGTGTGTGTGAGTGAGAGTGAGTTAGAGAGCATTAGAGAGAGGTGGATACAGGTCGTGAGGGAGGCGGTCGGAGATCGTTTTTATCAAGATGAACGTCAGTGGTGATATACCCCTGGGGCCGGTGCTAATGAATGGGGGTGCAATTTGAGAAGGCGGGCGGATGGGGGAGGGCTGTGCGCACCGTCCCGGGGGCCGGCGTTGGGAGGGGTTGGAGCCATGTGACCGGTTTCATCAGTCATGCCTCCTGGTGCTCACCTGGCGCTTGTGAAACCAGACCATAAAGCATCTCTGGTGCTGAGGTCAGATCTGAGAGGCCTGGGGGATTCTGGGATATGAGGTCAGAGTGGGGGATTCTGGCATATGAGGTCACGTTCCAGTCAGGAGGAGCCTCTGCCTCTGTGTGTCTGCAGGGATTAAGGTGTGATTTATCCTCCTGGCTCCTGTGAAAGTGCCGTAGGCCCCAGAAAAATCACTGCCTTCATTTCCTTTCATTTGTCCCACATTTTCAGAGCATGTTCATGTGTGTATGTGTGTGTGCATGGGTTGGGTGAGAGAGCAAGTTACAAAAAATAAGCATGTCCTGGGCTGCATTTCTGTCGCCCTGTTGACGAACAAAGTGGTGTACATACTCTCGGCAGGGCTTTATAGCTTACACACTCGTCTGTGTGTGCGTGTGCGTGTGCGTGTGTGTGTGTGTGTGTGTGTGTGTGTGTGTTGGGTGAAAGAGCAAGTTTGTGTCTGTGTCTGTGTCTGTGTCTGTGTCTGTGTCTGTGAGTTGGGTGAAAGAGCAAGTTTGTGTTTGTGTGTATGTCTGTGTGTATGTATGTGTGTGTGTGTGTGGGGGTGAAAGAGCAAGTTTGTGTCTGTGTCTGTGTCTGTGTCTGTGAGTTGGGTGAAAGAGCAAGTTTGTGTCTGTGTCTGTGAGTTGGGTGAAAGAGTAAGTCTGTGTGGCTCCCTGATTGATGTGAGTGACTATATGTACCACTGTGTAGAGAATAATACTCTCTGTTCATTGAGCCTGTGCTGTAGCAGAGACGGATGATCATGTCTGGGTGCGGTTTGTCCTCCCCTGTGTTACTCGCAGTGGGGCGGAGTGTGACTCAGGCAGCACAGACGACAGGAGCTTGGTCACATACTCAGCCCAGTGAGTAGGTCTGTTTGTGGACTTTGCCCTGCAAGCCTGTTCTGATTTTCATAATGACGTGATAACAGGTCGAATTTGCAAGGGTCCAGCATTGACTCTGCCTTCTGGGCAGGTACATGGGCTGATGCACGATAGATCTGTGGTGCATGCTGTTCACAGTGTAGTGCAGGATTGGGTACCTTGTCATTTACTTTGTTTTAGTGTATTTTACATTGTGTTTCAGTGTATTTTACATTGTGTTTCAGTGTATTTTACATTGTGTTGTAGTGCACTACATTGTTCCAGTGTGCTAAATTGTGTTTCAGTGAATTCTTCCTCTCTACAACTTGCTCTGTGACAGCTGTTGTGCACAGAGGAGTCTGTACATGCAGTCACACATGCACTCACTCACGTTAATGAAGTGTAGCACGTTTGTTTCCCCTCCTTGGCACGTGGGGCTGAGTTACACCAGCCAATTAGCATGAAACTGCGTAGGTGCCAAAGAGTCACTCGGCTCAGAAGTGAATCCTTGGCCCACCCCTCTCTCTCTCTCTCTGCCCCAGAATCTCTCTGAAGGTACTGTGCTGTACTGCATCCCAAAATTGTACATCTCCACTGTACCTGTCTTGTCTGGAAAAATAAGAGCAGTTTTGCAAAACTGGTTGCCTCGAGGCCCTGTTTAGCCCTTGATGTGCAGCTCGTAAGCTAGCTCCATGGCAACATATGTTATCCCTGCCCCCTCATTAATATTCATAGCCAAGTGAGATTTGGATTTATGTCCACTTCTTGGACAAACCCCTCTTGAGAATAGAACCGTATTGAAGGACCGCCGCGATGCTTACATACACAAGGCAAGGGGGGGGTCACGGTCCAAGGGTACTTAGACAAAGTCCAGTTGTTCAACAGTGATAAATGGTTGAATATTAAATTAAGCACCATTTCCATTGCGGCGATGAGGACGGTTAGCGTACGCGCGCTTTGCGAGCGCAGAAGGGGGCTCTGTTCCCTGCAGGTTGGCGCGGGGGAACCCCTCGTGTCTTGTGTGAGCAGAATGGGTCGCAGTCTGCCGAGACTGGGAGATGCAGCTGTCTCTGCTTCAGTGCGTTTGGTCTCTGCCAAAGGGGCTCCTATTTGTCTGTCAAATATTGCACTTATGGAAATTTAATGGTACAGTGTACTCCATCTTTGCACAAATTACCCAGAGGGTCAGTGTGCTGACTAATACTGGACTGTGTTTGGAGTCGGTGTCTAGACTATAACTCTGTTTGATGTGTTAATGTGTTGACTGTAATACTGGCTGTGTTAGGTTTCAGTGTGTAGACTACATTTCACATTTTAAGCATTTAGCAGACGCTCTTATCCAGAGCGACTTACAAGATGTGCATTTATACATGGTGTTATGTATTAATACACAGACTATAACTGTATGTGATGCGTTAGTGTGTTGACTGTAATATTAGATTGTGTTAGGTGTCAGTGTGTAGACTATAACTGTATGTGATGTGTTAGTGTGCTGACTAATGCTGCACTGTGTTAGGTGTCAGTGTGCTGACTGTAATGCTGCACTGTGTTAGGTGTCAGTGTGCTGACTGTAATGCTGGACTGTGTTAGGTGTTAGTGTGCTGACTGTAATGCTGGACTGTGTTAGGTGTCAGTGTGCTGACTAATGCTGCACTGTGTTAGGTGTTAGTGTGCTGACTGTAATGCTGCACTGTGTTAGGTGTTAGTGTACTGACTGTAATGCTGCACTGTGTTAGGTGTTAGTGTGCTGACAGTAATGCTGGACTGTGTTAGTGTGCTGACTGTAATGCTGGACTGTGTTAGGTGTCAGTGTGCTGACTGTAATGCTGCACTGTGTTAGTGTGCTGACAGTAATGCTGGACTGTGTTAGAGAGACTGCACTGGCACACACAGGGCAGGGCTGAGAGGGGGGATGTCCCTGCAATCGTCCTGGTGCCTGTCACTCTCACAGGCCCTGCCAGCCTGCCTCCCGCGGGAGTGTGGCCGGCGTGTACGCAGAGTGCTCTGTCTGACCCGGCCCCATTCACCATCTCAGGGGATCCATCACCGGGGTGCGCTGGCTGTCTGCCGGGGAGGTGGGGTGAACATTACACCCCCATCAGATCTGCATTTCAGACAAAGAGGCGCACGTGTGAAATGGTGATTTGGGCTCACTTCGAGTTGGCGGGGCTCTTTGAATAGCGCTGACAAAGTGCTGAGAGACATTAGCATGTGGATCTCACCGCACAGGGGTCAGAGGTCAGGGGGAGGCCTGGAGACCAGACCACTGGGCCTCTTACTGCTGCCTTACTGTCTTTTAAAAATGCATCTCACTTCATCTGTTGTATGGGCAGCTGTGCGCGACGCATAAAAACCCTGTCGTTTCTCACAGCCCCTCATGTCACCTTACCCCACTCCAGCCACTGTCAGGGAGAAATGCAAGTAAAACGAAATTATTTTGTTAAAAAAATATTTAACGTAACAACAATAAATAATTTTTGAAAATAATTTCTTGTCCAGTCCAGTTGTGTGCTTTTCCGTGCGCCCTGCTCACAGCTCACGCATCTCCACAGTGACCTGTTCAGCTTGTGGCAGCCATGGACCTGCATTAACACGACAGCTGCCCCGCGTGATCTCCCCCCGCAAACAGCTGCACAGACGGCAGGCCGTGAGCCAGACGCACGCCCGCCACTGCCCCCCCATTGTCAACCGTCACGCGGCGGCATATTGCAGGCGTCCCCTCACAACCCCCACTTCTCCACAGACAGTGGGCCGTGATCTCAGACCCACGCCTCCCACTGCCCCTGTGGGAGAGAGAGAGAGAGCGGAGGGAGAGGGAGAGGGAGGGAGTCCCCTCAGAGAGCTCAGAGAGAGAGAGAGTGAGAGAGAGAGTGATCTCAGAGCGAGCGTCCTCGCGTGTCTGTGGGAGAGAGAGAGGGAGGGAGAGAGGGAGGGAGAGAGGGAGAGAGAGAGAGAGAGAGTGCGAGAGTGAGCGTCCATGTAGTTCGCAGCTCCCCCGCCCGTATATTACACCAGACACCGGGTCAGTCGGCCATTGTTGTAAATTTAGCCTTTTATCTCTCTGGCTGTCAGTGATGGCAAACAGCTGCTCTGTTTAAGTTGGTTTTTTTGGGCTAATGTTGTGTTTCACAATTAATTGATCTCGCATTCCTAGAAAGAACTGCAACGCCTTTTCAGAGAAGGCGTGATATGGAGCGATCGCGTGACGAGCGGCCCAAACCCGGTTTCCACACACCCGGAGAGCGCCACGCAGTCCTCTTCCCCTGCGCGTGGGGGCCGTCGGGAGGCGTCCGAACCCGCCGTTGACAGAGCGCATTCAGCTCCGGCGGCGTCCTCGTACCCGGTCCCTGGCGAGTCCCGCGGGACGCCCCGCTCACTCAGTATGCTAATCCCACACCGGCTCTTTTGTTCACATCGTCTCCTTGCGTGTGTTCAGTTGGCGCGGAAAACAAAGAGAAATAATTGATTGGGGGGGGAATAAAGAATGGAATGTGCGAGTCCCAGACGTGTGATCTCTTTGTGTCTGTACACATGGCGAACAGAAGTGGGGCGGGCGTTTTCATGTGAAACTGTTACGCCAGTGGCCAAGAATGAAGATGGATTAACCCCAGATCTTAGTCTTCTCTGTTGGCAGCCGCCTCAGAGTGAGCAAGCCCTGCACCTGTACACCTGCACACACACCTACACACACCTGTGCTCCTGTACATGCATGCCTGCACACACCTGCACACACAAACACATCTGTGCTCCTGCACATGCATGCCTGCACACACCTGCACACCTGCATTTGCACTGGAGCACTCTACCGTCTCATTTAGCTCCCGTTCACTCTCCCGGCCCACGTCAATTGTGAGGAATGTGATCATTTACTGCACTTTGAGTCTTTTGTTTCACGTATGGATGCGCTGCCTTGGGCATAACCTCTCACCCGCTTTTAGGTCGTCTAAAGTATTTTGAGTGGCGGCGCACTCTTACTTAAGCGCGTCTTACTCGCGCGTCCCGCGCACCAATAAACGTCTGTCGCAAGTCAGAGGTCGCTCTCTCTCCGTGTTTCTGTTTGTGTTTTTTCGACGACCTTCATTGTCCTTGGCGAGCCTGTGGATGTGCCCCTGTGTTCCATGTTAAAGGCCTCTGCCGAGTGGGGGGAGCAGCGGGTTCACTGGCCGGGCCGTGGCGAGAGACAGGTGCTGAAATAACAGCGATAAGACCGGCGGGCCAGAGTGTGCAGCGGGCGAGCGGCACGCAGCTGTGACGCGCTGGCAGGATATCCTCCACCGCCGGCCAGCGTCGTCCCCCCCTCGTTTCCCCCGACACCTCTCCTCAGCGAGAGGAAGCTGGGATCGGTTTCAACTGCTTCTCCCGAAGCGAGACTAATCCAGAGCTGGGCCCCGGTGTGGCCGCCCTGTCCCGGGCCTCGCTGCGCCTCGCAGTGAGCGGCTCTGACCTCCGGGACCACCGGGTCCTTCTGCGCTCCAGAGCTCCCCTCGGCTGCTCGTCAAATCGAACCCGGAGCGAAACACGGCTCACCCTGCGCTGAAACATGCTTCCATCCGCGACAGCTCATTAAGAGCTGTGAGGCTCATTCGTCACACCGGCCAGCCGGCCCCCGGCACAGAGGCCAGGCCATGAGCACACAAAGGAGGGAGGGAGGGAGGGAGGGAGGGAGGCAGGGGGCTTTCAGACTTAAACACTTTTTCCGTCTCACCAGTTCTTTTTTTTTATATGAATTTTTTGGTTTGGTTTTAAACAGTTTTAACTTTGATGGGCTTTGATGGGCTGATTTTAATTGGTTTTAATTTGTAAAACAGTTTTGTTTGTTACATTTGTCCCCTTATGTTGAAGCTGAAACATTCCAAATTTGAAAACTGTTAATGTTCTGTCTTTGGACAGGCCTTTTTTTTTGTTGTTGCAGTATTTATTAGTAAATGAGTAACATTGCTCTGGAAACTCCTGACAGAGAGGACGCTGGAGCGGTCTGTCTGGTTAGTCTATAGATCCTGGGGTAATGGCATTGTAAGGTTTTAGGGGGCAGGAGGAAGATCCCCTGGAAGGTGTTTTGGGGAGGGGCCAAACTGCTGCCCAGCGGAGGCCCCAAACCGCTCTGAAACCCGCTGCGGGCGTGGCTGGGTCACATGGCTAGGTCACAGGACATGGTCAAGTTGCTTCACACAACTTCATGTGGCGCTCAGGGTACCTTCTCGGCCCATTTTAGGCTCTTCTTTGTGCGAGGCGTCGAGATGCAGACAAAAGAGGCAAACGAAAAGGTGCTTTAAGAGTGAATTGAACTCTTAATACCTCTTCCCTTAGGAAACACCCTTCGCTCGACAGGCAGCTTCTGGCAGGACCTGAGTGAAATCTTGGCATGTACTTCCTGATGGGCTTTGACGTTTGGGTAATCAGACTTTAGTCATGGTGGTGCAATAGGCCTCTGTCACGGGGAGGAGGTTCAATGCGCCAATGACGGAAAGGTCAAAGGGTCAAGGAGTTGTAAGAGAAGTGTGTGTTTGGGTGTATTGATTTGGCCTGCGCTGTGGAGAAGTTTATTTATTGTCAAGAAACGCTGTTAAAATGTGGACACTTAACATACATCGTGCCATAATACCTGTGGTCTGTGTGCACGTGCGTGTACATGCGTGTGCGTTTGTGTCCGGGAGAAAGGACTGTGGACCTGCTGTATGTGAGTGAGCTCCTGTGTGAATACTGGAGCACAGCGCCCCCTGCCCCCTGACCTCCAGCCTGACCCTTGACCCCCGTCTCCAGCTGCATTTGTTTGTGCTATTAATGACCTCATCTCAGGATTTACTAGCCCCCCCCCCCATGTGACAGCAGGGTGACATGGCCGACACACCTCTCGGCAACGCATCTCCCATCACCACGGATACGCCCATCAGTGTCGCCCGTAGCGGGGCGAGATTGGGTCCATTTGCTGTGTGCTGTGATTAATGGTGACGTTATCTTAGATCTCTTATCTATTCAATGTTTGGCAGAGCTTTTATCTTTTGCTCTTGCTGCTGTTGACTCCAGGGCCAGTGTTTCTAAAGCATATCAGAGTAGCACTGCTGATCTGGGATCAGTTTGGCTTTTTGCTCATAATGAATAAGGTTAGAATATGGACTGGGGAAACCTGATCTTGTGTCAGCGCTCGTATGCTGAGATGCTTTATGAATATGGGCCCTGGTCTTATTATTTCACTTTTAACTGAATGCCTGTGCCTCGATCATGCTTGTGAGGTTTATGTCATTCTTTTGGCAGGGACGTTACCTTTTGTAATGGTGCTGTTGAAATGATTTGTCTGATTAGTTCTGTGGAATGGGCATGGTTTTGGTGGGGGGGTGGGGGCTGTTTCTTCAATAGGAACAGGAATTCAGGGAGAGGACGGCTCTAAGCTCACTAGAATGGCACTGCTGGGTGGAGCCTCTTGACTATGTGCCAAAGCTACTCTGTGTGTATGTATGTGTGTGTGTGTGTGTGTGTGTGTGTGTGTATGTGTGGGTGTGTGCATGCACACGTGTATGTATGTGTAGTCTGTATGCGTGTGTGTGTGCGTGCCTGTGTGTGTGTGCCTGTATGTGTAGTCTGTGTGTATGTGTGTTGGTGTATGCCTATGTGTGTGCTTGTGTGTGTGGTGTCTGTGTGAAACCGCTGAGTCAGAAGGGAGAGCCAGCTTACTGACTAATGCTGTAAAGCAGTGAAGTTGACTGGCTGGTTTTCATGTAGTTTATTTTCATTCCGCAGCGTCCGGGCCTACCTCGGGCTCATCTGGAAATCAGAGCGCACCGCGTGAATCGGGCTCGAGCCCCAACAGCTGCAAGCGCTGTTTTTAAAAGAGCCCAGTCTGCTGTTTGGGGTCAGGGGTCAGAGGGTAAAGGTCAACACCTGCCTCACGTCCTCTGTTGAGTCATTAAAAAGGCCACATGGGGCTGAGCAGTTACGCAGTTGGATAAGTGCCTCCCAAAGCTGAGGTGCTGATTTATTGTTCAACTGGAAAGTGAGTTTAACTCCGGTGTTCGACACACCTCAGTTACCATCTCCCCCAGATTTGCTTTATGCTTCATTCCTCCTTCTCAGTTGTTTGTCTTGGGCTTAACTTGTAGTTCCTGACCTTTTAACGAGTTCTTAAAAGGCGTAGGTTGAACCTCTTGACAAATGTGAAACCTACCCTGAATTCGGGCTCTGATTCGGTCGACTGTAAGCGCCGTGTGCTTTGTCCCTGCCTTTTGTGTGATGGATCGAGGGGGGCACGCCGTCCAGGGCCCCTCCTGTAGGTCTTCAGGCTCCGTGGGGCCGGCGGTCTCAGCGCTCGGGAGGAAACGGGACAACGCGTTCGCTGCCAGCTGAGCGGGATCACTCACAGGAAGTCGGGGTTTACACGTTTCCTCAACAGCACAGAAATGCGAGGAAGCAGCCTCCTGAGAGCTCATCTGGTAAACAGGATTCTAGCGGCCGTCCTATCTGTCACCGAACTTCTGACGCACACGGAAAGAGGGGAAATTCCAGTCCGCTAAAATCAAGGTTTTATTTCTTTATTCAACTTCAATTCTTTACAGAGCGAATACGATTACTTATCGTCAAGAGCGTGTTTCTGGAGCTGCAGTGCCCGGTTCATCTATTCACACTTTGTTTGGCAATGTGGCAGATTACATTACAAATAAACACTATTTATTTAGTGTGTCCTGATAGGAGAGGCTCGTACTGGTCACTTTAAGTGTGGCAATGGCCCTTGCAGTGATTTGGGTAGTATTTAAAGAGGTGGCTGAATGAGAAAGAGACCATTTGTTTGTCCTGGGGAATGTTGTCCGTGACTTGTGTGTGAAGCAAACTTGCGACAGATGAGTTTGTTTTCTTGTCTGTACTGCCCCCTTGTGGTAGAACTGCCAGATCTGTTTGATGCCTGTGCTCCTGCATTTTTTACTACAGGCGGTCCCCAGGTTACGAACGAGATCCGTTCTTAAGTCTGTCTTTAAGTCGAATTTGTATGTAAGTCGGAACAGGTACCTACAGTTCTTATTAATTGTCACTTAGTCAAATGTTTGTCTTAGTATAGTATTTATTTGACCTTTCTGTGCATATGAAACACTTAAGAAAAACTTCCAAATACAATAAAACATCTTAAACATAACATTCAGTACATAATAATACTGTAATAATAACAATACTGTAATATTAATAATACAGTAATAATAAAAGTAACTAGGCACATACAGTACTGTACTGTTAAAAAAAAAAAAGGCTTTTCTTGCACTAAAGAAAGGCCAATAGGCATATTTGCTCCATTCACATGCATTTACATGCTCCATTATTCTCCCTTTGTCTTTTAAAATTGTTTTTTAAAAACCGATCGTTGACCAGCTGGAGCCTAATGCTTTCCCAATGGTTGATGGCTCTCTCTGATCTCTTTATTATTTCAACTTTACTTTCCATGGTGATTGTTTTCCTTTTCTTTGATGCATCACCAGCACTCGGATTTACACTTTGGAGGCATTGTTGTAAGGGTAAGAGAAAGAGAAAAACGGGACCGTGATCTGACTTAAAATAACGGACGGTGATCTCTGTTCCTTGAGCCGACGAACTGCTGAAACCGTGCAACGTTTTCATGAGCATCACAAAGTAGTGCGGTCGTTCGTTATTACGAACCATTGTATTTAACTCAATTTTTTAAACATAGTAGGCCTTATGGTAGTCCATTCGTAAATACAAGTTGTCCGTAAGCCAGACGTTCATAACCTGGGGACTGCCTGTATTGGCTCAATATAACATACAGGAGTGGAGTATGTCCTTCTCTGGTTCTTCTGTGGAAGGGAATGAGCGAGGAGTGAGGTCATGGCAAGAGGGAACCTCACGTTTGGCCGTTTAATTAATTGACCAAATTAAATTGAAAAGTTGTATTTCCTTGCCTGATGATTGTCTTCCTTTATTGAATCCTGTGTTGTCTAAATAGATTAAGTTTGTTGTTCCTTTCTAACCAAGGGTTCTGCTGAGAGTATTTGGCAGTGATTGGTAGTGATTAAACAGAGAGATGGTTTCCCTGGTTTCAGGAGGGGCTCCCACATTCCTTGACAATTCCTGAAAATATTTTCATCCTGAAAAGTGGTCCAGGATTAATATTACACCTGCATTTTTAAAAAGGTGAATTCTTACATTTTTCTTTTATATTGCGTAAAACCATTTAATCGGTTTCCAACTAACCCACTAGTTTGATATACTTTAGGCTAATGCTAAAGTCTAGCAATGTCAATGTGCTGATATTGGGAGCAAATTAGCTGGCTCACTGGCCTGTACATTACCAAAGTCATTCGATATTAATTCATATTCAAATCAGCAATGAATATGACAAGGATGAGCAGCTGCCAATGCCCACAGTCACAAAAAGTAGCCTTACTATTTTCATCCATAAATTCCATCTTCAGTGTAAGTTTCATGGGAATTTCACTCTTGTAGCTTACAAATGTGGGCAAGAAGTGACAAAGTTTTCATAGAAATTAGGCAAAGCGGGACAGTCTCTTGATTAGAAAGAGAGAATGTTTATTTTATTGTATTTTTCCTCCCTTTATTTAACCAGCAAGGTCAAATGGGAACGAATGTATCTTTTGCAGTGGCGGCCTGGGAAACATGGGGGAGGGAATGCAAGAGAATGTGCATCAGGTGCTGGGAGGGGGGGGTGCAGGTGTCGACTGTAAATGTGAAGAGCCAGTTTTGTGGGAACTTGACCAGGACACTGGGGTTAATCTCGTGGGACATTTAACCATCACATGACCTTGGTCTAATGCTGCATCTGAAGGATGAGCCCCTTTAGTGCTATTTGATGTAGTGCTAAAGGGGCGCAGAGTTCAAAAACACTGGAATCCGATGAGCAGAACACAAGTATGGCAGAGCCTGCTGTTTGCTCAAGGTGAGCCTAAAGCAATGTGCATCAACCACGCTGGTCTCAGACCTTTTTCATTGTTCTAGTTTGAAAGCTGTGCATCAATCCTAAAGATATCACAAGAAAGTTATGGAGAATGTATATCCCATATGAAAGGGGATCCAGGAATGCATGATCAGGTTAAAAAAAAAAGATAAAATTGAGAATGATCCATAGAAATAATGCCTAAGCCTAATACAATACATAAACAAGGGTTATATACTAGCCTATTTTTATTTGAATTGCAATTTTTATGTTGCAGGAAGCAGACTGGAATTAGCCAATACAACCGTATGTTAATTTCCAATGTCCCGCCCCCGAGAGACGTTTCTTTGTATGAAAGAGATTTGATTTCAGCCTGTTTCAGGTGATCGAGGATCTTGGTTCTTTTGGCAGGGGAATGGATACCACAAATATTCCAGGAGATTAAGTTCATGGACCGTGACATGACATGAAACCACAGCTTTCTATTGGAGTCACGTAAAGGTTATTTAGGATGATTATCATGGATAGGAATGCTCTTAAAACACAAACAGAAGGGAGGACAGTAAGACGTACAGTCTAAAGCGTAGCCACATTGACATAATTATGAACCGTATAGAGGGGGTGGGGATGGATGCAAACGGTATAAATGCGAGGGACACACACCAGGCTGAGAGGACTCTGGAGCCAAGAATCAGAAATTATTTGTTTGAGGTTTGAGGGGACGCTTGTGGGGAGAGTCAGCTGATGGATTGCGAAGCAATAAAGGGGTGAAATAGTCTCACCAGTGTTTTTAGTCTCAAAGCCGTAGTCTCAAAGCAGTGTTCGCCTGTAACCGTTATCACACGATGGCCTTGATTATGTGATTACCTCCATGCCACTATCCCAGTTACATGGGTCGAATTCCAAGGACGCTGATGAATTCCTATACTATATATTCCTATTCCTATAGTCAGCAGTGACCACTTTTACATTACGTTACAGGCGTTTAGCAGACGCTCTTCGACACAGTTTACATTTCTTTACATACAATTCATTTATACAGCTGGAGATTTACTGAAGCAATTCAGGTTTAGTACATTGGGTTTAGCCAAGGGCACAACAGCAGTGCCCCGCCTGGGAATGGAACCTGCAATCTTTGCGTCACAAGCCCAGTTGCCTAACCATTATAGTACACTGCCCACTTCGCTGCATTCCCTATATGCTTAGGAAGCACGCTTACCTGGGGCACCTTACGTTTGCATTTACATTTTAAGCATTACGCAGACGTTCTTATCCAGAGTGACTTGCAACATGTGCATTAATACATGGTAGGAGCAATCATAGTTTGCGCAAGAGATCAGATACAGCGATAGACATCGTTGTAGGCAGCTGCATACCATACCTGTAATGCTGGGAAGGAAAAGGTTACCTTGCGTAGATTACATGTTGCACATTGTTATTAGTTTATATAGCCGGATGTGAATAAGCTCAGGTTAAGCGCCTTGTAAGGCATGACTGAAGCATCTCAATTGGAGCTGGAACCTACACCCTTATCATGAGCAACTATCAACCTAGCAACATTCATTGGAGCATACTATTGGTTTTAGGGCCTCAGCCAAAATAAATGTGGTTTATCATTTTAAAATAGTGATACACTTCGGTTGTATGTACCAGACAAGTACCACACAAATCTGTACTAGTAATGTTCTGCAGTCTCCAGAAGACTTAGTTTGATACCTGCTGAAGGTCTTTGTTGGATTTAAATGTTTGCCTTTTGCTTTGTAAGTCAGTGTTCTCGGGAGCACACGCACAATGCGCAGGCATTGCCGTCTGTTCGATGTTTATCTCTGGCTCTGGTACGTGAAGGGAGCGGAGCGTAGGTTGTCTGTTTTTCTTTCCAGGCCACTCTCACTGGGGATCGGTGCAGTCCTGTTACAGCGACTCCCCCTGCTGGGCTAATAAAGGAAAGACGGTCAGTTCCAAAATCCACCTTCTTATTTGGGGTGAACTGATAATAGGTTTCTCTGGCCTGATCAATGACCAATAGTTAAAACGGCGTCTATATTCAAATTATTTCCATCACATTTAACAGTTAACATTTTACAAATTAATTTCAGCCAATCCAGAGATTGTTTCTGATTTAAGTATTTAAAGTTCTTGTGCTTTTGTGTTTTTGTTCACACATTTATTTAAATGTTAGAGCTTGTGCTTTAGTTTTTTTGTTCAGCAGTCATTTTTACCCCAACATGCGCTGGTCTAAGCGAATCGTGCCCCTTTCCCCTGCCCACTGTCATGTGGCTGACCCACAGGAAGAGCACCTGGAAGCAAGCAGGATCCACGCTGCCACTCCTTTGCTGTTGCCAGGCTACCGCTTCCTTTGGGGCCCAGTAGCACTCTGTTGTTGCTAGGAGAGGCAGCTACTATGGCGACAGGCACCTGCTTGCCCTCGCACCAGAACTCTGCTTGTCCTTACGCAGGTCTCTGTGCGCGAATGAGGCTTTCAGACGGCAGTGGAGACTTCCTTATTTTAGTTTTTTACCCGTGAAAAGGTTTTATTTGTATTACCCAGCATTACAAATACGGTAAGGAGCAAGGGGCAAAGTGGAACCAGAGCAGACTGCTGGGTATTGAACCGTAATCTCCCAAAGCACAACCGGTGATTTACCAATTCACTGGAGTCATTAAAACATAAAGGGGGGTCATGTGACCAGTACACCAGAGGTTGCAGTTGCCACGAGGTGAATTGAAAGCATCACAGCCCAAACCAGGGCCATGTTACAGTCTGGGTTTGTGATTCTTAGGGGCTTCACATAAACATGCCCGTGGCGTGCGGTCAGGAAAAGCAGGCCGTGGTCCTCGCACATGAGCAGAACCTCGCTGGGTGAGCTGCCAGGAAGAGCCACGTTGTTTTACACCATACAGCGAAGTACACGTTCTACTAAAAAGCATGAATCACTCTGTTAAAGTCCAGTATTAAAATGCATGAATCACTCTGTTAAAGTCCAGTATTAAAACGCATGAATCACTCTGTTAAAGTCCAGTATTAAAACGCATGAATCACTCTGTTAAAGTCCAGTATTAAAACGCACGAATCACTCTATTAAAGTCCAGTATTAAAACGCATGGATCGTTTTATTAAAAGCCAGTTTCCACAAAAGGGGTAATAAATGAAGTGAGTTCATTGGAACCCTGGTGTGTGACCCTTTAACATGTGGGGGTGTTTTGTGTTTCCTGGGCCTCATATGGCTGATTGGCTAAGTGGTCCGGGCCTCTTGAGTGCCGGGGTCTGCCCTGAGCCGAGAGCCCTCTGGCTAATCCCGTCAGCATCATCGATGCTCCAGCTCCATCACTCAGCGCTGCTGGCTGTCTGTCTGTAGCACAGCCTCATCTGTCATCTCCGTTACTGCCACATGCCCCTGTCTAATAGTGCGGGTGCGTGTGTGTGCGTGTGTGTGCGTGTGTGGGTGGACTTGTGTGCCTTGGTGTGTGCATCGGTCTCTGAAAAGGCCTGACCTCCCTCTGGTGCCAGATATCCCTCATTCATAAAGCATCTCTCCTGTCTTTTGTTTTTGTGATTAAACGGAAGAAAAGCAGCTTATTTTGTTGTGTCATCTCCTATTTTAGAGGGCCCTGTAAAATATCCTGCATTTAGTAGGGCAGTGTGGAGAAGGGGATACACTTCACATTATTTATACGTCAGGGATGGTGTGCATGTTTAACGTCAATGTTGCCATTTGTTGTATTGTAGCAGATTTAGCCGAGGCTAATTTCCATCTGCGGCCCCTTGGGCACGTTACTGTCGTACAGAGATTTTGCACCACCCCTTTAAGTGAGCGCACACACTGTGCTGATAGCGGTTTGGCGCTGTCACAGGACGGGGAGACGGGCGGGGTGCGTGTGATCACAGGGAAGCTAGCGGGATGAAACCCAAGACAGGGACCCGGGGAATGCTGGAGGTCAGCACGCCCTCGCGGGGTCAGCGCTATAAATACGGCCCGGCCCGCCGGCCGGCGTGAGGGACAGCGCCAGGGTGGAGTGACCTCGACTCAGACGGAGTCGAGGTCACGCGCGAGGCCCGTCACACAGCCGCTAAAGATACCGCTCGACAGCTTTCCATTAATTGCCAGGGCATACCTGCTCTAGGGTTGTAATGAATAGACCATATTAACCAGCCAGTGACACAGTTGTCATTTGCAGTTGCCTTGGGGTGAGGAGCTGCCTGTCGCTGTCTGAGCTGGACTACGCGGAGTCTGCGGGGCCTGAGAGGAGAGAGCCTGAATCTCACTTCACGCCTCAGCAGTGCCCTGAAGGCAAAGACTGTGAGCGAGAGAGAGAGAGAGAGGGAAGGAGACGGGTGTTGTGGCGTGGTGTCCTTCTGAACAGACCCATCCCCACAGAGCACAGTGTGGGCCTGAGTTTGGCCTGTGGAGGCTCAGTCTACAGCGTTAGTGTGTGATGTGCCCTCCAACGAGCGCCACACTGACCACAGTGGCTGATGGGAAATGTACTTCTGGCTAATGGGACATTTTGCAGTGGTTATTTGGAAATGTTGCAGTGGCTGATGAGGAATTTTGGCCCCTCTTTACGGGAGCAGGGGAGAGTGGCTTTGCAACTCAGTGTGATGTGGTGTGTATTTCACCGTGAGGTTTGAGTGGCGCACAGCAATAAACTATTGGCCCCTCAGTCGTCCGTGACACTTTCTCTCCTTGGAGAGGGAGAGATGGAGAGATAGAGAGAGAGGGAGAGTGAGAGCTGATGTTTGTGGGCAGCGTTGGGCCCCGTTGTCACCCCTGCCTAATCACTAGCTCCCCGGCCCCCGACACAAACCAGATGGCCCGGCTCTGAACCGTGGAGGTCATCCTGCCGTTAATATTCTCTGTTCTCTCAGGACCACGCGACGCTCAGCTAACATTTGTGGCTAATTCTGTGTGCAGTTCTGGGCACCGCACTGCAAGAAAGATATAGAAGCTCTTGAAAAAGTTCAAAGAAGGGCAACTAAACTGATACCTGGTATGAAAGGTAAAAGTTATGATGATAGACTTAAGGTGCTCAATCTATTTAAGCTTAGCAAACGGAGACATAGGGGGATTTGATTGAGGTTTTTAAATTCCTAAAAGGGATTTACAAAGTGAAATACCAAAGAGTTTTTAAGATAAGTGGGGTCAGCAGAACAAGAGGCCACAGGTGGAAATGAGTTAAAGGCAAATTCTGCACAGATATTAGGAAGTTTTTCTTTACACAGAGAGTTGTCAATGCCTGGAACAGCTTGCCAGGTCGGGTAGTGTAGGCAGAAACACTTGGGCTATTCAAGTCCAGGCTAGATGCTGTACTAGATACTCTTTAGATTAGGACATGACAAGCCTAGATGGGCCGAACGGCCCGTTCTCGTCATTATGTATTCTTATATTCTTATTAAACACACCGTCATTTTGTCTCCTAATTCTGGCTGCATGTCAAGTGCACCATGTCTTGAATCATCTCTCTGGGGCCTCTGGATCATATCTGCTCGATGAAGTGACCTGGGCCTGACGTTTCTCATCCTGTGGTGAGGATTCCGGGTCTTTCACATGGATGTGCTATTCTGCTGGGGCCCAAAATGACACCCCTCCTTCAGATCCATATGGAAGAAATGCCGCATGACGCTGTCAATGAGTAGACCCGCCCTCTCTCCTATATCATTGGTCAATACGACTCCTATATCATTGGTTAATACCACTGAGTGTTGAAGTCCAATCATATTGCAATGTGCCAGGTCATCACATGTAGACTGTGCTAAAATTCTTTAAACAGTTTCTTTAAAAAAGAAAAGTAAAAACCTGGGCCTGTATGTATAAAGCATCTCAGAGCGCTGATCTGGGATCAGGTTTCCCCTGTCCATTCCTTACCATGTCCACTATGGGATCTGAATATCCTCTTTGTGATTCTCTCCTGGAGAAGGTTGCATGCTTTATTTGCTCTGTGTTGCACAGCGAATGCCCTCATATTGTGGAGCCTGCTTCTACTCCCTGCTTTTAAAGAGCTGGATTGCTGTTTTATAGAAGCCTGGGCCATGAAAACATACAGGCCATAATTACAGGCTGCTGGTCCAGCTCGGTAATCAGGGGGAGAGAGTGGAGTCACAGGGAGAGGCCTCCGCTGCCAGCAGTCGCAGTCAACCCCAGCACCCCTCTCCCAAAAACGGCACGCTTCCCAGCATCAAAGGCCCCTCCGCGCACTTGGACCCGAGTACACCGGCTCTTTGAGCGCCTTCCCAACCGCCCACCTTAAAATAGCCCAACACCCTCGCACAGAGACGCACAGACACGCACCCTCACACACACCCTTACACACTCTGACCCACACATACGCACACACACACACACACACACACACACACTCTCTCTCTTGGACCACATGCACACTCTTACACACGCACCCTCACACGCACCCTTACACACTCAGACCCGCAAACACACACACACACGCACCCTCACACACACCCTTACACACTCTGACCCACACATACACACACACACACACACACACACACCCTTACACACTCTGACCCACACATATGCACACACACACACTCTTGGACCACACACACACCCTTATACACTCTGACCCACACATACGCACACACACACACATGCACCCTCACACACTCCCTTACACACTCTCAGACCCGCAAGCGCACACACACGCACCCTCATTGACACCCTTACACACTCTGACCCGCAAGTACATGGACACACACACACACACACACCCTTATACACTCTTACACATACACACACAACCTTATACACTCTGACACATGCACACACACACACACACACACACACACACACACACACACACTAAAATAAAAGTCAGCTTATAAAACAGGAATGGAACCCAATAAAAGGCCTCCTTTCAACTCCAGTTAAAAATAGTGTTGGATTTAAATGTAAAAATCACCCGATGGCAAGTTTTGCTGTGGTGTGAGACTTGGGGGAGTTTGTTTTGGATCTGCACTGCTTCGGTTTTGGTGCTCCCAAACAGAGCAGTGAACCCAGTTATAAAATGAGTACGCCCAGCAAGCCTGTGCAAAGGTTTATACAAGGAAAGGAACTATGAGGTTTTCCTGCCCTGCCTGTCTGTTCCCACCTGTGAGCCAGACCCTTCTTTCTACGCTAGCATTGAAACATATTTGGCAAAAATATTTTGGTGCATGCCAGAGTGCACAGCCAGACAACCATTTTTTGGGGGGGTTTCAGACCTCTCACCAACAAGAAATATGAGACATTTTACCTTTACATTTTAGGCATTTAGCAGATGCTCTTATCCAGAGCGACTTACACGGTTTACATTTTCTTTACATACAATCCATTTATACAGCTGGATATTTACTGAAGTATCTTGCTCAAGGGTACAATGGCAGTGCTCCACCTGGGAATTGATCCAGCAACCTCTGAGTTACAAGCCCAGTTCCCTAACCATTATACTACACTGTCCACATGATGGACTGGTCTTGGTCTTACAAGAAAAACGAGTTTCCAAAAAAAGGCCCCAACCCCTTCATTATCGACACAGTGAGCCGACGAGTTCATTTCCCGACCCGCTGCTATCCTGCTAGCGGCATGTCTCAGGGTTTGGGTGCCAGATTACCCAACACCAGCTCTGTGCTATAACACCTCCCTGTGCTGTCTGCTTTGTTACAAACTCTACTTATCCTGGCCAATCCCGTTCCAGACATCGACCGGAAGCTCTCGTACAAATGGTCTGCAAAGCAAAGAAATGTGACTCCAGGTTGCGCCCTGTATGTGGCAGTAGTCAAGAGCCATTTTTGCTTCTTCTCGGTCTGGTACTGTGTGAACTGAGATCAGCCTTTCAGAGCCCTGCCACGCCCGCCAAAAATCAGTGACAATCTGAGGACAGAGCTTCCCCAAAATCTTGGGGAAATGTGTTGAATTAATTCGTTTTAATGTAAAAAAACAACAACAATGGCGATCTTGTGTTTTAGGACGGTGGAAGCCAGCGGCGTCAGGTCGTTGGGTTGCATTTCTGACGGGCGCCACATGACAGGCGGTGCCCTTTGCCCCTGAATGCCAGAGCGGGTCGTGGGGTGCGATGTTTGTGCCGGCGCTCGTGTTTGCGTAGCCTTGCTCGCCTGCAGTGCGCGGATGACACATTCTCGCGTCTGAGGGCCGCTCGGGTTTCCTGACTGCCGTACGTATCGGCCCCCGCGTCACGCCCGCGGCTCGAGCACTCAATCAGACGTCTCTCCCCCCGGCCTGTCTGTTTTCTAACAGCTGTGAAGGCGTGTGATTTTTCATTTGTTTCTCAACTGAAGTTTGAGTCGGCTCAGTCGAACTGAGTCACGGATGTACCTGTTCATGTGTGCTCAATGGACTTCTGCCAACTTCCCAAAGCCTTTCTGTATTTATTTATTTATTTATTTATTTATTTATTTATTTATTTATTTATTTATTTATTTATTTATTTATTTATTTATTTATTTATTTATTTATTTATTTATTTATTTATTATTACAAAAATGTATATCTTCATCATCAACATCTTATTTATATCATTATTATTGTTATTCAGTAAACGATCGTACGATTCATGTTTAGCCTATATCCCACTGAAGCCTATTAAAACGATTTGTGGAAGTGGTCAGTCAGTATATGTTTGTAGGATCCCCATGGTGAAGTGTTTGCCATAGAGTGTAATGGTTAGGGAGCTGGGCTTGTAACTCAGAGGTTGCTGGTTCAATTCCCTCTTAGGGCACTGCTGTTGTACACTTGAGCAAGGTTCTTAGCCTGAATTGCTTCAGTAAATATCCAGCTGTATAAATGGATTGTATGTAAAGAAATGTCAACTGTGTAAGTCGCACTGGATAAGTTTAAATGCCTAAAATGTAGAGGCCAGATTTACCCAGAAGTCCCCACTGTGTGCACCTGGCTGATGAGCTCTGGGACCCCAGCCCTGAAACACTCCCATCAGAACCCAGACAGCTGCCCCCAAACCCCCTCCCCCTGCTGCTTATCTGTGGAATGCGCCTCCACAACAACGTCAGCACTCCCGGCGTCTCACCAACACCCATGGCTGCCCACGCACAGCCATATCACTCTTTCCACAAATATCACTCTTTCTCCGAGTCTGGTCTCACCTCGCACACCGTCTTGACCTGAAGTGGTTTTGCGGCTTTGCGGCTTCTCAGGCCCGGCTGCCAGTTGAACGCACTTCTGCTGCTTGTCTGAAGTCGGTCGATTAGTCTGCTTATCAATCAGTTCGGTGCCATACAGACGGTTCTTTAATTGATCCTTATTGATGCTAATTTGCTGTTAGATTGTTTAGTGTCATACGCCTACACCTGACACTACTGTGCCAGAAGGTTATCCTTGAGTCGGTTTCTACGGCAATTATTTTCCTGACTACAAGACTCATGTGGTAACTGTATGCCAATTTCTATGCATGTATAACTTTTCATTTCACAAAATTTTTGTTAAAATCAGAGGTTGTAATGTGTAATGTATCCAGTTAGAATGAGAATTGTAAATATTTTTTCAAACTGGGTAAATGGCGTCAGGTTATGTGAGCACACACAGAGGGTATTACAGCACTCCTGTTGTCCCTTTGTCTGGGTGCTGTTGCACGTTTCACAGTCCGGCTCTGAGTCCTTCGGCAGCGTCTCTTTCCACAGCGTCTCTTTTTCTTCTTTTTTCCTGTTTTTGATGCTGTTTGACTCAGAAATAACACTGGTGCCCTAGCTTGGCCTCAAATGACCTTCTGTCATGTGGAAACCGCCAGGCTCTTGGCAGATGGGTTTCCGCAAATTGAGTTGGGTGAAATGGATATCATTGATTTTGCAGTTTCCTCCCTAATCAGTGGGATCTCTGCTCAATGCTCAAAGCCTTTGCTGTGATTTCTGTGTGTGTGTGGTGTGTGTGTGTGTGTCTGTGTGTGTGTCTGTGTGTGTGTGTCTGTGTCTGTGTGTGTGTGTGTCTGTGTGTGTGTGTATCTGTATCTGTGTGTGTCTCTCTGTGTGTGTGTGTGTGTGTGTGTGTGTGTGTCTGTGTCTCTCTGTGTGTGTGTGTCTCTCTGTTTGTGTGTGTGTGAGGGGGGGGATGGGGAGAGACCCAGTGAGACCATGCTGACATGAGCTGACCTTCTGCATGACCTTTAAACCCCCCTTACTGACATCCGACAGCATTTCCAAAAAAACAAGCTTTTCATGTAAGATATGTGAAATCAATGTGGCCGTGACAGTCACTTTAGAGAATTGGCCAGCATAGCCTCGCCTAACGTCCCTAACGTCCCTCGTCCCTTCTCTCTCCCCGACTGGGATGTGGCCTTTCGTCGGGGCAACAGAGAGGACTGATGTCAGGACACCGTCGCCCCCATAGATATGTACAATCTGTTCTGGTAGCTCATGGTGGCCCCACGCCCTATTAAGACACCTTATTTAGACACTTTACCTTATGCATGTTTTTAAACTTACAGCCAGCTAGCCAGTGCAGCATGCTCCCAGGTGATGAGCCAGCTAACGGTAGCTGCTAGGTTAGTTACGCTCGGAGGCGAATTTACGTTACATTGCAGAGACGGCGTTTTAATTGCGAGCACTGAGGAGTAACATCAAAACAACAAACCTAGCTGATTATATCTATATAGATATCAATATGCTCTCGCTTCAAAGTGTGCGTAGGCTCGTCGGCATGTCAAGTTGTATGCGTGTGACATGTTAATGAACGCGTGGGTATTTCCACCTTCTGTCTCTCCCCCTGAGGTAGCGCAGGCCTGTTAGTACCCTCGCTCCTGCGTCTTGTTGCCCGGTTCTTTGTCTGCGTGCGGAGCGACCTCTTCAATCATTAACGGCGCGTGACGGTTAGGGCCCGGCCCGCCGTTACGCTGCAGAGGACAAAGGTTCTGAGACTCGGCACAATCATGAAGTCTGCAGCTGATCTGGGGTCAGTGGGGCGTCTGAGCAGAGCCAGCCGGGGGGAATGGGCTGATCTGGAGTCAGTGGGGGTGTCTGAGCAGAGCCAGCCGGGGGAGAATGGGCTGATCTGGGGTCAGTGGGGCATCTGAGCAGAGCCAGCCGGGGGGGGGGAATGGGCTGATCTGGGGTCAGTGGGGGTGTCTGAGCAGAGCCAGCCGGGGGGAGAACAGGATGGAAATACGCCTTTTAATTTCCACAGCCTATCGTCCGTAGCGTGCTGACGCAAGACTCGTCCAAAGTGTGAAACATAATGTCCCACTTTATGTCAAGTGGGCAGTGTCAAAGCCGTCCAAAGTCCACGGAAGTGCACCTCGTCACAGAGGATCTAATGAGTAATTAGTCATGAGTAATTACCTGTTATCACATTGTGTCTACCCTGCCCCCACCAGCCCAAACCCAACTGCAGTCCTGTTTTCGCTCAGCACTTGTGTGCAGTTACACTCTTGTTACTTGATCCTGTGCATTTGCGGTGTGCTCCGCTCCACGCGTAACTGCGGTTATTATAGGCAGCGATGACCCCACCCAACCTGTCTTTGAATTCCCTTCAAATTGGAGGTGGAAAACATGAGCTCGAAGCAAAGTGACATTGAAGAGCCAGCCTTGTCCTGGAGTGTCATTTTTTCTTTCTTTCTATAGGGCTATAAGATACTGGACATTGTGCAATGACGTAACCCCCGGTGGCAAAGTGAGCACCGCCAGTGTGTCTGCGTTATTTTTGTGTAAATGTGCATTCTTACGATAGTAAACCAGCGTAGTCTGGAAGCCTCCTGTAGAGGATTTCCCACAATCCTCCTCTGGGGATTACAGATCGGTTTCACCACAACAACGCTCACGCTGAGTCGGTGTGCTCGAGAGGAACGTGTTTGTCCTGCTGCCCAATTTACCCGCATGGCTGAGGGTGTGAGGGGCTCCCCTTTCCCAAAGCGGACACCTGTCCCGTCCCGTCCCCTCCCTTCCTCCCCCCCCGTCCCATCCACGTGGTCACAGCCCCATGTGAAGGAAGCTCCCACACCTTTCCTCCGGGAATCTTTTCATTTAAGCTGAAGAGATTAATGTGCTTAGTCTATTTCTGTCTCCACAGCGCCGTGTGGAATATGTATCTTCTGTGAGATTAGTGGTCTGGAGGGGACTTCGGTTCTGTCGTGGGGGGTAATTCACCCGCGCCGTGAGCTCTAGTGAAGAGGTAAACTGGAACACCTGTTGGTTCTCTCTCTCTCTCTCTCTCTCTTTTTCTTTTCCCTCTTTCTCTCTGTCTCTGTTTCTGCGGCAAACTTGTGTGCTGTTTGCCTGGCCCGCCCTGTGGAGGGGAGGAGAAGCGGGCCTGGCGGTCGGCCTGGCGGTTGCGGGGGGGGGGGGAGCTGATTGGCTGCCGGTCTGTGGGTGAGACATGTGCCACGTTCAGGATGTTTGAGGGAGAGCTGTGGCCCCGGCACCTGGGGGAGAGAGGGGAGGGTAAAGGGGAGGAGACTTCCACAGCGGTTGCCATGCCTGTTGACATGGGAGCAGGGAGAGAGAGAGAGAGAGAGAGAGAGAGAGGGAGAGGGAGAGAGAGAGAGAGAGAGGGGTCGTGTTTCAGCTGAGGACTCGCCCATCAGTAATCCTAACCCCACAGCCTTTCAGTCCGTCTCTGAAGGTTTGCCACTGGCTCCTAATGAGGAGCCCGCGATGTTAGCCAAGAGCCGGAGCGCCGGGGGACAGAGACCCAGAGCCCGGACCACCAGCACCGTCACCGCCAGCACCTTTAGCACTGTCACGGCGGACGGGTGAACCGTTCACTGGCTCTGCGTGAGGGCAGAGAGGGGCTCTCCCTGCACTCTCCACCCGGCTGCTTTGCATGAGCTCACCTGCAACCTGCTTCCGGAAACACACGCGCGCACTGCACACACTGACTCACACGCTCACACACGCATACACTCTCGCATGCTTACTCAAACACACACACACACACGCAGGAGACAGTCTGGCCGAAGGTGGATAGAGGATCCGTGGTGGACATCTCCCCCCCTGGTTGTGGAGTACAGGCGCCCTGCAGGACCCCGGTTCAGAGCGCGCGCCGGTTCGCCGCAGCACGTGGATACCGTGTCTTATCAGAGACCTGCTCTCTGGGCTGAGGAGCGCAGCCGGATCGCAGCGTAACCTTTGCTCTCCGGGGTTTGTGAACAGCATCTGGCAGTTGGCGGAGAGGACAAAACAAGCGTGCGGTCTACGCAGAGCCGAGTCCAGGGGTTTGTGCCGTGCGGTGTCCGGGCTCTGAGGTCGACTGAGCCCAAACTGGGCGAGAGCAGCGAGAGCTAATTAGGGCCGTCTCAGCCCGGCGCACAGAGGAGCACTGTGTGTGTGGAGACGATGTGGGAGAAGGAAGCCCTGC
The DNA here is from genome assembly GCA_029706075.1 of Aldrovandia affinis. NCBI lineage: Eukaryota > Metazoa > Chordata > Actinopteri > Notacanthiformes > Halosauridae > Aldrovandia > Aldrovandia affinis. The sequence continues at coordinate 1,767,787 of JAINUG010000027.1, read as the reverse complement.
GTGAGAGTCCTAATCAGAGCTGTGAGCTGGAAACTGGAACGGCTACTTACGAGAGCGGAAAGGAAAGAGCTTCGCCTTTGTTATCGTAGGGTTGAGACTCTGACAGGAGTCAGACTTATGGAAGAAGGAGACGTAAGCGTTTGCGTGTCTGTTTGGTGACCTGGACCCTGGGTTGAGGTATATCTTTCCGGAGGGCAGAGGGGAATCGCGAGGACTCGTGTTTTTGTGGAGGGGCGCACCGGGTGAAGTTTGTGAGCGAAGTTTTTGGGCCCCCGTCTTTGGGATCTGGACCCCCGGCCAGAGAGGGACGGGGCAGGATGAGGAGGGAGCGGAGTTCCGGGTCCTTCCGTCGGGACGGGAGGGAGAGGACAGCCTCGATCCCGCGCGCCCTCAGCTGGCTCAGCCTCTCCACGCTCTCCCGCCAGACGCGACGCATCTTCCGCAGTCAGGGGGAGCTGGCGGCCGGGCAGCGCCAAGAGGGGGCGCAGGACGACGACGACTGGGTCTACAGGCCCCAGCACCGCAAAGGTGAGGCTACGCGCCCCAGCACCGCAAAGGTGAGGTCGTCCATGTTGGGCACTGTGGCCGGCGGTGTGTGTTGGGAGGGCTGAGAGGAGGGTCTCTGTCACGCCATCTCACGCGCATTACCAGCATTTCACAGGCACGTTGGGCGGGTCATACTGACAGCTCTCTGTCGGCGATGTGGTACGACCAGGTTTAGACACACAGCGTGTGTCGTGCGGTTCTGGTTGTTTTCAACGTCTTTTTCTGCGGCAAAACTTAACGGCTAACGATTACAAAGATTACAGTGCTTTGTGAATCGTCAACTTGACAAGGCGCGATCGAGATGCGCCGTCACAGCGTTCGTATTTTGACATTTCGGTGTTTTGGATGCTCATTTGTACTGTGCTGTCGAGTCAGTCGCAAGGGGAGCTGCAGCTGAGTGCATGCGCTGACCTGTGAGGCGGGGGCTGTTCCTCGCACAACAAGCCACAGCGCTCTACAGGAGAGACGCATCGCACACCAACCATAATATATATATATAATATATGCCATTTAGCAGACGCTTTTAACGCTGGTAACCACAGCAGGTAACCCCAAGCAGGTAACCACAACTCGTAACCTGCAGGTGCCTGGCGGAGTTCTGACCTGTCACGACAAGGCTCCGTGTTCATGCATTACTGATGCACCTGCTGTCTCTGGGCCAGGGGAAATCCGGGCAGGAGCCCGTCACTGTGGTGAAGTCGAGTTTCCCTGTGTGGCTGAGCTCACCACTGCTTCCCTGGGGCCCCCTGCCCGAACTAGGACTGTCCATACCGAAACCAGCAGGGTGTCCTTTTCCTCGCTGGAGAGGAGCGTCTTTCTGTCAGGGCCGTCATCATTGTCCCCGAGCCTGCCCCTCCCCCTTTGGACGGCCCTTAAAGCACCAGGAAGCGATTTGTTTACTCGGAGGAAAGTAGGCCACGGCTCTTTTATTGCCGGCCGTTCCCTGCAGTATACAGGTCCCATTACTCACAGGGCCATTGTGTTCGGGTGAATCCACACATTGTAACAGGAGGTTGGGGGGTCAGGTGACGGAGGTGTGAAAATGCCCCACCAAGGGAAGGACAGAGGGAGGGAGGGAGGGAGGGAGGGAGAGAGGGAGGGAGGGAGGGAGAGAGGGAGAGAGGGAGAGAGGGAGCCGGCGGAAACCACCGCCACGGGCGTCACACCGCCACATCTGTGTCAACGGAGATGAGAATGGCAGCCCGTGCTAACGGCTGTGCTGTAGCCGGTGCTAACGACTGTGCTGCTTGCACTAACAGCTACACGAATGGCTATGCCAGAGCCCATGGTAATGGCTGTGCAGAGCCTGTGCTAACAGCTCAGCTAATGGCTGTGCAGCCTGTGCTCGCCATTGTTCTCTCACTCACACTCGGCTCTGTGTATCAGGTTCATCGGTGTGGGTGACAATCCTTTTTATGGCAGCTGTCTGGACCCAGGGGCAGAATTATGGGGAAAGAGAGACTGATGTCACAACGAGGGTTTGGGCACAGCGGAGCTACTGTTACTGCTGACGTTTACTCACCGAGGCTGTAGATAAGTAACTTACCTGCACTGTATTTGCATAGGAAAACGGCACATGGCAATCAGGATCCATTTTTACTAGTGCTTTGATTATAGTTTTTTTTGCTGTTGCATTGCTGTAAATATTTAATTTGATATGACACAGCTTTCCCGTCACCTGGTACACGGTCAGTCTCTGACTACATTCCCGGCAGCTGGGGGAAACAAAACTCAGCCGGTCAGGACTAGCAGAAAGTAACGTGCGCTCCTCGAAATATTCCTGCACTGCAGGCTTCACGGACTCTTCTAAAAGCGGCATCAGAGAGCCGCCAGCTCCACTTTAAGAACTCAGTCGACACGTGAAACTGTAGAATGTGCGTTTCAGTAAATTCCTCTTCAGGATGTGAAATTCTAGCATTGGTTTGGAATACCACTGTACGCTACGCAGCAGAGCTTTCTACTCCCGACAGACAGCCGACAGGCCGGAGTTCTGTCTCCGCGGACGGCAGGGATACTTTGTGAAGGCTGCTCTGTTTGATAGCTGGTTGCTATGTTTTTTTCCATTAGTTCATAATGGATACATTATACCTAGGTGATGAGCGGAACTGTTTTACAGCCCAACCCCCCATGATGTATATTTAGACCCTTCCTCACAATTTCATTTACATTTTTAGGCATTTAGCAGACGCTCTTATCCAGAACGACTTAAACAGTTTTACATTTCTTTACATACAATCCATTTATACAGCTGGATATTTTACTGAAGCAATTCAGGTTAAGTATGTTGCCCAAGGGTACAACTGCAGTGCCCCACCTGGGAATTGAACGAGCAACCTCCGAGTTCCCAGTTCCCTAACCACTACGCTACACTGCAGCCTTTTTTCAGGTTCCCAGCCGTCCACGGCTGCTGGTCTGTTGGTTTTAAACAGAGGCAGTAAGGAGGAAAGGCCCTCGATTGAGGTGGACTCGATTGAACACGCCTGTAACTGCTGCAATTATGCTGTTGTGAGGAGAGGCTGAAATCAGCAGGTCTCCTGTTTGGCTCCAGGAACCTGACCCGCGGGTGTAATTAATTCATTACTCTTTTATTCTCTCCGCTGGTGTGTGCAGCGTGCGAGGCCCTCTTGTCAACGAGTCTGTTTTCCACTGTAACTCGAAACCTCCCAAGAACCTGCTCAAGCGGAATGCCCAATATCAAATGCATTTGATAGATATGACATCGAATATGCGCTGCACTGTTGCCACGAGTCCCTCGCCACGGACTCGGCCACGCGTGGGGTCTGTGAGGCGGTGGGTAAACGCGCTGGCTGTTTTATAAGTGACGCGCTGTCTGTGTTCTAATAATAATAATATAATATACGCCATTTAGCAGACGCTTTTATCCAAAGCGACTTACAGTAGTGAATGTATACATTTTCAGGGTATGTGGCCCCAGTGGGGATTGAACCCACAACCTAAGCATTGCCAACGCTGTGCTCTACCAACTGAGCCACAGAGAACCACCTGTTCTCACGAGGCAGGTAACTATTCTCTGTCCTTACGAGGCGGTTGACGCGCTGGCTGCGTCTTTACGAGCGACGCCTTGCTGTGTGTGAGCGCACTGGCTGTTCTCGTGAGGCGGAGCAGCCGAGTCCGCGGTAACGCGAGCCCCCCGCTCAGGGCGGCGTTGAGTAACCAGCCGCTGAAGCAACGCGGTTTCGCCGTCTCGTTCGGGGAACGTTGGACGTCCCACCGTCCCGCTGCGACTGTCCCAGAAGCTGACCCCAGACACAGACACGCTGTCCTGGGGCCGTCGATTCTGGAGAGGGGGCTCTCTGGGGGGACCGCAGGAGACCCGACAGACCCCTGCTTCTGGAAGCCTCTTCTGCCCTCCTTCGCTTTTGTGCGTCTGGCCTGATACTTAAATATCCTCAGTCCTTAAATAATCAGGGTCTAGATCGAGAGTCCGGGTGTGTAGGATGAAACCGTCGTCTCAGGGGGGTTTCCTTTAGCCCCGGTTTGTTTCCCCCTTGGTGAAAGACGCTTGTTGTTTTCACTGAGCAGGGGAAGTCCCCAGTGACCTGCTTTTCTGGCAGCTGCTCATATTCCACGATTTTGCAACTCAGAAACACTGAGACTGTGACTCACAGCATGGGGCCCTGCACATCTTCAGATGCGAAATAGCATTTGTAATGCTGCGATAATGCTGCTCTAATGCCGCTTTAAGGCTTTTTTATTCCCTCTTCCTCTGAATTAATCCTCTATTTTCTATCTAAAATGTCTTAGTGTTTTTAGTGAAACCTAAAGTGAATGACAGGAAGGCTATTGTTCTGAATGCGACCCAGCTTCTGACCGGGCACATATAGTTATAAATGAACTCCTGATATAACGCTTGTGTCTTATATACAGGAAGCGATGTTACAGTTTGATATGAGTCTTTTTTTTGTTTTTGTTTAAATTATACTTATTTGGTCTGGGAGCAAGCCCTGGGAACAACTTTTAACGTCAACAGAAGTGTTGTATTGAGCGGATAAAGGTCTAATCCATGATATCCTGCCTGTAAGACGATTCCTCTCTCTGGTGGGCTGTCTCTGGGCTCAGCAGATGGACCGGCGATATTGCATCATTGAATTTGTTCTGGCTCCATCGTTATGGCCTGTTAGCACTTGACATGTCATCCATTTCCCACTCGACGTGTGTGCCGCTAACTTCGCTAGCGCCGCACTCGTTTCAGTGTGTTGCGCCCAAATGCCCACGGTCGACATCCGTGCCTGTCTTGACCTCCGCTGCACAATCGTGACCGGTCTACATGAACAGCCGCCGCAGGGACCCCGCAGTTCTGCGTTCGACAAATATCGTCGAGGATGTTGCATCATGAGGAGTAAGTCGAGCCCACATGAGAAGAGGACTGTGGGAACCGAAGCCAAGGGAAAATGGCACTGGCACGTCCTTTGTGTGCCGCGCAAATTAACTTAAAATGCCGTGTTATGCTTTGCCTGTGTTTATATATATCTCATAATGATAGCCTGCAGTGTGCTGTAGTAAACCTCAAGCTCCAATCTTGGCTGCTGGCGGCTGGAAGGATGTCTGCGCTGGTTGCCTGGCAGCGTGTCCACTGATTGTAAAAGCAGTTTGTTGTGCTGCTCCGCTCTTCCTGTGCATTAGCAGGAGGACAGCAGACAGGAGGCCGATAGGACTGACGCACCAACCAAAAGGGCGGCCAGTGGATTTGGGCCATCCCCCATTGGCTCGCTGTAATCAAGTCTGTTCACTGTGGTCAGTCTCGGCGCTGGTCGATTTTATCCCAGTCTAATTCCTGATGTAGAATATTTGACCCAGTCTAATTCCAGATGTAGAACATTTATCCCAGTCTAAACCCCGAGGTAGAATATTTGTCCCAGTCTAAATCCCGATGTAGAATATTTGACCCAGTCTAATTCCTGATGTAGAATATTTCCCAGTCTAAACCCCCCCAGAGGTAGAATATTTGTCCCAGTCTAAATCCCGATGTAGAATATTTGTCCCAGTCTAATTCCTGATCTGGAATTGAGAAGGCTGCAGCCCATCCTTTGTTCAACCTTCCAAAATCTTCTCGCGTGACCCCACTCCTTGGCACCCTCTCCTGGCTCCCGCTTGCCTACAGAGCAGTAAAGGGAACCGCTCCTCCCTGCCCCCAAACCACACGGCCCAGCTCGGTCACCTCGTCCCGCAGCCTCGGGCCGCCTGCCACTCCCGCCCCTACGAGGAGCCAGCAGCCTCTCACCTCCATCTCCACCTCTTCTCTCTCCCGGCCCCTCGGCGGTGTAATGACCTCCCCATCACCGTCAGCCCAGCACAGTCTCTAGCCCAACTTCCAGCCCAAACTGAAAGCCCACCTCTTCAGACCGCATCTTGGCTCTCTCCCGCTCCCAGCCCTCCCTTAAGCACCTCCCAAACGTGGATCGTACAGGACACTTAGCCCTAACCCTGATCTCCTGTAGATGCATGAAAAAACACTTTTCCTTTTTATCTAGCAGCTCTGTGTTTGCACATGTAAATTCCAGCTTCCAGGGGAGCAATTGAAACATTTGTGACCCAGCTGAAGTTACAAACCTAATACTTCCCCCGGGAGTAAGTCCTGGGGTCTGGCCAAACGCAACAGAAATCTCCCTTCAGCCCCCGACGCCGGCCTGCGCTGTCAGCTTTGTAAATGGGTGTTTGGATCTTAATGGCAGCCACAAGGCCGTATTACATCAACATTCTGGCCTACGTGCCACATATTGGCACAAAATGGAAGATTTAGTTCTGAGTCGATCCAACAGCCCTCTGTCAGTTTGGCAAGGCGCGTTTTCCAGTCAGGACTCTCTGACTGTTTAGTATTTTGTAGTTTGTCTGCTGTGCAATTGAACCCTTCAGCCTATCTGCAGCGGGGTCGACGTTGTCAGGGGAACGAGTGGGGGCGGGCTCACAGCAGCGTTGAAGTTGACCGCGGTGCGTTTCGGTGATACACCAGTGGCACAAAATCCCAGACACGGCGCCGCCCGGTGCTCCTGTAACGCCAGGGCGGCAGTGTAGTGTAATGGTTAGGGAGCCAGGCTTGTAAGTCAGAGGTTGCAGGTTTAATTCCCAGGTGGGGCACTGCCGTTGCACCCTTGAGCAAGGTACTTAACCTGAACTGCTTTGGTAAAATATCCAGCTGTATCAATGGATTATATGTAAAGAAATGTAAACTGTGTAAGTCACTCTGGGTAAGAGCGTCTGATAAATGCCCTAAAATGGAAATGGAAATGGAGGACTGAGCCATCGTTGAAAGATGGCGTGTAATCCGTTCCCTCGTGGGCACGAGGAATGAGAACGAGCCCGTCCCGAGTCACACGAAGATCAATGGACCTGCACAATGTGGCCAATGTGTCAGTATCATCTGGTCAACGTGTGCTGCTGTTGAGAGCTTTGATTGATTCCTGACGCCACTCGGAGCACATGATTCCACTCGCTGTCGCTCTTTAAACCACTAGAGCTCGGGGTGGAATTTAAATTGGTCGAGTCAAGAAGGTGATTAGTTGAATCGGACTGTTGTCTGCCTGAAATTACAGCGTTAAATGACCAACACTACAGGTCTGAGGTGCTGTGGAGAAGTGCTCAGTGCTAAAGACATACAGCAGGGGTGAAATCTCACATGGGGGCACCGATGTGGCGCCCGAGTCACTGTTGTGTTGGTCCTGCCGTACGTATCAAGGAATATGTGCATGCCAGTTGACCAGCATACAAAAATGCAGTCCTCTATTCAAAGTGCGGCGATGACTTCCTGTATATAAAGGCTCAGATGGATGCAGGTGTGGATGCACACAGTGCAGCGGTCTCCTCTCAGCCTGCAGACTGCGGAGGACCTTAACGCCTCGCGTCTTCGCCCAGCTCCGCTCCGCTCTGCTCTGACAGAGGCCCCACGGCTCCGCTCTGGCCGAGGCTGAGAGCTTTGATTTAAAATGCGCAACCCCCCTCCACAATTGCAGGAACTGGGGGGACGGCTAAACACACAGCGGCGGGCCACACAGGGTCTCTGTAGGAAAGAGCGAAACATAGAGGGGCGCTCCGGCCAGATGCAGCCCGCGGCCAAGCGCTATGAAAGGCATCGGCGCGTGTATGTCCGTGCGCACTGCGCCCGGCGCGTTTACAGCGGTCAGTGTTGTTTTAGCTGACCAACATGCGTTAACGCGTAGGCTTCCTTGGGGCGCGACGCAGGACTTTTCTGTACCGTGCACTGTAAGTATGGCACGCACACTGGCTGGAGCTGTTGTTGTGCAGCAGTATGGAAATCTCTCTTTTTCCCCTCATGTCTCTCTCCTTTTTTTCTGTCTTTTCATCTTTTAGTTTTCTTTTGCTCTCTCTTTCTTTGTCTTGAAACGAGACAAAATGTTGACATGAGAGTTCGGATTCCCAATCGGTTGGCTCACACTTAAACTCTGCCCCTAGCAGCAGTTCCTTCTCCCGGTTACCATCCGTATACTGTTGTCTGGTGCGTTAACTCCGTAACTGTAGTTCTGTATTCTTTCATATCTGTTCTGCATTTGTTTTTGGGGAAGCTTCACGTATCATTTTCTTTTTTATCAGAAATGCTTCGATTCCACTGAAAACCTAGCTATGTATCGCCTTGTGCACTTATTTACCTTGTAGTGGTGTTCATGTGCATTATGGTGTTGTATTTCAGGATAGAAGTGTGAGTAACGGTCTCTCTGTCTCTCCTCTCTCCCTCTATGTCCTGATGCGAACGACACTGGGCCATATTCAGGTAAGTTACACTTCTCCCCTCTCGGCTTTGTGTTGGTGTGTACATCAGCGTGCTATGTTGGGAAATGTACAGCAGGAACATCAGCGTGAGATGACCAAAATCGCCATAAGAGCATCTTTGCTTTTACTGCGAAAAAGGGAAAAAAAACCATTGCAGTTCGACTCCGTTCTGTGTCGTTGCATAATTCAGCGTCTCCGTAATTCTGTCAGTATTGACTGACATCCTCTTATTTTAAGAGCATTACGGGGGTAAATCCCTGAATTCTCAGACTTTGAGATGAATATGAGCGGTCGTCCGGGCAGAGGTCTCGCGGCAAAGCCGCCGCAGTGGAGACATCATTACGACGTTTCTCCCCGACCGCAGGGGGGTCAGCGTGGGGTCGTGGGGGATTATTCCCTGACTGTATGCGCTGCCGTAGGGCTCCACAGCCTGTCGCGGTTGCCTTATGAACACTGACACCGTCTGGCTGAATTCAGACACGCCTGCATCACACTACTGGCAGTCCATGTTGTGACACATCTTCCTTTTACCTCCATTTGTCCAGCGGTTAAGCTGAGGCATGTTTGGCTGAGACGGAGTGGAACCTCCTCATAGAAGTGAGCACGTGTGAAGGGGGAAGGACAGGGGACTCTAGAGCAGGGGTGTCAAACTCATTGTGTGTGAGTGCGTGCGTGTGTGAGTGCGTGCATGTGTGTGTGTGTGCGTCTACGGGAGTGTGTGTGTGTTGGCGGATTATGAGAGTGTGTGTGTGTACGTGTTGGTCCATGTGTCACGCCAACTGCATGGCGGTGTAATCCGGCTCCGGTACAGGTTGTGAGCGCTCGTGTGCATGCCACCAGCACATGCTGCTATTATAAGCTTGTCACCCAGTTTGAGCACGTATCTGCACGACTGCGTGCGGGACACTGCTGCACGGGCAAACACAACTCGGGGCGGCGCGCAGGAGCCAGCCAGCCGGTCAAGGAAGAATTATGGGATGTCTCTGTACTCTAGAGCAGGGGTGTCAAACTCATTCCATCGAGGGCCGAGTGTATGCAGGTTTTTGTTGCAACCAATGCACAACACCAGGTGATTTCAATTAGGTTCCCTCCTTAGTTGAAGAAGTGAGCTAATTAGTGAAATCACCTGGTGTAGTGCATTGGTTGAGTTATAGCTCACTTCTTCAACTAAGGAGGGAGCCTAATTGAAATCACCTGGTGTAGTGCATTGGTTACAACAGAAACCTGCACGCACTCACACACACACACATACACACGCACTCATAGTCACGGACACACACGGACATATACACACACACACATCCACACCCACTCACAGTCACGGACACGCACACACACACACTTACATCCCCGTAGACGCACATATGGACACACACACACACACACACACACACACACACACACACACACACACACGCTGACATTATTAGTTTATGCAGTGTTGGGGCTGTTAGTCAGTATTGATTTTCCCCTCCTCTCTCTCCCCTCTGGGGTTTCTCTTTCCCCAAATCCCCCTTTGCTCTTTGGGCTCTTGTGAGCAGGTTTCTGAGGACAGTCACACATGTGCCTGTAGGAACAGACCCGGCACAGGCATGAGCCTCTCTCCGAGTCCCCTTAAACTCACAGGGGGAGAGAGCCTGGCGTTCGCACTGAGATCGACAGGCTGCTGATTCGATCGGCCGCTCGTTTGTCCTGCAGTCCTGAACAACCCTGCACCCTCTGAGGAGGAGTCCGTCAGGCGGCAGGGCGGCCCGTCCTCCAGTTTACTGCAGCACGCGGCCTCTTGTCTGTCTGTTACCGCGGAGACAATTTGATCTCCTCTCATTTGAATGGCCCTTCTCACCGTCTCGCACACTCGTTTTCTTCGTTATCGAAATCAGGATGACTGTTGTCTCTGCGCCCCAGTGCCAGGGAGTCTGATTGGTCAGTAATGAGCAGAGCATCTCAGAGTCATCCGTGCAGTATCCCATAGTGCTTTGCTCAGCTCCTGGAATGGAAAGCCTGACAGTCCTTGAGTAAAAACGAACAAAGATGGTGACTGGGCACTGAATGCGAACCCCTGAAGGTCACAGGGCATTCAACTGACTCCTCACTGTGCCTACCGGAGCAGTCCAACATGTAGAATAGGGATATCCAGCCCGGGTCCTGGGGAGGCACTGAGTGTTCTGGTTTTCATTGTTGCTCAGCACATTACATTACATTACATTACAGGCATTTAATGGATCAATGAAAGTAGTTGATTACTTAATGGATCAATGAAAGTAGTTGATTACTCAGTTAACTCGCCTCACCTGGCTTCTTGGGTCTGAGCTACAGTAGGTGCGGATTTAAAGGTGAGAACAAAAACCAGCAGATCCTTCTGCTCTCCAGGACCAGGGTTGGGGACCCCTGGTGTAGAGTTCTCGAGTGTCGGAGAGCTTCGAGACAGGAGGGTGGCCTGCTGGTTTACAAGAGCTCCGCTAAGCTTACACCTTGTATTGAAACCAGTGGCTGATGCATTTGTAGAGAGCATGTTCCCATAAATGATTTGAACAGAGGGACATCTATGAATCAGAGATGTGCTCTGTCTTGCATCATGGTTGTAGTGTGAGCAGGAAGGGGGCCTCCCTCACCAGACACGCTGGGCAATCCGTCCATCCCGCCGGCCGGGTAGACCCGGGAATAGATCCTGGATTACTGTCCGGAATCCTCACAGAGGGCGAATGGCGAATTCCTCCTCTCGTTTGCACCGGATCAGTTTTCGAATGCCAGGAGCAGCTGCGCACTGTGATGTCACTCCACGACAAAGAAGCTGTGAGAACCGTAACGAGTCTGGCCCATCTCTCTGCGCCTGTGAGACAGTATCAGTTTAACCTCTCTCCTGTAGAGCCAGTGTTGTTTGAGACGGTTTCAGTTGAACCTCTCTCCAGTAGAGTCAGTGTTGTTTGAGACGGTCTCAGTTTAACCCCTCTCCTGTAGAGTCAGTGTTGTTTGAGATGGTCTCAGTTTAACCTCTCTCCTGTAGAGTCAGTGTTGTTTGAGACGGTCTCAGTTTAACCTCTCTCCTGTAGAGTGAGTTGTTTGAGACGGTCTCAGTTTAAAGTGAGACCCAGGAGAGAGGTTAAACTGAGACCGTCTCAAACAACACTGACTCTGCTGGAGAGAGATTAAACTGAGACCATCTCAAACAACACTGACTCTACTGGAGAGAGGTTAAACTGAGACCATCTCAAACAACACTGACTCTACTGGAGAGAGGTTAAACTGAGACCATCTCAAACAACACTGACTCTGCTGGAGAGGGGTTAAACTGAGACCATCTCAAACAACACTGACTCTACTGGAGAGAGATTAAACTGAGACCATCTCAAACAACACTGACTCTACAGGAGAGGGGTTAAACTGAGACCCTCTCAAACAACACTGACTCTACTGGAGAGAGGTTAAACTGAGACCGTCTCAAACAACACTGACTCTACAGGAGAGAGGTTAAACTGAGACCGTCTCAAACAACACTGACTCTACAGGAGAGAGGTTAAACTGTAGAGCCAGTGTCTCTCAAACAACACTGACTCTACAGGAGAGAGGTTAACCCCTCTCCAGTAGAGTCAGTGTTGTTATTGTTGTGCACACCCTCGCATGTCTTTCTTGTTTCCTGTTTTCAGCGTTAACATTGCGCCGGTCGAAGAGCATGGTTATTAGAGGATGAAAGCGCTTTAGGCGCTCAGTAGGAGGAGTGTTCCATCGGCTGCACCCCTGGGCTGCTTCACTGGTTTCCACATCTCCTGCGGTTTTGCTTTGTGGTGTGCTGTTGTCACTGAGGGCTGCATTCATGACCGGAGACATAAATTGAAAAGAGACTGTTATTACTTTTTAATTATTGTTTACTCTTCACACATTATACAATGTGTATTGAGTACCTAATGATTGTTGAGCAATGCGAACTTTCCTCTTACCCTTAGACCAGGCCTGCCCCTCTCCAGTCAATAACATATAAACCGCTCTTCATTTATTGACCGGAGTTGTCCTAAAGCTGTCCGCACACTGGCAGGAAGACTGCAGGATTTTTAACGGTCCTGAGAGACGGGAAAGTGCGAACGCTTCACTACTTGTTTTTGCCCAAACCCTGCGGAAGTGGAAAAACACACAATAGTAGCGCTCTAATACCGCAGTTGAATGTTTTTTCTGAACTACTAACTGTGTGCACCGTAAACACAAAACTAAAGTTGAAGTCACGCTCTCAGCCAACCCGAGAGTAGATGACCAACGTGGTAGACGTCTTCAGAGGAACGTGGTAGACGTTCTACAGCTCTGCACAAATGGAATAATTCAGACAAGCGTCGTTCTGAAACGCGTGAAAGGACGAAGCGGTGGTTTGAAGGTATGTGAAGGAGCTGCGTTTCTCTGTGAAGCTGTGTTCCGTCGTAAGAAAAGGCCCTTGGTTTTCTCACAGTACTGTGCGGTGCAGGGGAACCGGCCCGGCCCAGAGCCGCGGGGCAGTGGCTGTTTTGATAACAAACAGTTGAGCTGGGGGTGGGGGGATTAAGCGATTAAATTTTATCACCGGCCAATTGACAAGCGTAAGCCGTCCCCTCCGTCCCTGGAACTGCTGACAGCCCAGTTCAGAACAATCGCGGGCGGGCCGGGCCACGCCGCTGAGGGGGAGCTTTGTACCAGAGCAGGGCTGGGATTCTTTCTCCCCCTCCCTGTTTTTGGGTGGGGGGGGGATTGTCAGCGGTGCGGACGGGGGAGAGAGAGCGCCGGGATTGGATAGCAGCTTCCTGTAGCTCACGAGCTGGCCGGCTGCCACCGTGCGAGAGCGAGAGGGGAGTGTGTGTGTGTGCGTGTGTGTGCATGTGTGTGTGTGCGCGAGCGGAGCGCTGGACGAGGGGGAGCAGCAGTCGGGACCTGGTTCTGTGTGGACTCCGCTCCTCGGGCTGTGAGCACGGCACTCCACACAGAGACGGGACAGAGCTATGTTCTGTCTGAAAGGTAGGAGCTGCCGAGTGTGTGTGTGTGCATGTGTGTGCATGTGTGCATGTGTGCGTGTGTGCGTGTGTGTGTGTGTGTGTGTGTGTGTGTGTGTGTTTTGTGGGGGAACGTTATGGCCGAGTAAATCAATTAATGCCTTATTCTGCATCATAAAAGAGGAACTTTGTCTGAGGAGTTTGGGTTGGGGGGTGGGGGGAAAGTTTGTGAAGACAAAGAGAAAAAGAGTCCGTTCTCCTCTCTGTGTCAGAGTGCTCCTCTCCTCGTGTTTCCTTTGTTTTCCTGCAGGGAGGCGCCGCTTGCTAGAGAGAGAGGGAGAGAAAGAGAGGAAGAGAGAGAGAGAGAGAGAGAGAGGGAGAGAGGGAAAAGGGAGGATGTCGGAAAAAGTTGTAACGACTGTGCCGAAGTTAGGTCCATGAGGCATGAGATTCCTCCAGCTGTGTGAGTGTGTGGGGCAAGGGGGCGAGGGGGGTTACTTGGTAAGATGATATTTCTTTGTGTAGTTGTGTATTTGACGGTGTGCGATGGTGTCAGAGGGGATTGTGTTTTGGGTGCAGGCGTTAGGCGAGTGGCGGGGAGACTCGTTCCCCTCGCGGTGTCGTCGTCTCTCGCCCAGAGCCGCAGAGCTCAGTGCCCTGGAGCAGATGTCGGCTCCGCCGCAGGTCGTCACAAGCCCCTGCGTACAGGTTCGCTACTTTTCCACCGTCCGCGACGGCTTCGGGGTGTCTGCGTTTGCGCCAGCATCGCGATTGCCCGGTCGTCGTCGCTCTCGTTTTCTTTAAGACGAACCAGATGTCCCGCGGGGAGAAAGTGCAGCGTGAAAAATGTGATGCCGCGTGTTTCTGAACGCCGCGGTCGTCCCTCAGCTGTGAGATTAGACGCTAAGCCCGCTGGATCACATGTCTGTCAGGTGGCTGTGGTGTTTATGTGACCCTCCCGCCCACCCTCCCTCGGCTCGGGGTCCGACAGACCCCTCCGACTCTCACTTATGAATAAACCCGTCACGGTGACATCACTCCCCCGAAGCGTTAGCATAGCGTGGTCCTGGGCTGGCGACCAGGGTTTCTTGGCATTGCAGGCTAGTTGTCATAAGCATCAGGTTCACCAACTTGCTTTAGCGTCACGTGGCTGTGAGGAGGGCAGCTCTGCGGGGACACTGTGTCTGTGTCAGTAGAGTGCCTCTCACTGTGACGCTCTCTCCCTCCCTGTGGTGCCAGACAGTGGGAACCGGGCCAGTTCTGATAGCCTCTCCTTTGACCGCATCCCATTTACAGAAAGACCGGGGAGTTTAATGCAGATTGTGGCAAACTGTTTGACCATTGCTGTGGGCAGGGTGGGGAGGGGGGCAGTTTTAATTTAGGGTGCTATAAGTTAACTATAACTGCCAGACGTACTAACCCTTCTACTGCTCCCAGTGCTACGCAAGAGGGATTTGCACATTATACAACGGGCAGCCAAATACAACTTGAATCAGACGTTACCGTGGTCCTTTTCTGCTAAATGCATTCTACTTCTGCTACTTCTGTGCAGCCATAAAACAGCTGTGCGTACATGTGCTGGCTGGTAGAAGCTGTGGCTTTGTGTGGCTGCGGGGGAAAGGGGGGGTGGCTGTTGATGACTTTGAGGATGAGGGGGTCACGCAGAGCAGCCAGAGTGCGCGTGCAGAGTAAACAGCCAGCTTTACCTCCGTCGACCTCAGTCAGATGTGTCGCATTGATTTTTTGCGGTGCCGCGAACAAAACGAAAGGCTGAACACGTCACCTTATCTCCCCCTCAGCTGTTGTTAAGAGCACAACAGCTCGAAGATTAGGCTCGTTTTGTCAGCCGTCGGGGAAGGTGTATAAACAGTCCCGGCCGTTCTAATCTCCGCGTTTTACACTCGGCACGGCGCTCATGGCTTCCGGCCCGGCGCTGCAGAGGACCGAGAGGGGTTTTGCGGAGGAGGTCATGGCGGTTCTCCACCTTGCAGGGACTTGGGGAAGAGTGGAAGCGATGCACACTGCACCACACTGAGGGGAGATGCACCTTTTCCATGCGGGTCATTGTGAGATTCGGGGGCTTAGGCAGGAGTGAGAACAGAGTGCCGGGCCTGCCCTGAACATGTGAGTGCAGCTCTGCCCTCTGTGAGTGCACTCCAACGCCAGCCGTGAGTCAGTGGATAGAATACATGAACCATATTCTCCTGCTCCAACACAGCACACACTGGGATGTGCTGTTTCAAATCCCTTTAAAAGTCCACGGGCACATTCCAGCGAGAAAGAGTCGCTGAGACCGAGAGCGTTGCTGGCGATGTCGACGTGCCTGAAAGCGCTTGGCGTGGTTGATGAGTGGAATTTGGCTGGAGAAAGCGATCGGTTTCCTGATGAAACGGATGAAGCTGGCCCGTCTTTGCCCCACCGCGGGGCCCGGAAAGCTCTGGAACATGCCCGCAAGCCTTCTCTCCAGGTTGATGGGTCACCCCCCCCCCCAGAGTGGACTCCAGGTCGAAGGCAGCGGTGAGCGCCCGTCTCCGCGCTCTCTGAGAAAGCAGCGGGCCGCCTCATCGCCTGCCAAACGCTGTTCATTAAGTCTAATCCTGCAAATAGCCCAGAGGCCTGCGTCACATGACCCGCCCTATCCCCGGCTCTTTAACGAGCAGGACGCGCACGTTGTGTCCCGGCCGCTGCCTGACCCAACCGCTGCCGTCCGCTAAATCAGCGGACTGGCTCCTGATGTCATTACTCCCAATAAGAGCGTCTGGAGAAGCCTCTCGGCTCGCATGCGGTCTCCACATTCAGAGTGGCCTGCGAGGCAAAGCCCTTTTCTCTAATGAATTGAGTTCCAGTGGCTTAGCCTCACTGGTGCATGTTGGCCCACTGCAAAACAGGTCAACTCTGGGCTGGCGAAAACCCACGGTGACACGGTGTTGCTAACCGTGGCTCGGCTCTAAGCTGCCGCTTAATGTAGCGGGCCCTGTTTCGCACATCGGCTTGCGTTTGTCGTTCCCCCTTGATTTTACAGTGTAACTCCACAATCTGGAGCAAGGACCTTGGCCAAGAGTGCCCCAGTGCCAGGGCTTGCAGATAGCGTAGCGCTCTAACGCACCCATATTTGGCTGGTTCTGGACGAGTGTGAGCTGCCTGTCAGGGACACGTCTCTGCCAGACCGGCCGTGGCCGTTAGCCCCGATCGGGGGAGGCATTTGGCTGTCCGCTCCTAAGGGAGGGGGGAGGGTGGTCGCCCGAACTCACTGTGATTTGATTAACCCTCGTGTGGCAGGGTTAATCAAAATAAATAGAGGGTATATTTGGCTTCCAAATTGGGGAGAAAAACAGGGAAAAATCTGAAAAAACGACATTTATGAAAAGAGTGCCCCAGTGCCAGTCCATTTAATCCCATGGCTCACGGCACCGTGACACGCCACTCCCGTGGACTTTGAGCCACGTCTGTGTGGGTTTTTAAAGGCCCTGCTTTGAGATATCTGTTTATTACTCTAACCTCCTAAATGGATTTTTTGGAAATCCCCCCTCTGAGATGATGTAGAATGATCCCTTCCCAACCATAATGGGCTGGGTTTTTAACTCCGGGAAGTGGTTTGTAAGTGATTGTACGCACACAGCTGACTGCTGAGCCCTGGAGTGTCTCTGGCTCGGTGGTCGGCAGCAGTAGCAGAGAGCGCTGTCACAAACACAATTGTACGGGAAAGGAAGCGTCTATTGAAGGACCCTAAATCTTGATTGGCATTGTCAGTCTTTACTCTAAAGGGAATTTAAACTCTTGCTAAATGAAACCCAGGGAGGGTGTTTGGTTGGACACACCGTTATGTGCAAATCAGCATTGAAAACAGTTGCCTTCTTTCCCAGGGTTACATTTTTAGTTAAAAAAATTTCCCAGTGACCTTTAATGATAGTGTATTTTTATTATTACTGAAATATATACAGTGCCCATTTAAAGTCTACACCTTAATGTTCAGAAATTTTGAGAAATGGAAGTTGTTCAGCATGTTAATAAAGGTGGAAAACAGTGTAGAATGTTTTTTGTGTGTTCTAGACTTTTCAGGCTCTTTAAAGGCTCAGTGTACATGTAAAAGAATAAGAGTCTAGGTTAGTATGGTGAGCCGTGGGTGATTTTTACGAGAAATGCCCTGTGTTCACCTTTCGTCCCGAGGGGCCTGAGAACAGCTGAGAGTGAAAAGGCGGCTTCTCTTCTGAGCTCCGTGTGTTTATGTCCCTTCTCTCTGCTCAAGCGAGCGTGTGTTTAGGATGACTGCGTATCATTCTATACGTTCCACGGGGCAAGGTTTGAGATTTATGGAGAAGGCACACATGTTGCAGAGTCTTTCCACTGCTCCGATGACAGTGTTCGCTTACAGGCCAGGCTGTTGTCCTCAGATGTCCACCCCAACTCAGCTGTGAACATCCAGATTCCACTGTGTCCCAAACAGCAGTCACTGAGTGCGTGACTCTGTGAGTGCGTGTGTGCGTGTGCTCGTGCATGTGTGTGTGTGTGCTGGTGTGTGTGTGTGTGTGTGTGTGTATGTGGCTTGTGTGTGTGTGTGGAGGAGGAGGTGTTCACGGGAGTGTCATGTCTGACCCTCCTCCAGGCCCCAATGTAATGCTGACCTTGTGGCTCTGAGCTCCACAGCTGTCAGGCGTGTGCAGGCCCCCAAGGACTCATTCCTGGAATTCTGTTCCATGAGCAACAACAAATGTGTGGAATAGGAGCCAAATTTGTTTGCTGAGGGGAGGGGGAGGGGGAGGGGGAGGGAGGGGGAGGGTGGAGCCCGCCGTGGAGCGCTCCAACGTTCGGATCCTTACAGGAGGGGTGTGGCAAGGCAATCCTCATGGGCCAGTCCTTGGCACCCACCTCTTCTCTCGTGCCTCAGTGGTCCCATGCCCAGTGCTCAGGTGACTTGGCTCTTGTGGCCTGTTTATGTCGGCTGGGAGGCACTCTTATTTCTGTCCCAGGGGAGAGCTCGCCTCTCAGCCTGCCCTGCGCAGGAATGCAGTTCCTCTCTGAGCTCAGTGTGCACTCCGTGCAAGGGCTGGCTGTTTGAGACCTCGTTAACCCAGGTAAACTGTGCCCTGGGTGGATCGTCTAGACCACATGGCCTCAGTTTTGCACCCACTTGACCCTTGCCTCATAATTCTGTCGCTCCCGAGACAAGACCAGGAGCTTTAACCACTTCAGCCTGCCCAGAACACCGAGGGCCAAGGTCCTTCCCCAAGCACACAGTCCTTCATAGAGAACTGCGTACATTCTGCCTTTTTATGTCATTTTAATGTAGTGGCCGGAGATGTTGTCTCAGCAGTATGGCCCGTGCACATTGCACCAGCTCATACGTTTGGGACAGATGGAAGAGAGCTCAGTAAGGTTTTAATTGGGATGAAAAAACGCGACGATTGGTCCCGTTCGGCGAGATCCATCGCCCGTGCACCATGCTTGTTTGTTTCGCGCAAGCAGGATTTTCTTCATTTCTATAGGGGGGAAAAAAGCTGAGCGTTCACTCTGAGGCCAAGTCTGGGGGAATCAGTTTTGAGTGCATTTTTGTCCATAACAGGGTTTTCCATGTTCTTTGGCAGAGTATTACCCGTATAAATACAAGTACAAATTCCTCTTTGATTGTTTGTTTGGTGAGCAGAACGCTGTTTCGTTGTGCTCTATCTTTGCAACGTGTTATTGATTTAATGTGAGCCTGCAGTGGTGAGTGATTGACTCATATTTAGCTCAGCCACATGACTGTCAGTGCCGTCTCTCTCATGTGCAACATTCCACTTACAGAATGCACAGATGTGGACCCGGCTCGCGCAAACATTGTCGCAACTTTGTTGCGATTTACGTTTTACAACGTCGCAGTAAGGTTGCGGTGAACGACACTGTCGTAGCAACGTTTTAACACCTTGTCATCCAAACCATAACCTTCCAGCTATTTTGCAAATAGACTCAGGTCACACTTTGCACACGTTGCGTAGTTACGCTTTGCACAGGAAAAGGTTTAAAAGGCGCACTGGCGACCTGACGAAATCACGAAAGGGCGCAACGTTTTCACGACTTTCCCCCAACCCAAAGACGAAACTTTTCGACACGACTGTTTCGCTAGCTGGGCGAGACCCTCTTGTGAACGCGCTGTGCGGAATGCCCGGCGGGATGGATCGCGGGGTGAAAGTGACACTCTGAGAGTAACACAAGCCGTGGGAGGGGGTGGCGGGGGTGTGCGAGATGCCTGGGGCTCGACGGCCCGTCTCACGGTGCGGCCCACAGGAATGCGGGCTCCGAGGGCACGGCGGTGAAATTCCCCCCCGGTCCGGAATGCCGTAGCTGAGGGGGGGGTGATCACTCCACCGCTGCCGCCCAGCGGCCTGGCATCGCCAACCGCCCGAGGCTATCTTAGACGGGGCTCGCGGGGAGACGTGCCGCTCCTTCTCTTCAGCGCGGTGTCCGTCACCCGCGGACCTTTGCTCGGGAGCGTCGTCTTCGGATTCTCGACTCGCAAAGCCCTGTTGATGTGAAGTGTCTGCGGTCGCGGGTAATCGGCCACCGCGTGCAAAGCAGCTGATCTCGTGAGGCTTTGAAGGAGAGGCTCGCGAAGGCGTGTTAAATCTGTCACTGCCCGACGTCTCGGCCAGCACTCCCCCGAGGAACTTAGGACTGCGTGCCTCTCCGTCTCCCGCAGAAATGTATCATTAATCATTGTTAATCATCATTAATCCCTGTAATATTTCCCCTTCGCATTTAGCGTCTTGGCGTGCGCTCCCTGACGATTTTGTCTACCTGCACGCTCATCTTTGAGGAGGTGCATCGGGTTATGAGCACCGCGAACATTAACTGTTTATTACGCCCACACTTGCGGTAACGATCTTTAGCTTAACTGCCGTTACAGCAGAGTGGCGTAAATCCACCCAGATCCAGCGCTCGATTCAGGCCTCGGTCGTCACCGTCACCGTTATTACGCGGTGGGGTTATTGCAGCACGTGCTCCCATGATATCTCGAGCTTTTGGGGGAGATCATAAAATGTAGAAGTACAGCTACACTGAATTAGACTCTCAAACCA